>JAINUG010000382.1:0-514530 GCA_029706075.1 Aldrovandia affinis | reverse complement strand
TCTGCGCTGAATCAACTGGCCACGCGCAGTTCCAATCAACTCTGCAAACGACTTGCTGTTTGAGTTCGAGATCGCCCGTACGTCCCACCTAATTATTTAAAACTAATATTGTGTCTCTGCATATCATTGCGTTACAATCTATTTGTCTCTCTTAATATAACAAACAATTCCCTAAATTTAGACCTTCTCATCCAACAGTCTGACACTTCACTTCTAGACTAATGCAGAATTTTATGAAAAAGGTTTCTGCTTACCTTTCGATTGGCCGGCCTGTAAGTGTCAGATTTATCAGTGATTGGGTATCCCTGCCACTCGTCCGTAGCGGCGCCTACTCCCTCCTACGTCGGGGACACCAAATTGATAGCGTGTATCAAAGGAGGCGTTTGAGGAGGCAAAATGCTAAGACCCAATAATTCTTAACTCAGAATTTATTAAAGAGACAAGTAAAAGGTAACAGGAATCAGAAGCGAACTACACAAATCTCAATTGATTTGTCCAGCTGTCTTCCGGGGAGCGCTCTCCCTTCCGCCGTCTCCAAACTCTTCTTTAACTCAAAATCAGGTCTCTGCTGATTGGCTGATGTTTTCCCAGGTCCTCCAATCGCAAGCCACTTACGTCAGCCTGCCTTTTTATCAGGCCAATCAGCAAATAACATACGTCATCTGTTTAACCCCCTGAGGTCGGCTGGATCGGCGCCGATCCAAGCAGCAATACAAGTATATTACTATTTCTAACTTCGCGATATTTTATCATACACACGCGACAAAAACATTGACAGAAACCTTAGAATCGCGACTTTCCGATTTGAGCACTGGCAAATCAAATGGGATTTTTAAATTAGGTTAATTAGACCAAAAGTAAACCTTGCCTTTTACTCTCTTTTTTACCTGGTAGTAACGTCCCCTTCTATTGACATGGTAACTAGGTGCGAGTTTCGGGAGGTGTGGGGAGGGGCGTGGGGCCATGTGTGAAAACGCCGGCGTAAACACATAAACTGTCCCGACAATTTGAAGCAAGATTTTATACAGACATACAATTTTATTCAAGATGGAAAGATTTTCTGCGCTGCAGTGTTTGAGAGTATTGATGAAAAGCGGCGAAGACAATAACTGACGAACAGTAAGTAACTATATTTGATTTGCCATGTTATCAAATACTGTGATATATATTCAATATATGAATTCGCGTCTTGTGACTACATATTCCGCGTGTTGCAACGTAACAAATTGCAATATGCACACAAGATCTATGGAAGAATACTTTTCTAAAGAAGAACAGCCTAAAATGTTATTTATTTCGCTTGTTTTCAAATACTCGTGAAAATATATGAATTCCGCGTCATTGTGACGCCAAACATATTCCGCGTGTTAGTAACTTAATCTAAACCCCTAACGTTAGTAGATTAGTTGGTTAGTACTATACACATCTACCTAATATATACAAAGTGCAATCTAGAAAGTAAGAAGGAAGAAAACGAGATAATAAGCGAAGGCGGAAAAAACCCCGAAAAGTATAAACTCCCGAAGTGCATGACACGACAAGGAGTGGATCTCGAAATAAACGGAACAAGGACAGACAGGGAGCAGAACGTGACAGAACAGGGAAAATGCAATACTGGATAAAGAATAATGAATAAGGACTGAATGAAAAATAAACAAAGACCAAAAAACAACAGAACAGGAACTCAGAATATAACACTGATGGCCCAGTGAGATGGCCCATCTGACAGGTCTTAGAGGTGTGGACAATGAATAATGAATATTCAGGTTTTTAGCATTTAGCCCTCCCACAGCCTGAAATAAATGTGACCAGTTCTGATAAAAACAGGTTTTTAGCTATTTAGATCTCAGATGTGCTAAACTGTTTTCACACCCTTACATAACCAAGACCTTGATGAACAAACGTACATTGGCAAAACAATTCGTCACTATAGTTTAGTGTGTGCTTTCACAACTTTTGTGACAGCAGAAAAATTTACTATTTTTAACTTGTGTGTTTGTAGATCTATTTACAAGCTGCATATGATACTGACCAAACTATTGATGGCATACAAATGTAGCTGTGATTGTCCTTCAAATAAAAATATCAAACACTTTGGAGTAAGTGTGTGTTAAATTGATGAAATTGAGATAAATATCAGACCATGCCAAAATCAGAAAACATCTTAAAGCTTAGCACGGACCTCAGAGGGTTAAGCCACTTACGTCAGTCTGACTTTCTAACAGGTCAGACTGTCCAATTAACAACATCTGTTTATGGAGCCAATGAGCCCTATACCTGATGATTGAGAGGATAAGTAGCAAGCTGTGAGGTCAACATGTTTTGAAATGTCATGTCAGTAGACTGGAGAACTGATCCAACTCCATCTTTGCAGTGCAATCCCTGGTGGTCTAGTGGTTAGGATTCGGCGCTTTCACCGCCGCGGCCGGGTTCGATTCCCGGTCAGGGAACGACGTCTATTTTCTCTCCCTCGCCTGTTGTTGGATAGACTAAAAACTCCTGCTCCAATACACAGTCAAGATCAGTTTCTACCTCAGTGCCTACAAGGTCACCTTCATCATGCCCTTGCAGCCATCTTGAAATATTCTGTGACTCTGTACATTCAATTACTTTGACATTTCAAACAAGCACTGGATCGACAGAAGACAACTTTACCCCTGTGACTCTTGACTGTGCGTTGGAGCAGGAGTTTTTAATCTATCCAACAACAGGTGAGGGAGAGCCAAAACTGTTGAGGAGCAATAGACGTCTTTCCCTGACCGAATCGAACCCGGCCGCGGGCGGTGAGCGCCGAATCCTAACCACTAGACCATCAGGGATAGGACTTCAGCTATGGAAAAGGGGTACGGCCTGTATGTCAAATGATCACTGAGGAATTGAACGGTGAAGGCGAAAAATCTCAACAGAGTTGTGAGGGTGTATGTTAGTACAGATGTCCTTCTAGAAAAATGGCACAATTTTAAAGCTGTGAAAAGTGCCTTCGATAGCTCAGTTGGTAGAGCGGAGGACTGTAGTTGTTAACGTGGTTATCCTTAGGTCGCTGGTTCAAATCCGGCTCGAAGGAGTGCCTTCTTTTTTCTATCAGCTTGTAAAACTCTGCTCATCATGCAGAAAAGTGACAGGTTATGTTATGACTAATGTCACGGCCACTTAACTAGTACAGATCTTGTCCCATGGACTGGGACTTGGTTATGGCTCTTCCAGGGGTGGATACCTGATGATTGAGAGGATAAGTAGCAAGCTGTGAGGTCAACATGCTTTGAAATGTCATGTCAGTAGACTGGAGAACTGATCCAACTCCTGCAGGAGTTTTTAATCTATCCAACAACAGGTGAGGGAGACAAAACTGTTGAGGAGCAAAAGATGTCTTTCCCTGACCGGGAATCGAACCCGGGCCGCAGCGGTGAGAGCGCCGAATCCTAACCACTAGACCATCAGGGATAGGACTTCAGCTATGGAAAAGGGGTACGGCCTGTATGTCGAATGATCACTGAGGAATTGAACGGTGAAGGCGAAAAAATCTCAATAGAGTTGTGAGGATGTTTTGAAATGTCATGTCAGTAGACTGGAGAACTGATCCAACTGAAGATGTAAAAGATGTACGTTAGTACAGATGTCCTTCTAGAAAAATGCCACAATTTTAAAGCTATGAAGAGTGCCTTCGATAGCTCAGTTGGTAGAGCGGAGGACTGTAGTTGTTAACGTGGTTATCCTTAGGTCGCTGGTTCAAATCCGGCTCGAAGGAGTGCCTTCTTTTTCTATCAGCTTGTAAAACTCTGCTCATCATGCAGAAAAGTGACAGGTTATGTTATGATTAATGTCACGGCCACTTAACTAGTACAGATCTTGTCCCATGGACTGGGACTTGGTTATGGCTCTTCCAGGGGTGGATACCTGATGATTGAGAGGATAAGTAGCAAGCTGTGAGGTCAACATGTTTTGAAATGTCATGTCAGTAGACTGGAGAACTGATCCAACTCCATCTTTGCAGTGCAATCCCTGGTGGTCTAGTGGTTAGGATTCGGCGCTTTCACCGCCGCGGCCGGGTTCGATTCCCGGTCAGGAACGACGTCTATTTTCTCTCCTCGCCTGTTGTTGGATAGACTAAAAACTCCTGCTCCAATACACAGTCAAGATCAGTTTCTACCTCAGTGCCTACAAGGTCACCTTCATCATGCCCTTGCAGCCATCTTGAAATATTCTGTGACTCTGTACATTCAATTACTTTGACATTTCAAACAAGCACTGGATCGACAGAAGACAACTTTACCCCTGTGACTCTTGACTGTGCGTTGGAGCAGGAGTTTTTAATCTATCCAACAACAGGTGAGGGAGAGCCAAAACTGTTGAGGAGCAATAGACGTCTTTCCCTGACCGGGAATCGAACCCGGGCCGCGGCGGTGAGAGCGCCGAATCCTAACCACTAGACCATCAGGGATAGGACTTCAGCTATGGAAAAGGGTACGGCCTGTATGTCAAATGATCACTGAGGAATTGAACGGTGAAGGCGAAAAAATCTCAACAGAGTTGTGAGGGTGTATTAGTACAGATGTCCTTCTAGAAAAATGGCACAATTTTAAAGCTGTGAAAAGTGCCTTCGATAGCTCAGTTGGTAGAGCGGAGGACTGTAGTTGTTAACGTGGTTATCCTTAGGTCGCTGGTTCAAATCCGGCTCGAAGGAGTGCCTTCTTTTTTCTATCAGCTTGTAAAACTCTGCTCATCATGCAGAAAAGTGACAGGTTATGTTATGACTAATGTCACGGCCACTTAACTAGTACAGATCTTGTCCCATGGACTGGGACTTGGTTATGGCTCTTCCAGGGTGGATACCTGATGATTGAGAGGATAAGTAGCAAGCTGTGAGGTCAACATGCTTTGAAATGTCATGTCAGTAGACTGGAGAACTGATCCAACTCCTGCAGGAGTTTTTAATCTATCCAACAACAGGTGAGGGAGACAAAACTGTTGAGGAGCAAAAGATGTCTTTCCCTGACCGGGAATCGAACCCGGGCCGCGGCGGTGAGAGCGCCGAATCCTAACCACTAGACCATCAGGGATAGGACTTCAGCTATGGAAAAGGGGTACGGCCTGTATGTCGAATGATCACTGAGGAATTGAACGGTGAAGGCGAAAAAATCTCAATAGAGTTGTGAGGATGTTTTGAAATGTCATGTCAGTAGACTGGAGAACTGATCCAACTGAAGATGTAAAAGATGTACGTTAGTACAGATGTCCTTCTAGAAAAATGCCACAATTTTAAAGCTATGAAGAGTGCCTTCGATAGCTCAGTTGGTAGAGCGGAGGACTGTAGTTGTTAACGTGGTTATCCTTAGGTCGCTGGTTCAAATCCGGCTCGAAGGAGTGCCTTCTTTTTCTATCAGCTTGTAAAACTCTGCTCATCATGCAGAAAAGTGACAGGTTATGTTATGATTAATGTCACGGCCACTTAACTAGTACAGATCTTGTCCCATGGACTGGGACTTGGTTATGGCTCTTCCAGGGTGGATACCTGATGATTGAGAGGATAAGTAGCAAGCTGTGAGGTCAACATGTTTTGAAATGTCATGTCAGTAGACTGGAGAACTGATCCAACTCCATCTTTGCAGTGCAATCCCTGGTGGTCTAGTGGTTAGGATTCGGCGCTTTCACCGCCGCGGCCCGGGTCGATTCCCGGTCAGGGAACGACGTCTATTTTCTCTCCCTCGCCTGTTGTTGGATAGACTAAAAACTCCTGCTCCAATACACAGTCAAGATCAGTTTCTACCTCAGTGCCTACAAGGTCACCTTCATCATGCCCTTGCAGCCATCTTGAAATATTCTGTGACTCTGTACATTCAATTACTTTGACATTTCAAACAAGCACTGGATCGACAGAAGACAACTTTACCCCTGTGACTCTTGACTGCGTTGGAGCAGGAGTTTTTAATCTATCCACAACAGGTGAGGGAGAGCCAAAACTGTTGAGGAGCAATAGACGTCTTTCCCTGACCGGGAATCGAACCCGGGCGCGCGGGTGAGAGCGCCGAATCCTAACCACTAGACCATCAGGGATAGGACTTCAGCTATGGAAAAGGGTACGGCCTGTATGTCAAATGATCACTGAGGAATTGAACGGTGAAGGCGAAAAAATCTCAACAGAGTTGTGAGGGTGTATGTTAGTACAGATGTCCTTCTAGAAAAATGGCACAATTTTAAAGCTGTGAAAAGTGCCTTCGATAGCTCAGTTGGTAGAGCGGAGGACTGTAGTTGTTAACGTGGTTATCCTTAGGTCGCTGGTTCAAATCCGGCTCGAAGGAGTGCCTTCTTTTTTCTATCAGCTTGTAAAACTCTGCTCATCATGCAGAAAAGTGACAGGTTATGTTATGACTAATGTCACGGCCACTTAACTAGTACAGATCTTGTCCCATGGACTGGGACTTGGTTATGGCTCTTCCAGGGGTGGATACCTGATGATTGAGAGGATAAGTAGCAAGCTGTGAGGTCAACATGCTTTGAAATGTCATGTCAGTAGACTGGAGAACTGATCCAACTCCTGCAGGAGTTTGTGATCTATCCAACAACAGGTGGGAGACAAAACTGTTGAGGAGCAAAAGATGTCTTTCCCTGACCGAATCGAACCCGGGCCGCGGCGGTGAGAGCGCCGAATCCTAACCACTAGACCATCAGGGATAGGACTTCAGCTATGGAAAAGGGGTACGGCCTGTATGTCGAATGATCACTGAGGAATTGAACGGTGAAGGCGAAAAAATCTCAATAGAGTTGTGAGGATGTTTTGAAATGTCATGTCAGTAGACTGGAGAACTGATCCAACTGAAGATGTAAAAGATGTACGTTAGTACAGATGTCCTTCTAGAAAAATGCCACAATTTTAAAGCTGTGAAGAGTGCCTTCGATAGCTCAGTTGGTAGAGCGGAGGACTGTAGTTGTTAACGTGGTTATCCTTAGGTCGCTGGTTCAAATCCGGCTCGAAGGAGTGCCTTCTTTTTCTATCAGCTTGTAAAACTCTGCTCATCATGCAGAAAAGTGACAGGTTATGTTATGATTAATGTCACGGCCACTTAACTAGTACAGATCTTGTCCCATGGACTGGGACTTGGTTATGGCTCTTCCAGGGGTGGATACCTGATGATTGAGAGGATAAGTAGCAAGCTGTGAGGTCAACATGTTTTGAAATGTCATGTCAGTAGACTGGAGAACTGATCCAACTCCTGCAGGAGTTTTTAATCTATCCAACAACAGGTGAGGGAGACAAAACTGTTGAGGAGCAAAAGATGTCTTTCCTGACCGGGAATCGAACCCGGGCTGCGGCGGTGAGAGCGCCAACAAATCCTAACCACTAGACCATCAGGGATAGGACTTCAGCTATGGAAAAGGGGTACGGCCTGTATGTCGAATGATCACTGAGGAATTGAACGGTGAAGGCGAAAAAATCTCAATAGAGTTGTGAGGATGTTTTGAAATGTCATGTCAGTAGACTGGAGAACTGATCCAACTGAAGATGTAAAAGATGTACGTTAGTACAGATGTCCTTCTAGAAAAATGCCACAATTTTAAAGCTATGAAGAGTGCCTTCGATAGCTCAGTTGGTAGAGCGGAGGACTGTAGTTGTTAACGTGGTTATCCTTAGGTCGCTGGTTCAAATCCGGCTCGAAGGAGTGCCTTCTTTTTCTATCAGCTTGTAAAACTCTGCTCATCATGCAGAAAAGTGACAGGTTATGTTATGATTAATGTCACGGCCACTTAACTAGTACAGATCTTGTCCCATGGACTGGGACTTGGTTATGGCTCTTCCAGGGGTGGATACCTGATGATTGAGAGGATAAGTAGCAAGCTGTGAGGTCAACATGTTTTGAAATGTCATGTCAGTAGACTGGAGAACTGATCCAACTCCATCTTTGCAGTGCAATCCCTGGTGGTCTAGTGGTTAGGATTCGGCGCTTTCACCGCCGCGGCCGGGTTCGATTCCCGTCAGGGAACGACGTCTATTTTCTCTCCCTCGCCTGTTGTTGGATAGACTAAAAACTCCTGCTCCAATACACAGTCAAGATCAGTTTCTACCTCAGTGCCTACAAGGTCACCTTCATCATGCCCTTGCAGCCATCTTGAAATATTCTGTGACTCTGTACATTCAATTACTTTGACATTTCAAACAAGCACTGGATCGACAGAAGACAACTTTTTACCCCTGTGACTCTTGACTGTGCGTTGGAGCAGGAGTTTTTAATCTATCCAACAACAGGTGAGGGAGAGCCAAAACTGTTGAGGAGCAATAGACGTCTTTCCCTGACCGGGAATCGAACCCGGGCCGCGGCGGTGAGAGCGCCGAATCCTAACCACTAGACCATCAGGGATAGGACTTCAGCTATGGAAAAGGGGTACGGCCTGTATGTCAAATGATCACTGAGGAATTGAACGGTGAAGGCGAAAAAATCTCAACAGAGTTGTGAGGGTGTATGTTAGTACAGATGTCCTTCTAGAAAAATGGCACAATTTTAAAGCTGTGAAAAGTGCCTTCGATAGCTCAGTTGGTAGAGCGGAGGACTGTAGTTGTTAACGTGGTTATCCTTAGGTCGCTGGTTCAAATCCGGCTCGAAGGAGTGCCTTCTTTTTTCTATCAGCTTGTAAAACTCTGCTCATCATGCAGAAAAGTGACAGGTTATGTTATGACTAATGTCACGGCCACTTAACTAGTACAGATCTTGTCCCATGGACTGGGACTTGGTTATGGCTCTTCCAGGGGTGGATACCTGATGATTGAGAGGATAAGTAGCAAGCTGTGAGGTCAACATGCTTTGAAATGTCATGTCAGTAGACTGGAGAACTGATCCAACTCCTGCAGGAGTTTTTAATCTATCCAACAACAGGTGAGGGAGACAAAACTGTTGAGGAGCAAAAGATGTCTTTCCCTGACCGGGAATCGAACCCGGGCCGCGGCGGTGAGAGCGCCGAATCCTAACCACTAGACCATCAGGGATAGGACTTCAGCTATGGAAAAGGGGTACGGCCTGTATGTCGAATGATCACTGAGGAATTGAACGGTGAAGGCGAAAAAATCTCAATAGAGTTGTGAGGATGTTTTGAAATGTCATGTCAGTAGACTGGAGAACTGATCCAACTGAAGATGTAAAAGATGTACGTTAGTACAGATGTCCTTCTAGAAAAATGCCACAATTTTAAAGCTATGAAGAGTGCCTTCGATAGCTCAGTTGGTAGAGCGGAGGACTGTAGTTGTTAACGTGGTTATCCTTAGGTCGCTGGTTCAAATCCGGCTCGAAGGAGTGCCTTCTTTTTCTATCAGCTTGTAAAACTCTGCTCATCATGCAGAAAAGTGACAGGTTATGTTATGATTAATGTCACGGCCACTTAACTAGTACAGATCTTGTCCCATGGACTGGGACTTGGTTATGGCTCTTCCAGGGGTGGATACCTGATGATTGAGAGGATAAGTAGCAAGCTGTGAGGTCAACATGTTTTGAAATGTCATGTCAGTAGACTGGAGAACTGATCCAACTCCATCTTTGCAGTGCAATCCCTGGTGGTCTAGTGGTTAGGATTCGGCGCTTTCACCGCCGCGGCCCGGGTTCGATTCCCGGTCAGGGAACGACGTCTATTTTCTCTCCCTCGCCTGTTGTTGGATAGACTAAAAACTCCTGCTCCAATACACAGTCAAGATCAGTTTCTACCTCAGTGCCTACAAGGTCACCTTCATCATGCCCTTGCAGCCATCTTGAAATATTCTGTGACTCTGTACATTCAATTACTTTGACATTTCAAACAAGCACTGGATCGACAGAAGACAACTTTACCCCTGTGACTCTTGACTGTGCGTTGGAGCAGGAGTTTTTAATCTATCCAACAACAGGTGAGGGAGAGCCAAAACTGTTGAGGAGCAATAGACGTCTTTCCCTGACCGGGAATCGAACCCGGGGCCGCGGCGGTGAGAGCGCCGAATCCTAACCACTAGACCATCAGGGATAGGACTTCAGCTATGGAAAAGGGGTACGGCCTGTATGTCAAATGATCACTGAGGAATTGAACGGTGAAGGCGAAAAAATCTCAACAGAGTTGTGAGGGTATGTTAGTACAGATGTCCTTCTAGAAAAATGGCACAATTTTAAAGCTGTGAAAAGTGCCTTCGATAGCTCAGTTGGTAGAGCGGAGGACTGTAGTTGTTAACGTGGTTATCCTTAGGTCGCTGGTTCAAATCCGGCTCGAAGGAGTGCCTTCTTTTTTCTATCAGCTTGTAAAACTCTGCTCATCATGCAGAAAAGTGACAGGTTATGTTATGACTAATGTCACGGCCTTAACTAGTACAGATCTTGTCCCATGGACTGGGACTTGGTTATGGCTCTTCCAGGGGTGGATACCTGATGATTGAGAGGATAAGTAGCAAGCTGTGAGGTCAACATGCTTTGAAATGTCATGTCAGTAGACTGGAGAACTGATCCAACTCCTGCAGGAGTTTTTAATCTATCCAACAACAGGTGAGGGAGACAAAACTGTTGAGGAGCAAAAGATGTCTTTCCCTGACCGGGAATCGAACCCGGGCACGCGGCGGTGAGAGCGCCGAATCCTAACCACTAGACCATCAGGGATAGGACTTCAGCTATGGAAAAGGGGTACGGCCTGTATGTCGAATGATCACTGAGGAATTGAACGGTGAAGGCGAAAAAATCTCAATAGAGTTGTGAGGATGTTTTGAAATGTCATGTCAGTAGACTGGAGAACTGATCCAACTGAAGATGTAAAAGATGTACGTTAGTACAGATGTCCTTCTAGAAAAATGCCACAATTTTAAAGCTATGAAGAGTGCCTTCGATAGCTCAGTTGGTAGAGCGGAGGACTGTAGTTGTTAACGTGGTTATCCTTAGGTCGCTGGTTCAAATCCGGCTCGAAGGAGTGCCTTCTTTTTCTATCAGCTTGTAAAACTCTGCTCATCATGCAGAAAAGTGACAGGTTATGTTATGATTAATGTCACGGCCACTTAACTAGTACAGATCTTGTCCCATGGACTGGGACTTGGTTATGGCTCTTCCAGGGGTGGATACCTGATGATTGAGAGGATAAGTAGCAAGCTGTGAGGTCAACATGTTTTGAAATGTCATGTCAGTAGACTGGAGAACTGATCCAACTCCATCTTTGCAGTGCAATCCCTGGTGGTCTAGTGGTTAGGATTCGGCGCTTTCACCGCCGCGCGGCCGGGTTCGATTCCCGGTCAGGGAACGACGTCTATTTTCTCTCCTCGCCTGTTGTTGGATAGACTAAAAACTCCTCTTCCAATACACAGTCAAGATCAGTTTCTACCTCAGTGCCTACAAGGTCACCTTCATCATGCCCTTGCAGCCATCTTGAAATATTCTGTGACTCTGTACATTCAATTACTTTGACATTTCAAACAAGCACTGGATCGACAGAAGACAACTTTACCCCTGTGACTCTTGACTGTGCGTTGGAGCAGGAGTTTTTAATCTATCCAACAACAGGTGAGGGAGAGCCAAAACTGTTGAGGAGCAATAGACGTCTTTCCCTGACCGGGAATCGAACCCGGGCCGCGGCGGTGAGAGCGCCGAATCCTAACCACTAGACCATCAGGGATAGGACTTCAGCTATGGAAAAGGGGTACGGCCTGTATGTCAAATGATCACTGAGGAATTGAACGGTGAAGGCGAAAAAATCTCAACAGAGTTGTGAGGGTGTATGTTAGTACAGATGTCCTTCTAGAAAAATGGCACAATTTTAAAGCTGTGAAAAGTGCCTTCGATAGCTCAGTTGGTAGAGCGGAGGACTGTAGTTGTTAACGTGGTTATCCTTAGGTCGCTGGTTCAAATCCGGCTCGAAGGAGTGCCTTCTTTTTTCTATCAGCTTGTAAAACTCTGCTCATCATGCAGAAAAGTGACAGGTTATGTTATGACTAATGTCACGGCCACTTAACTAGTACAGATCTTGTCCCATGGACTGGGACTTGGTTATGGCTCTTCCAGGGGTGGATACCTGATGATTGAGAGGATAAGTAGCAAGCTGTGAGGTCAACATGCTTTGAAATGTCATGTCAGTAGACTGGAGAACTGATCCAACTCCTGCAGGAGTTTTTAATCTATCCAACAACAGGTGAGGGAGACAAAACTGTTGAGGAGCAAAAGATGTCTTTCCCTGACCGGGAATCGAACCCGGGCCGCGGCGGTGAGAGCGCCGAATCCTAACCACTAGACCATCAGGGATAGGACTTCAGCTATGGAAAAGGGGTACGGCCTGTATGTCGAATGATCACTGAGGAATTGAACGGTGAAGGCGAAAAAATCTCAATAGAGTTGTGAGGATGTTTTGAAATGTCATGTCAGTAGACTGGAGAACTGATCCAACTGAAGATGTAAAAGATGTACGTTAGTACAGATGTCCTTCTAGAAAAATGCCACAATTTTAAAGCTATGAAGAGTGCCTTCGAGCTCAGTTGGTAGAGCGGAGGACTGTAGTTGTTAACGTGGTTATCCTTAGGTCGCTGGTTCAAATCCGGCTCGAAGGAGTGCCTTCTTTTTCTATCAGCTTGTAAAACTCTGCTCATCATGCAGAAAAGTGACAGGTTATGTTATGATTAATGTCACGGCCACTTAACTAGTACAGATCTTGTCCCATGGACTGGGACTTGGTTATGGCTCTTCCAGGGTGGATACCTGATGATTGAGAGGATAAGTAGCAAGCTGCTGAGGTCAACATGTTTTGAAATGTCATGTCAGTAGACTGGAGAACTGATCCAACTCCATCTTTGCAGTGCAATCCCTGGTGGTCTAGTGGTTAGGATTCGGCGCTTTCACCGCCGCGGCCCGGGTTCGATTCCCGGTCAGGGAACGACGTCTATTTTCTCTCCCTCGCCTGTTGTTGGATAGACTAAAAACTCCTGCTCCAATACACAGTCAAGATCAGTTTCTACCTCAGTGCCTACAAGGTCACCTTCATCATGCCCTTGCAGCCATCTTGAAATATTCTGTGACTCTGTACATTCAATTACTTTGACATTTCAAACAAGCACTGGATCGACAGAAGACAACTTTACCCCTGTGACTCTTGACTGTGCGTTGGAGCAGGAGTTTTTAATCTATCCAACAACAGGTGAGGGAGAGCCAAAACTGTTGAGGAGCAATAGACGTCTTTCCCTGACCGGGAATCGAACCCGGGCCGCGGCGGCGGTGAGAGCGCCGAATCCTAACCACTAGACCATCAGGGATAGGACTTCAGCTATGGAAAAGGGGTACGGCCTGTATGTCAAATGATCACTGAGGAATTGAACAAAAAAAAAAAAAAAATCTCAACAGAGTTGTGAGGGTGTATGTTAGTACAGATGTCCTTCTTCTAGAAAAATGGCACAATTTTAAAGCTGTGAAAAGTGCCTTCGATAGCTCAGTTGGTAGAGCGGAGGACTGTAGTTGTTAACGTGGTTATCCTTAGGTCGCTGGTTCAAATCCGGCTCGAAGGAGTGCCTTCTTTTTCTATCAGCTTGTAAAACTCTGCTCATCATGCAGAAAAGTGACAGGTTATGTTATGACTAATGTCACGGCCACTTAACTAGTACAGATCTTGTCCCATGGACTGGGACTTGGTTATGCTCTTTCCAGGGGTGGATACCTGATGATTGAGAGGATAAGTAGCAAGCTGTGAGGTCAACATGCTTTGAAATGTCATGTCAGTAGACTGGAGAACTGATCCAACTCCTGCAGGAGTTTTTAAATCTATCCAACAACAGGTGAGGGAGACAAAACTGTTGAGGAGCAAAAGATGTCTTTCCCTGACCGGGAATCGAACCCGGGCCGCGGCGGTGAGCGCGCCGAATCCTAACCACTAGACCATCAGGGATAGGACTTCAGCTATGGAAAAGGGGTACGGCCTGTATGTCGAATGATCACTGAGGAATTGAACGGTGAAGGCGAAAAATCTCAATAGAGTTGTGAGGATGTTTTGAAATGTCATGTCAGTAGACTGGAGAACTGATCCAACTGAAGATGTAAAAGATGTACGTTAGTACAGATGTCCTTCTAGAAAAATGCCACAATTTTAAAGCTATGAAGAGTGCCTTCGATAGCTCAGTTGGTAGAGCGGAGGACTGTAGTTGTTAACGTGGTTATCCTTAGGTCGCTGGTTCAAATCCGGCTCGAAGGAGTGCCTTCTTTTTTTTCTATCAGCTTGTAAAACTCTGCTCATCATGCAGAAAAGTGACAGGTTATGTTATGATTAATGTCACGGCCACTTAACTAGTACAGATCTTGTCCCATGGACTGGGACTTGGTTATGGCTCTTCCAGGGGTGGATACCTGATGATTGAGAGGATAAGTAGCAAGCTGTGAGGTCAACATGTTTTGAAATGTCATGTCAGTAGACTGGAGAACTGATCCAACTCCATCTTTGCAGTGCAATCCCTGGTGGTCTAGTGGTTAGGATTCGGCGCTTTCACCGCCGCGGCCCGGGTTCGATTCCCGGTCAGGGAACGACGTCTATTTTCTCTCCCTCGCCTGTTGTTGGATAGACTAAAAACTCCTGCTCCAATACACAGTCAAGATCAGTTTCTACCTCAGTGCCTACAAGGTCACCTTCATCATGCCCTTGCAGCCATCTTGAAATATTCTGTGACTCTGTACATTCAATTACTTTGACATTTCAAACAAGCACTGGATCGACAGAAGACAACTTTACCCCTGTGACTCTTGACTGTGCGTTGGAGCAGGAGTTTTTAATCTATCCAACAACAGGTGAGGGAGAGCCAAAACTGTTGAGGAGCAATAGACGTCTTTCCCTGACCGGGAATCGAACCCGGGCCGCGGGTGGTGAGAGCGCCGAATCCTAACCACTAGACCATCAGGGATAGGACTTCAGCTGTGGAAAAGGGGTACGGCCTGTATGTCAAATGATCACTGAGGAATTGAACGGTGAAGGCGAAAAAATCTCAACAGAGTTGTGAGGGTGTATGTTAGTACAGATGTCCTTCTAGAAAAATGGCACAATTTTAAAGCTGTGAAAAGTGCCTTCGATAGCTCAGTTGGTAGAGCGGAGGACTGTAGTTGTTAACGTGGTTATCCTTAGGTCGCTGGTTCAAATCCGGCTCGAAGGAGTGCCTTCTTTTTTCTATCAGCTTGTAAAACTCTGCTCATCATGCAGAAAAGTGACAGGTTATGTTATGACTAATGTCACGGCCACTTAACTAGTACAGATCTTGTCCCATGGACTGGGACTTGGTTATGGCTCTTCCAGGGGTGGATACCTGATGATTGAGAGGATAAGTAGCAAGCTGTGAGGTCAACATGCTTTGAAATGTCATGTCAGTAGACTGGAGAACTGATCCAACTCCTGCAGGAGTTTTTAATCTATCCAACAACAGGTGAGGGAGACAAAACTGTTGAGGAGCAAAAGATGTCTTTCCCTGACCGGGAATCGAACCCGGGCCGCGGCGGTGAGAGCGCCGAATCCTAACCACTAGACCATCAGGGATAGGACTTCAGCTATGGAAAAGGGGTACGGCCTGTATGTCGAATGATCACTGAGGAATTGAACGGTGAAGGCGAAAAAATCTCAATAGAGTTGTGAGGATGTTTTGAAATGTCATGTCAGTAGACTGGAGAACTGATCCAACTGAAGATGTAAAAGATGTACGTTAGTACAGATGTCCTTCTAGAAAAATGCCACAATTTTAAAGCTATGAAGAGTGCCTTCGATAGCTCAGTTGGTAGAGCGGAGGACTGTAGTTGTTAACGTGGTTATCCTTAGGTCGCTGGTTCAAATCCGGCTCGAAGGAGTGCCTTCTTTTTCTATCAGCTTGTAAAACTCTGCTCATCATGCAGAAAAGTGACAGGTTATGTTATGATTAATGTCACGGCCACTTAACTAGTACAGATCTTGTCCCATGGACTGGGACTTGGTTATGGCTCTTCCAGGGTGGATACCTGATGATTGAGAGGATAAGTAGCAAGCTGTGAGGTCAACATGTTTTGAAATGTCATGTCAGTAGACTGGAGAACTGATCCAACTCCATCTTTGCAGTGCAATCCCTGGTGGTCTAGTGGTTAGGATTCGGCGCTTTCACCGCCGCGGCCCGGGTTCGATTCCCGGTCAGGAACGACGTCTATTTTCTCTCCTCGCCTGTTGTTGGATAGACTAAAAACTCCTGCTCCAATACACAGTCAAGATCAGTTTCTACCAGTGCCTACAAGGTCACCTTCATCATGCCCTTGCAGCCATCTTGAAATATTCTGTGACTCTGTACATTCAATTACTTTGACATTTCAAACAAGCACTGGATCGACAGAAGACAACTTTACCCCTGTGACTCTTGACTGTGCGTTGGAGCAGGAGTTTTTAATCTATCCAACAACAGGTGAGGGAGAGCCAAAACTGTTGAGGAGCAATAGACGTCTTTCCCTGACCGGGAATCGAACCCGGGCCGCGGCGGTGAGAGCGCCGAATCCTAACCACTAGACCATCAGGGATAGGACTTCAGCTATGGAAAAGGGGTACGGCCTGTATGTCAAATGATCACTGAGGAATTGAACGGTGAAGGCGAAAAAATCTCAACAGAGTTGTGAGGGTGTATGTTAGTACAGATGTCCTTCTAGAAAAATGGCACAATTTTAAAGCTGTGAAAAGTGCCTTCGATAGCTCAGTTGGTAGAGCGGAGGACTGTAGTTGTTAACGTGGTTATCCTTAGGTCGCTGGTTCAAATCCGGCTCGAAGGAGTGCCTTCTTTTTTCTATCAGCTTGTAAAACTCTGCTCATCATGCAGAAAAGTGACAGGTTATGTTATGACTGAAATGTCACGGCCACTTAACTAGTACAGATCTTGTCCCATGGACTGGGACTTGGTTATGGCTCTTCCAGGGGTGGATACCTGATGATTGAGAGGATAAGTAGCAAGCTGTGAGGTCAACATGCTTTGAAATGTCATGTCAGTAGACTGGAGAACTGATCCAACTCCTGCAGGAGTTTTTAATCTATCCAACAACAGGTGAGGGAGACAAAACTGTTGAGGAGCAAAAGATGTCTTTCCCTGACCGGGAATCGAACCCGGGCCGCGGCGGTGAGAGCGCCGAATCCTAACCACTAGACCATCAGGGATAGGACTTCAGCTATGGAAAAGGGGTACGGCCTGTATGTCGAATGATCACTGAGGAATTGAACGGTGAAGGCGAAAAAATCTCAATAGAGTTGTGAGGATGTTTTGAAATGTCATGTCAGTAGACTGGAGAACTGATCCAACTGAAGATGTAAAAGATGTACGTTAGTACAGATGTCCTTCTAGAAAAATGCCACAATTTTAAAGCTATGAAGAGTGCCTTCGATAGCTCAGTTGGTAGAGCGGAGGACTGTAGTTGTTAACGTGGTTATCCTTAGGTCGCTGGTTCAAATCCGGCTCGAAGGAGTGCCTTCTTTTTCTATCAGCTTGTAAAACTCTGCTCATCATGCAGAAAAGTGACAGGTTATGTTATGATTAATGTCACGGCCACTTAACTAGTACAGATCTTGTCCCATGGACTGGGACTTGGTTATGGCTCTTCCAGGGGTGGATACCTGATGATTGAGAGGATAAGTAGCAAGCTGTGAGGTCAACATGTTTTGAAATGTCATGTCAGTAGACTGGAGAACTGATCCAACTCCATCTTTGCAGTGCAATCCCTGGTGGTCTAGTGGTTAGGATTCGGCGCTTTCACCGCCGCGGCCCGGGTTCGATTCCCGGTCAGGGAACGACGTCTATTTTCTCTCCTCGCCTGTTGTTGGATAGACTAAAAACTCCTGCTCCAATACACAGTCAAGATCAGTTTCTACCTCAGTGCCTACAAGGTCACCTTCATCATGCCCTTGCAGCCATCTTGAAATATTCTGTGACTCTGTACATTCAATTACTTTGACATTTCAAACAAGCACTGGATCGACAGAAGACAACTTTACCCCTGTGACTCTTGACTGTGCGTTGGAGCAGGAGTTTTTAATCTATCCAACAACAGGTGAGGGAGAGCCAAAACTGTTGAGGAGCAATAGACGTCTTTCCCTGACCGGGAATCGAACCCGGGCCGCGGGCGGTGAGAGCGCCGAATCCTAACCACTAGACCATCAGGGATAGGACTTCAGCTGTGGAAAAGGGGTACGGCCTGTATGTCAAATGATCACTGAGGAATTGAACGGTGAAGGCGAAAAAATCTCAACAGAGTTGTGAGGGTGTATGTTAGTACAGATGTCCTTCTAGAAAAATGGCACAATTTTAAAGCTGTGAAAAGTGCCTTCGATAGCTCAGTTGGTAGAGCGGAGGACTGTAGTTGTTAACGTGGTTATCCTTAGGTCGCTGGTTCAAATCCGGCTCGAAGGAGTGCCTTCTTTTTTCTATCAGCTTGTAAAACTCTGCTCATCATGCAGAAAAGTGACAGGTTATGTTATGACTAATGTCACGGCCACTTAACTAGTACAGATCTTGTCCCATGGACTGGGACTTGGTTATGGCTCTTCCAGGGGTGGATACCTGATGATTGAGAGGATAAGTAGCAAGCTGTGAGGTCAACATGCTTTGAAATGTCATGTCAGTAGACTGGAGAACTGATCCAACTCCTGCAGGAGTTTTTAATCTATCCAACAACAGGTGAGGGAGACAAAACTGTTGAGGAGCAAAAGATGTCTTTCCCTGACCGGGAATCGAACCCGGGCCGCGGCGGTGAGAGCGCCGAATCCTAACCACTAGACCATCAGGGATAGGACTTCAGCTATGGAAAAGGGGTACGGCCTGTATGTCGAATGATCACTGAGGAATTGAAAAAAAAAAAAAAAAAAATCTCAATAGAGTTGTGAGGATGTTTTGAAATGTCATGTCAGTAGACTGGAGAACTGATCCAACTGAAGATGTAAAAGATGTACGTTAGTACAGATGTCCTTCTAGAAAAATGCCACAATTTTAAAGCTGTGAAGAGTGCCTTCGATAGCTCAGTTGGTAGAGCGGAGGACTGTAGTTGTTAACGTGGTTATCCTTAGGTCGCTGGTTCAAATCCGGCTCGAAGGAGTGCCTTCTTTTTTCTATCAGCTTGTAAAACTCTGCTCATCATGCAGAAAAGTGACAGGTTATGTTATGATTAATGTCACGGCCACTTAACTAGTACAGATCTTGTCCCATGGACTGGGACTTGGTTATGGCTCTTCCAGGGGTGGATACCTGATGATTGAGAGGATAAGTAGCAAGCTGTGAGGTCAACATGTTTTGAAATGTCATGTCAGTAGACTGGAGAACTGATCCAACTCCATCTTTGCAGTGCAATCCCTGGTGGTCTAGTGGTTAGGATTCGGCGCTTTCACCGCCGCGGCCCGGGTTCGATTCCCGGTCAGGGAACGACGTCTATTTTCTCTCCCTCGCCTGTTGTTGGATAGACTAAAAACTCCTGCTCCAATACACAGTCAAGATCAGTTTCTACCTCAGTGCCTACAAGGTCACCTTCATCATGCCCTTGCAGCCATCTTGAAATATTCTGTGACTCTGTACATTCAATTACTTTGACATTTCAAACAAGCACTGGATCGACAGAAGACAACTTTACCCTGTGACTCTTGACTGTGCGTTGGAGCAGGAGTTTTTAATCTATCCAACAACAGGTGAGGGAGAGCCAAAACTGTTGAGGAGCAATAGACGTCTTTCCCTGACCGGGAATCGAACCCGGGCGCGGCGGTGAGAGCGCCGAATCCTAACCACTAGACCATCAGGGATAGGACTTCAGCTATGGAAAAGGGGTACGGCCTGTATGTCAAATGATCACTGAGGAATTGAACGGTGAAGGCGAAAAAATCTCAACAGAGTTGTGAGGGTGTATGTTAGTACAGATGTCCTTCTAGAAAAATGGCACAATTTTAAAGCTGTGAAAAGTGCCTTCGATAGCTCAGTTGGTAGAGCGGAGGACTGTAGTTGTTAACGTGGTTATCCTTAGGTCGCTGGTTCAAATCCGGCTCGAAGGAGTGCCTTCTTTTTTCTATCAGCTTGTAAAACTCTGCTCATCATGCAGAAAAGTGACAGGTTATGTTATGACTAATGTCACGGCCACTTAACTAGTACAGATCTTGTCCCATGGACTGGGACTTGGTTATGGCTCTTCCAGGGGTGGATACCTGATGATTGAGAGGATAAGTAGCAAGCTGTGAGGTCAACATGCTTTGAAATGTCATGTCAGTAGACTGGAGAACTGATCCAACTCCTGCAGGAGTTTTTAATCTATCCAACAACAGGTGAGGGAGACAAAACTGTTGAGGAGCAAAAGATGTCTTTCCCTGACCGGGAATCGAACCCGGGCCGCGGCGGTGAGCGCCGAATCCTAACCACTAGACCATCAGGGATAGGACTTCAGCTATGGAAAAGGGTACGGCCTGTATGTCGAATGATCACTGAGGAATTGAACGGTGAAGGCGAAAAAATCTCAATAGAGTTGTGAGGATGTTTTGAAATGTCATGTCAGTAGACTGGAGAACTGATCCAACTGAAGATGTAAAAGATGTACGTTAGTACAGATGTCCTTCTAGAAAAATGCCACAATTTTAAAGCTATGAAGAGTGCCTTCGATAGCTCAGTTGGTAGAGCGGAGGACTGTAGTTGTTAACGTGGTTATCCTTAGGTCGCTGGTTCAAATCCGGCTCGAAGGAGTGCCTTCTTTTTTCTATCAGCTTGTAAAACTCTGCTCATCATGCAGAAAAGTGACAGGTTATGTTATGATTAATGTCACGGCCACTTAACTAGTACAGATCTTGTCCCATGGACTGGGACTTGGTTATGGCTCTTCCAGGGGTGGATACCTGATGATTGAGAGGATAAGTAGCAAGCTGTGAGGTCAACATGTTTTGAAATGTCATGTCAGTAGACTGGAGAACTGATCCAACTCCATCTTTGCAGTGCAATCCCTGGTGGTCTAGTGGTTAGGATTCGGCGCTTTCACCGCCGCGGCTCGGGTTCGATTCCCGGTCAGGGAACGACGTCTATTTTCTCTCCCTCGCCTGTTGTTGGATAGACTAAAAACTCCTGCTCCAATACACAGTCAAGATCAGTTTCTACCTCAGTGCCTACAAGGTCACCTTCATCATGCCCTTGCAGCCATCTTGAAATATTCTGTGACTCTGTACATTCAATTACTTTGACATTTCAAACAAGCACTGGATCGACAGAAGACAACTTTACCCCTGTGACTCTTGACTGTGCGTTGGAGCAGGAGTTTTTAATCTATCCAACAACAGGTGAGGGAGAGCCAAAACTGTTGAGGAGCAATAGACGTCTTTCCCTGACCGGGAATCGAACCCGGGCCGCGGCGGTGAGAGCGCCGAATCCTAACCACTAGACCATCAGGGATAGGACTTCAGCTATGGAAAAGGGGTACGGCCTGTATGTCAAATGATCACTGAGGAATTGAACGGTGAAGGCGAAAAAATCTCAACAGAGTTGTGAGGGTGTATGTTAGTACAGATGTCCTTCTAGAAAAATGGCACAATTTTAAAGCTGTGAAAAGTGCCTTCGATAGCTCAGTTGGTAGAGCGGAGGACTGTAGTTGTTAACGTGGTTATCCTTAGGTCGCTGGTTCAAATCCGGCTCGAAGGAGTGCCTTCTTTTTTCTATCAGCTTGTAAAACTCTGCTCATCATGCAGAAAAGTGACAGGTTATGTTATGACTAATGTCACGGCCACTTAACTAGTACAGATCTTGTCCCATGGACTGGGACTTGGTTATGGCTCTTCCAGGGGTGGATACCTGATGATTGAGAGGATAAGTAGCAAGCTGTGAGGTCAACATGCTTTGAAATGTCATGTCAGTAGACTGGAGAACTGATCCAACTCCTGCAGGAGTTTTTAATCTATCCAACAACAGGTGAGGGAGACAAAACTGTTGAGGAGCAAAAGATGTCTTTCCCTGACCGGGAATCGAACCCGGGCCGCGGCGGTGAGAGCGCCGAATCCTAACCACTAGACCATCAGGGATAGGACTTCAGCTATGGAAAAGGGGTACGGCCTGTATGTCGAATGATCACTGAGGAATTGAACGGTGAAGGCGAAAAAATCTCAATAGAGTTGTGAGGATGTTTTGAAATGTCATGTCAGTAGACTGGAGAACTGATCCAACTGAAGATGTAAAAGATGTACGTTAGTACAGATGTCCTTCTAGAAAAATGCCACAATTTTAAAGCTATGAAGAGTGCCTTCGATAGCTCAGTTGGTAGAGCGGAGGACTGTAGTTGTTAACGGGTTATCCTTAGGTCGCTGGTTCAAATCCGGCTCGAAGGAGTGCCTTCTTTTTCTATCAGCTTGTAAAACTCTGCTCATCATGCAGAAAAGTGACAGGTTATGTTATGATTAATGTCACGGCCACTTAACTAGTACAGATCTTGTCCCATGGACTGGGACTTGGTTATGGCTCTTCCAGGGGTGGATACCTGATGATTGAGAGGATAAGTAGCAAGCTGTGAGGTCAACATGTTTTGAAATGTCATGTCAGTAGACTGGAGAACTGATCCAACTCCATCTTTGCAGTGCAATCCCTGGTGGTCTAGTGGTTAGGATTCGGCGCTTTCACCGCCGCGGCCCGGGTTCGATTCCCGGTCAGGGAACGACGCGTCTATTTTCTCCCTCGCCTGTTGTTGGATAGACTAAAAACTCCTGCTCCAATACACAGTCAAGATCAGTTTCTACCTCAGTGCCTACAAGGTCACCTTCATCATGCCCTTGCAGCCATCTTGAAATATTCTGTGACTCTGTACATTCAATTACTTTGACATTTCAAACAAGCACTGGATCGACAGAAGACAACTTTACCCCTGTGACTCTTGACTGTGCGTTGGAGCAGGAGTTTTTAATCTATCCAACAACAGGTGAGGGAGGTTAAGTACCTTGCTCAAGGGTACCTTTATGCAGTTGTACGTTCTTGGCTGCTGGAATAAGGAAGGTGAAGGACGTGATATATGAGGTCCGGCCAGGGACGCAAGCTGCAGTTGACGGGAAGTGGATTGGAACGTCTCTCAGGAGTCGATTTGTGCTTATTATGAGAAAATTAAGCATGCTATCCCAGGTAGTTGGGTGGAAGAAATTGACAAGGGTAAGAGTGGGGGACAGGGTGGAGGGGAGGACGTTGCTACCATGGTAGAGGGTTTTATCAATACAGGAGGGTTGGAGGTGCTCGTCTGGTGTTCAACCAGCTGAAGTTCACCCACCTCACCCCTCTACTCTCCTCTCTGCACTGGCTCCCCATTGCAGCACGCATCAGATTCAAATCACTGGTGCTTGCTTGCTTGCTAGAGGTACTGCTCCCCCATACCTCCAGTCGCTCATCACTCCCTACACCCCAGCCAGACCCCTCCGCTCCGCCTCCTCTGGCAAACTAACTGCCCCATCCTCCGGGCACCTGGCAGCCGCTCCTCGCGGTCTCGCCTCTTCTCTGTCCTGACCCCTCGCTGGTGGATCAACCTTCCGCAATCGGTCACGACCGCAGAATCACTTGCAATCTTCTGCAAGAGACTCAAAACCCACCTTTTCAGACTCCACTACCACTGAACTCTGTCCATCTAGCTAATTACCATCACCACTGCCTATGTGTTCAACACTATATACCCCTCCTTAAAAAATAAAAAAAATGTAACACATTTTTGCTAACCTTTTCCTTCCCAGTGTTACAGGTATGGTACGCATATGCCGGCAATGATGTCTATCGCTGTATTACTGCACTGATCTCTTGCGCTAACTATGATTGTTCCTACCAAGTATTTATGTGTTTTATTCACTCTTGGTCTTGGTCTTTTAAGCCAGCTGTTTCTGAGAGATTCTGGGGTGGGGTGGGGTGGGGTGGGGTGGGGGTGGGGTGGGGGTGGGGGGTTCCAGACATTCAAAGGTGTGACATTTGGAGGCCCTTGAAGGTGAAGTACCTGGCTCCGGAACTGGCTGCGTTGGACTTACATTTACATTTTACATTTTAAGCATTTAGCAGACGCTCTTATCCAGAGCGACTTACAAGATGTGCATTAATACAAGGTAAGAACAATCAAAGTTAGCGTACAAGATCAGTGCAGTAAAACGGCAAAAGACATCATTGCAGGCGTCTGCATATCATACCTGTAACATTGGGAAAGAAAAGGTTAGTGGGTGTTTTTATTTTTATTTTTATTTTTTAGAACAAGTAACCAGTGGTGACGACAGATTGACTAGATGGACAGTGTTCAGTGGTAGTGGAGTCTGAAGAGGTGGGTTTTGAGTCTCTTGCGGAAGATTGGAAGTGATTCCGCAGTCCTGACCAATTGCGGGAGGTCATTCCACCAACGAGGACCAGGACAGAGAAGAGGCGAGACCGCGAGGAGCGCGGCTGCCAGGCGCCCGGAGGATGGGGCAGTCAGTCTGCCAGCGGAGGCGGAGCGGAGGGGTCTGGACGGGGTGTAGGGCGTGATGAGTGACTGGAGGTATGGGGGAGCAGTACATCTGGCCGCTTGAAAAGCAAGCACCAGTGACTTGAATCTGATGCGTGCTGCGATGGGGAGCCAATGCAGAGAGGAGAGTAGAGGGGTGACGTGGGTGAACTTCGGCTGGTTGAACACCAGGCGAGCAGCAGCGTTCTGGACTAGTTGCAGTGGCTTGATGACTTCAAATTGCGGCACAACTGTATATTTGTACAGAAACTTATTTACAAACTCGACATCGCGCCATCGCCGATCTGCTGTGTTTGTACATTGGCGGAAGAGAATGTGATGCATTTGTTTGTAAAATATGTGGGACTGGCAGATTTTCATTGTGGGGGGCTTAATGGGGGTGGGTGGGTGGCGGCGTGGGTGGAGGGTGAGATACCATGTTATTGTTTGGTAGAAGGGGTTGCTTAAAGGCCAGTAATGTGCTGGTCAGAAATTATTTTCTGAGCTGTGCCAGATATGCGGTGTGGGTGAGGAGGAACTTTGCTCTGAATGAAGGGAAGTACGTGGATGTGACCAGGCTGTTCAAGGCTCTAGTTCGGCGCTACATGGGGTTGGTGTTTTCTTATTTTCTGTCACAGGGTGAGCTGGAGGTTTTTGAACAGGTATTTATCTGTAGGAACCCATTTATGTCTGTGGTGGAGGGGGTGTTGAGGTTTAAGTTGTGTTGATGTTTAGTGAAAGGATTGTATTTGTTATAAAATGATTTAAATTAAATTAAAAAATAATAATAATTTAAAAAGACGCTGCGTTCAGGTCGCCTAGATACCTTTTTGCATCTGGTTGAAGGGCTTAATCTACTGGCTTTTCATATAAACCATAATACTCAACACCACTCATCAAAACGTTTTCCAGTCCAAGTCACAAAATACTATTCTATGCGCACTCTTGCCGGAGTGGTGAAGTCGCTGGGCTGGAAATCCATTGGGGTCTCCATGCGTAGGTTCACCTCCTGACGATTGCGCCGATCCCTCGTGTCGTCACCCCTTTAACATCCATTGACTGTATTCTTTGTCTCTCTGCATGGTCTTGTAAAAAAGACACGAAAAAGCTGAACATGCACTACCATGGTTTGGAGATTGAGAACCCCATTCTCCTTCCTGGTAGAACAGTTATGGAGTGTTTGGGGTAACCCCAAGCAGGATGGACATCCTTCCAACTGTCAAGCTGCCTTTTGTAATTGGCCCTTGAAAAATCAACGGTCTTTATTAGGTCTCTCTCTTGATGTTCTTGTAGAAATGACATGAAACTGGATTTTGTTTGGAGATTGAGGATACATTTCTACTTCCTGTTAGAGATGGTACAGGAGTGTTTGTGATACAAACTTTAGCTTTAGCTGTTGCACTGAAGTTTCTTGATCTGGGGCCCCTGTGATGGTAAACATGACCATAGTAACTCCAGGTATTAGTGGACATGTCCTGTGAATTGAATTACAGTGCTGCCTAGGCAAAAAGGCATCTAGGCAGCCTTTTGTAAGGGACTGGGTCCTGCTGCTTGCCACCAATGAGTAAGAGTTAGTCCTCTTAATGCAAGTGTGAAGCATTTGTCTTCTATTTGTGGCATTCTGCTTGTCATCCAGCAAGCAAAAGTCTTAAACATCTCACCGTCAGGGAATTGAACCCTGGTCTCCCGCGCGACAGGCGGGGATACTGCACACTATAATAACTAGGCGCAGATTGGTGCCTTTGCACTGTCTCTGGCTCACCACAATATTCCTAAATGCAAGTGGTTTACTGTGGCATATTATCTTAGCATATACCAATGTTCAGCACACTACTATGTGGTCAGGATCATAGTCTGCATCTGCATCTGCTTGAAGGGCTTAATCTACTTCCTTGACATGACATGAAACAGGATTTGTTTGGAGATTGAGGACACATTTCTACTTCCTGTTAGAGATGGTACAGGAGTGTTTGTGATACAAACTTTAGAGCACTCAAAAGTGCTCTTAAATGCTTTGTTTGATTTATTATTATTAGTAGTAATATTGCATAGTATTACTGCATCGTCCGATGATGCATACATTCTGTCTGAAAAGGTGTGCCCCAACTTCCTGACTACTCTCAAAAAGTTAAGAGTACTTAATTAAGAGTAAGCTCATTAATATTTATTATGCACAGCTCTTATGATTACTTCTATGAGTAGGAGTACATTTCCACAATTCTTAGAATTTTCCCACACCTAGGAGTAAATGTTCACTCTGAGCAGCTTTATTCATACAATCCCTGAACCCCAACACAACTCCCCTAAACAGCCCAGGTTTTTCCAATGGCCACCCCAATATTTGTAGGTTTTGGTTCTTTCCCACAAATTGCTTTTAAAAAACAATGTTCTGGTCACTTCATGTTGAAACAAAAATTGACTTCAGTCAATTGCACCCAACAGGAGTCAGCTCTGAATTGGGATGGTGTGAATTTTGAACTGGAAACTCTACTTTAACACTCCATTTTCTCACCAACACCGCAGGCCTGGAACATCTCTACAGTATACATTATTTCTATATAAAATGTGTTTTTATTTTATTGTTTATTTAGTATTCATCAAGTGTTCATTATTCATTTAAGAAGCTGTTGATGAGTTATTGAATGCAACATCCGTAATATCCACACACTGCTGATGCTCCTGAATGTGATGTTTTATTGCACAATTGCTTTGGATAAAAGCGTCTGCTAAATTGTGTATATTAAATGGCGTATATCACAATCTTGGACAACTTTCTTCGGCAACTGACAAAGACCTGTGTAGTCGAAACATTGTCCTTGTGACTTTGGGCCCTATTTTACCTTATAGTTTACTTTCTCCTTATCTGGAATCTATTGCAATTGTTTTTGATGTGTGTGAACATTCATAATAGTCACATGTTTACCGTTAAAGGATTGGAAGATTAACATGTGAATTTCGGGTTTTGCATGAACAAGGGTTCAACAAAAAATATAAAACAATACTGAAGGACTGTGCTCAAAAGAGTGTATGAATATCAGTTTTGACCATTAGATGGCAGAAGGGGGCTTTGCAAAGGACCCCATGTACAGATAATGACAGATTTAATGTTAAAAAAAGAAATCTAATTTTAAAAAAATAAAAAAGACTGTTAGGGTAGGAGTTAAGGGTGTAATTATTATAATTAGTTTTTCCTCTTTCCACCATCATAGAAAGGCCAGCCCATTCAGATATTATTTTTGATGTGTTGCTTCCCCTTTGAGCACATTTTAACATATACTTGTAAAGTAGGGATGGGGGATGAAGGAGGGGAAGGGTTGAGTGGCAGTGCTGTAACACTTTAACAAGTCTTTTTTTGAGTCATTCTGCTGACTGTAAATTTACCATGTAGAATTACAGCCTTGCTGTCCAATTTAATTAAAATGCTTTTGCCATCCTCTGAAATTTCAAAGGAAACACTGTAAATTCATTATGTGGCCTTTTGTATTGAACATTTTGGTACCCTATGCTGTATTCCAGCCACACACTGAATTGGATTAAATTTTTTAAAATAAAATAATAAAATCCGTACAGAGGAAGTCTGCACAAAGCCATTTCCTGAGGGTCAGGAAAACAGCATTTACTGTATTCATTTGTATGTATAAATTAATCAAGAGGCCACATTATGTGAACAACGATGCAAATGCTTCACTTGCAGCACATTGTCCTGATGTGTTCCCACACTGTTCCCACTCAATCCAATAAACAATCATTTGTTTGTTTGAACTAGGAGTAAAAAAGCTGGAGAGTTCTGTCTTTGAAGTACATTGATTCACTCATCGCATAGATAATTTAGGACCTCCATATGGTCATATTATGTTTATACTATATTTATTGGAATAGTTTCTTGAAGCCCCAGCTAGCTCAAAACGTGATTGCAATGTTTTACAATGTTCCAGTAACATTTTGGTGAATAAGAACATTGTAGCAAAGTTTTTACAATGTTTATTTTTTATACTAACCCAAAGAAACTTTCAAGCTAAGTTGTAAATAGGTGCAGATCATACTCTTTTCTGGTCTAATTATTTTTTATGTTTCATCTTACCATCTTACTTACTGTTTATTTACCAATACTTACTTACAGTAAGTGAAACATTGTTAAATAATTAACAGCATACGTTGAGATAAACTTCCCAGCCATGAAAGCTGTGGTGAAACAGATCACTGCCGGTCAATACAATACTGAAATGATCTTGCTAACACTACTGTGCAAGTGCTGTACATAGCACCCACTTGGAGAAGAATTTAACATACCAAAGTTTTAATTTATTAGACTCATGACCTTGGAGATCAATTTTGAACATTCCAAAGTTTTAATTTATTAGACTCATGACCTTGCCTTGCTTATCAATTTTGAGGGCCTCCTGGACCAAGGAGGTGTCTAGGTTTAAATCAGGTGGTGTATGCAACTGCCCACTTCCTAATGACTCACTTGACTGTGCTTTGTGCAGCGGTTCTCAAACTTGGTCCTGGGGGCGCCTTGTGTATGCTGGTTTTCATTCCAACCATAAGTGCAACCTCTGAGTGGTAACTAGCTGTTAATTGTTCTTAATGATACACTTGAATTTCTGTTAAAGCATGATTTACTCTGTTAAGGTCATATTATATCAGAAATAGCTATGCATACTATGAACAATAAGTCTCCCATATTCACACCCCAGGACTTTTAATCAGTCAGATCAACCAATGCTCTCATTTTCTATAATGTGCTATATGACACAAGATTTCTTCAGAAAGACTTTACCTTTTTAAATTTATTCAATTATAGACATGCAGGTGAAATCAGCACGGGGCCTTATTGTTGAAAGTGTGGACAAGCTGGTAATTGAAACTAAACTGTTTGTGGAAAATAAGAGCTCAACGACAGAGCAAATTGCACTAAGCAAAACCTGCGTTGTGTCAAAATAAGTACAAGGAAGAAAATGATGGTAGAACTTACACACATGTTTTCAATCAACTTTAATTGATCAAGAAATTAGCTGTAACAAAAACCAGCATACACAGTGGGTCCCCAGGACCAAGGTTGGGAACCACTAATCCCAATGATTCACTTGACTGTGTTCAAAGGGATATTCAGATTCACTGATGTCCTTCTCTTGATTTGTGCCTTTGATTTGGAAGCTCATGAGTCTTCATGATTGAGTCTTTGCTTGAAATTCACTACCTGACTGAGGGACCTCCCAAAGACGGATGCATTTAATTTTGTGTAATTTTCTAAAATCATGTGAACTACTGTTATTGCACATGGACTGAGCCGGGAAAAACTCCATTGGTGGAACAAATACAAGAAATCAGACAGCCGTCCTCCTCTGGCTGGCTCAAGGTCTGGGTTTTTAATGACCAACAGTGGTGAATGAGTCAAAATTAGGGACTTTATTAAATTCAAGGCAGCTGGAGGTGGCAGTCCTAGGGTAGGATGGCAAGCAGGGATGAACAGCGGGGTCAACAGCAGGTTCTGAAGACGGAGCATTGTCGGCACTGGTGGGTAGCCAGTGAACTGAGGCTAGCACTGGTCAAGGCTTTGTTGTGGTCAAATTAGATTTTGGTTGCATTCTGAACCAGCTGGAGGCTCCTCACAGGTATTAGAGCAGTCAGATAAAAGGGCATTGCAATAACCTAGCCTTGACATGACAAAACCATGCATCAATATTTATGCATCACCTAGCAATAAGAGGTGCCAGATTTTTTCAATATTCCGTTAAGTGAAATAATGTCTTCTTGCAATATTAGAAGGCAAAAACATTGCAAACAAAACTGACACTTACAGTATACGAGAATAAAATGCTGATGATTTGTTTAGTTTAAATACATAGTTAAATAAAGAGTTTAAATAAATAATGTGCAACTTGAAAGCATTTCTTTATTTTACCACAGGCAATCCATTAGACATTGACCACACACATAAAGACCACATTCTCCTGAGATAATCATGGCCCAGTTACTTGAAGGAGTGTAGGAAAATATGGGTAGCCTTGCTTTGGAACGGTGCTTGTTTAGTTTCTGTGAAATACAGTTAAATTCCAAAATAAAGGAAACACCAACATAGTGTCTTAATACAGCACTGGGCCACCACAAGACACCAGAACAGCTCCAGTGCATCTTGGCATATATTCTACAAGTGTCTGGAATTCACTAATGGAATTGCTATTCTTCAACTGTCCAGTTTTGCTGAGCCTGTGCACACTGTAGCCTCACTTTCCTGTTCTTAACTGACAGGAGTGGAACCCGGTGTGGTCTTCCGCTGCTGTAGCCCATCCACTTCAAGGTTCGATGTGTTGTGCATTCAGAGATGCTCTTCTGCATACCACTGTAACGCGTTGTTATTTGAGTTACTGTCGCCTTCCTGTCAGCTTGAACTAGTGTGGCCATTGTTCCTCTGACCTCTCTCATTAACAAGACGTTTTCGCCCACAGAACTGTCGCTCACTGGATGTTTTTTGTGTTTTTCGCACCATTCTCTGTAAACTCTAGAGACTGTTGTGCGTGAAAATCCCATGAGATCAGCAGTTTCTGAAACACTGATTAGATAATCACATTAACGAGCAGGTGTACAGGTGTCGTGTAGGATCAGGTGTTTTAGGTTACAACACAGCCAATGATCAATAAAAAAATTACCATACAACGACAAATAGGAAACAAATAGGAAATTATTAGGAGAGTGAACACAAGAGGGGAATAGGGGGAAGAAAACAAGTATAGTCCGTAATCCATTTTCTCGGTCTTCCAATCCAATCCAGCTCCTCAAACAATCAAAAAAGTTGGTACACAAACTGGGTTTTCAAAAAGTCAATCCAAGTAGTCAATCCAAAACCAATACTCTTTTTCTCTTCCTCACTCACCATTGCATTTCCCTTTCCAATACTTTGTGAATTGCCTGTGGAAACGGTACGTATTTTATTTCCCATTCATTACTTGGTTAAAATGGGCCAGGTGTGCCCCGTTAGCCATGGACTTCCCATTAAGCTACGGCGGTAGAGCCAGCAGGATACTATGTACCACCCCTCAACCACCACCCCTCGGTATGCCTCCGGGGCAGCTGCCACAATATACTGTATATACAGTATATATACACTACACCACACCCCATTTTCCATTTTTTTACTGAGATTTAAGCAGTTCAAGTCCAGTGAATAACCTAAAATGGTACAAAGGTAAGCGGAAAACTGCCAGAGATTTTTTTTTAAAGTTTCGGTTACCAAAAACTGAAAAATAATGTACATTTTTTGGCAGCAAGTAGTTTCCTACACCATCAAATGGCACTTGGAAGCTGGAGGAAACTCTGACAGAAAGTTCCTGAGAGTCAACAGCTCTCATGATAGGCGGCTCACAGGACAACAGCTTCAAGCACAGCTTAACACTGGTCTCAGTTTCAACTGTGAAGAAAAGACTTTGAGCTGCAGGTTTGGCAGGTCGAGTAGCAGTAAGAAAGCCATTGCTACGATGGCAAAATAAGAAAAAGAGGCTTGCCTGGGCCATGAAGCACCGCTCGTGGACTACTGAAGACTGGAAGGTCTTATGGACCAATGAATCAAAATTTTAAATCTTCGGTTCATCACGCAGGTCTGCGTATCTTTGTACACTGTCGAGTAGGCGAAAGGATGATTCCTCAGTGTGTGACACCAACTGTCAAACATGGAGGAGGAAGCGTGATGGTCTGGGGCTCTTTTGCTGGATCCAGAGTCGGCAACTTGCGCAGAGTGACTGTTAACCCATTACTTGTTCCCTGAAAAGGGCCTTTTTTATAACTCTGAAATGTACATTATTTTTCAATTTTTGGTAACCTAAACTTTTTTTATTTAACCACTTTACCGCTTACCTTTGTACCATTTCAGGTTATTCACCGGACTTGAACTGCTTAAATTTAAGTAAAAACTGGAAAACTTTATTTCCTCCCCAGAATTAATCACATTATCAATATGTGAGGCCTGTAAATCCCTCATCTCAAGGCCTAAATGGTAGCATCTAACTGAGAGGTTAGTATGTATGTGCATGTATATTTCAGTTGGGGGATATTCTATTGAAATAAGCAGTAGGCCTATTCTGTATCCTAAACAAGATGAAGATGAATGGTCTCATTTCCATTTCTGTGTAAGTAGAGCATGGCGCTGACAAGGCTTAGGTTGTGGGTTCGTTTCCCATTGGGACCACATATACTGAACAATGCGTGCATTCACTACTCTAAGTCGCTTTGGATAAAATCGTTTGATAAATGGCATATATATTATATATTATTTAAGAAATAAATGATAAATTAAATATTAGCTTTGTCCAAAATAATTGTTTTCGAGAAATAATATATATATATTTTTTTAAATAGTGTTGTCTCACTGACTCACCATTTGACAGGCAGTAGTGGCAGGGAATGAACATTGGAATACTAGAAATTTAACAAGTGCACCTATGGAGGGTGGGCAGTAGTCACTATAAATCATGTTTCATAGCAAAAAAAGACCCAACTGATTGGTTTAAAATATGTTGCTTTTTGTAATCTTGAGAGATTTCTGTAGCCTACCCATATAGACCTTGCCCCCCATCACCACCACAAAAAAATTGTGTATTCAAAAAAAAATTGTAATTCATCTTAAGGAACCATTAACATGCTTATTAAATTATTCCTTCGCATAATGAGCGTGAATATTGAAAAAGATCACCTTCACATGCAAATACTCCCCCAGGACATACATTAATTTGTTCAATAACCTTTCTATAGCAGGCAAATTTACCTATCAGTTTACGCAGTTTACCTATACCTACATTAACCCAATGTCCGAAACCCAAATGAACAGGAAATTGTCCTTTCTCTTGGTCTAGAGGAAAGTACTCATGGTAATTTCATAGATAATATCTCTCTCTCCTCTTCCAGGGAAATTATTTTATTTCCCATTTCCAAAAAGGACCCACATATACATCAGTCTTCTATATAATGTATGAACAATATTTTCCAACAATAATCTTTCAAATCTGCTGTGGAGCATATATTTGAAGGGATAGTCTAGTTAGGAAGTCCAGTTAATCTTTCAGATCAAGCTATTGATTCTTGCAGAGAGAGGTGTCCAAGTGCTGTATGCATATAGAGCAATTCAGATTTAGGCTCACAGCAAAGGCAATGAAGTTTGAGAAAGTATCAAAGGCAGTCTATTAAGTTGTTACGTTTGCAAATGATCACAGCTTCCTTTGCGTCAAACACAGTTGGAAAAGCCCTTGTATGGCAGTTGTCAGTGCTCCTTGTTCTCTTGAAGAATGATGGCGATGTACCTGCGGATGGCTGCATGCTCCTATAAACACATAGTTTATTGCGGTATCCCGTAAGAGCTGTGAGACTGTGGAGGCATGGGTTCTGCTGGGACTGAAGGAGAGGAATTCCCACTGACTAATGAGATACAGGGCCATTGCTGTTGCATCAGACCAGAGCAAAGTAAGCTGCAATGGGTATCGGTATTACACAATCTTCCACAAGCTCCAGGAGATGTCCCCCTCAACCTCAAATGGCAACTGTACTTTTCTTAGGATTAGACAATAATTTTATTTTTCTAATAATTTTTATGTCGCTTTTTTTTCTCGTCTATAGATTTGGTCCGATTCAAGAGCAAGTTGTAATATATTTTATAATAAATTCCATTGTAATAGTTTCATATAGACAATTAAGAAAATAGCTATTAAACTAATAATTGCATACATTTTTAATTATGAATGACAAATTGGGTAGTTTATAGCATTTTATTTTTACTGTTGTTATATCTTCTATTAATTTAGAATTTCAAATAGGCTATTTATTTAGTCTTGTAAATATATTAACCAAAAAACAATGGAGAATAAACTGACTTTAAACTATAAACAATAAACTCAACATTTACAACAATGTTTTCATTTACACATGTGGAATGAGTGATCGTAGATTTTCTTCAAACCAAAGCACAAATCCCAAAATACAAAAACCTTCGTAAAATGACAAAATGTTTGTGAAATTTCTCATACGAATGATATATGCACAAATGTGTGTGCCTTGTGATTGATAAATTGTTAATATCCTTATATTATTCCTAATATTGCAAGTAGGGGATATTTTGTCAGAACTACCGAAACAGAAAACCGGTCCACTAAGGCTGGTCTAAAACACAACAGGAACGGTTCCTTTGACATGCCATTGGCCGTTGTTAGGTTATATTTCTGCGGGGTCACAAAACCTCTCTTAAACCTGGTGTTTCAAATCACTTACACTGGTGGCATCTTAGTTGCCACCAACATAAGGATGTCAAAACTATTTATTTTTAAACAATGCAGCTATGGAGTGGCGAGAGGGAAGCGGCAAAGACGGTTTCCATGGAAACAGAGCAGGAAGAGCAGCGGTGCCTGATGGACTCGTTAGATGTGACTAATGAGATACCTTGCCATTTGTCACCCTGTTTGAAGAAATGTGGTGAAATGACACATGGATAGCACGTTATGGTTTTGTGTTTTCGATGCGTCTCTACGTGCTGTAAAGTGTAAGACTTAAGACTTAAAGGGGGGTGGCTCATGACTTGTTTTTAGACATAAAATCACATAAAATCTGAATGTAATGAAATACAATACAAGCCATATATATTAACACCTTAACCACCACCCCCTATTTTTGGCATTCATGCAAGATACCCAAATATAAGAGTTCACAGCTCAAGAACCGTGATGGCCGCATTCCGTACACATGGTATGAAAGGAAACACACTGTAGTTTATGGGGGTATAAAAATAGCATATGGACACAACACATCCCAAATAACCGAACAATAAAGTAGGCTTTTTTAGTTTTCTTATGTAGAATCTCATGTTTGTTGTTTGCTGTCTGTTGTTTGAAAAGCAATAAAAGAGTCACATTTCATGATATACCTGATTTTGGGCATGCCTTGTCCAATATGTCAACTAAGTATGTGCAAAAACTACTTCTAGACCCAAAGACTCATGAACTAGAGGCCTTTTAGTGAGTGGGGTCACCGGTGGTCTCCAATTGACTATTTACTTCTGTAACAATGGAAAACATACTAAAACTTTTGATGATTATAAAACCTGTTTCTATCACCCAAACAATTATGGATTATTATTTTGGTCACAAAACTACTGTGATGGCTCAAAGTGTCTCCTAATGTCTCCAAGTGGTACAATTCTCTTCTGTGACACTGAGAATCACGCTACAGCATGATTTTGCCTATGAGACACACACACCAAAGTCAAACCAAATAATTTAATTGTAAAAACCAACGTTTTTTTTCTCCAATGGCAAAAAGGTAACCAACAGGCATTTACCATGATCAACTTTTCAAAACAAAAACAGCAACAGCTGTCAAAATTATTAAAATATTGCACCAATATAAATAATATATAATGATTTTAATAATATGTAATATTGGAATAATATAACACATTTGTTTAGCCAAGACAAAATTGCAAAATTGCCAATTGTGTGCCCTCTGCCCTGCAGAAATTTACAGGGTGCTATTTACAGTGTCAATTAGTGTTCTTTAATCAGGCAACATAGGATAAACTATAGGTGATTTTGATTGTGCCAGTCATTGAAGTAGTTACCGTCACAGGACGTGAACTTGATAGATGTCTTCTTGTGGCAGAGCCACTAGCTGATCGGTAGCTACTCATTGGTGGTGAACAGGATCCCGGCCGTCAAAACAGGTCTTAATTCAGGCCTTTGGTATTATACAACTGATTAATAAACCAATAAACTATGAGAAAAGTATAAAGAGTTTTCCAAAACTCTGAAATCCATACACTCTCTTCAGCAATTAGCATCACAATATGCGCTTAGTGCATGTTTGACCAATAGTTATCGGAGAATGGTGGGTGTGGGCTTATTTTGTAGCCTTACCATTGCGAGGATACAAAACGTTCCTATGTGAAACATACTCACATATCTTCTAGACCCAGCAGAATGACATCTTTGCACTTATGATATGAAGCGCATAGAAAACATTATAACTCTCGATTTGGCTTGCTTTTGTGACAAAACAGCATCGCTTCTTTTGTTCATAAGACCCTTACGGTGATAAGGATCTATTATATTTTGGGACTTCTAGACTTCACCAAATGTAAGGAGCAGCTATTTTCCTGGAGTACCCTGCCTTGAATCGGGGTGGGATTTTGTTTTGTGTCATTGCAGTTGATGTGAATTGGCACATATTGCTGAAAATATGAGATTCCGACTGATCTGTGCATATAACATATGTCCATATTTTCAGTACATTTAACTGTGATATTTAAAAACCTGCTTTGATGTGTCACAAAACTTTGACATCTCACCATTGTCCAGTTGAGTGGATGTTCTTCTCGTCCGTGTATTGGTAGATAACAATAGATTAGTAATGAACACAAACAGTGGGGTTTACCTGGCTCTGACACGATTCATGAAATTTTTTTAACAATATGTTTATGATAATAACTAAATATTCGGGCGCCTGGCAGCCGCTCCTCGTGGTCTTGTCTCTTCTCTGTCCTGACCCCTCGCTGGTGGAACGACCTTCCGCAATCGGTCAGGACCGCGGAATCACTTACGATCTTCTGCAATAGACTCAAAACCCACCTTTTCAGACTCCACTACCACTGAATTCTGAACATCTAGCTGTCACCACCACTGCCTATATACCCCTGCTTACTCCATTTAATAAAAAAAAAAAAAAAACGTACTAACCTTTTCCTTCCCAGTGTTACAGGTATGGTACGCAGTTGCCTGCAATGATGTCTATCGCTGTATTACTGCACTGATCTCTTGCGCTAACTATGATTGTTCCTACCATGTATTTATGCATCTTGTAAGTTGCTCTGGATAAGAGCGTCTGCTAAATGCTTAAAATGTCAATGTAAATGTAAATACCAGAATGTTTAAAACCATATTTCTCAGAGAGGCATTTGAGGTGAAAATGTTTGGCGGGATAATTGAAGCATTTCCTCTTTAGTGAAATTTATAAGGAAAGGGCCATTATTATTCTGTTTTCTGTGTATTATGAATCAGCATCATAACTGGAAATTGTTGTTTTTCATGAGCCAACCCAGTTTATGGCATCAGTCATTTGGATGCCAGGATGCTCTCGGGTCATGGTAGGTGTAGTGTAATGGTTAGGGAGCTGGGCTTGTAACTTGGAGGTTGCAGGTTCAATTCCCAGGTGGGGTACTGCTGTTGTACCCTTGAGCAAGGTACTTAACCTGGATTGCTTCAGTAAAATATCAGCTGTATAAATGGATTGTATATAAACTGTGTAAGTTGCTCTGGATAAGAGCATCTGCTAAATGCCTAAAATGTAAATGTCAACAGTATAGAAATTCAACTTAAATGTTTAGTAGTGCATGTGATGAATTTATGTAGCAGTAGCTTTGTTTATTTTAAATATGTGTTACAGTTACGAGATCATGTTCTGTGAATGAATCAACATTAAACCAGAAGTGAACATTTATCTTGGATCTGTGGTGCTATGGAAAGGGTTTGTCCTTGATCTACGTTTATAAAAATACACCTATAATCACAACTGGTTTAATTATATTTCCATTTTGAAGTAAGTACTACAATAGCTTGAGGAGCCTGTGTGTGAGAAATAGTATGTGAAGACCATTAATCTGCTACTCATTTATCCCTAATAGTGGCTGTGGGTCTGTTTTGGTGGTGTGTCAAAAGACACAATCGTCTGTATTAATAGGTGCTGTCTGGGCTTCTTCCCAGAGCAGGGTTGTGTCACTTTGCCAGGTGTCTGCAAAGACCTCTTGGCAGTACCACAAATTGACTCATTTCATTACCTCTCGTGGAGACTGGGGCTCAAGTTTGACTCATTCCATCACCTATGATGGACTGAAACCCGGCTTTGACTCATTTCATAGCCTATTTTGGAGACTTTGACTCAACTTGACTCATTGAATCAACACAGTTCGAAACTAAGCATCTCTTATGAAATCTTAAGGATTTCTTACGGAACGCTCAGAATTCCAAAACAAACATGGAAAAGTCAATACAAAAATACAATACAATACAAACTTCTGTTAAATAAAGGTCAGTGTAATGCGAAGTAATATGAAACATACAAATGGAATATTGAATTTATCGGTCTGTGGTATTGGTATTTTTATGCCTATGGTATTGGATGCCTTTGTATCTACAATTGGAATAGTTAACCTGCGTCTGTGCTTTAGTGATGATGGCTGTATACTCTCTAGTCTAGGGGTGTTGTTCAGCCTGGCCTATGTCACTGCTCATATTACTCTTGTGGATGCACTTATGTTCTCTTGTATTGTAAGTCACTCTGGATAAGAGCGTCTGCTAAATTGATGTACTGTAACGTTAATGAAATGGGATATGCAAAAAAGTTGGTCAGCATTGGTAAATAGTCCAGAAGCATGGAGGAATGGTTTGTGTGTGTGTCTCACTTGGGAAGTGGCGATCTCGGTGTGATCTCTAACAGCACTAGTGTATGTCAGAAAATGGCCTCTGGGACAGCAAATAGGTTTTTATATGGCACAAACAACATTTGCAGTTATTGCCAAAGCTGATTACATCTAATGTACATCATTTCAATTACAATTTTGCAGTTTGCGGTGAAAATTGCATTTTTTTCCCACTGTAGGCATTGTTGCTGTCTAATCTCAAGGCAGCATGAACAACCACATTAGCCCTTGTGCTGCATTGTAGAGTGATAAAGATAGGGCCCTGAGGGGAGCCCTCAAATGGCTCAGCCTGTAAATATGCTTGCCCTGAGGCCTATAGCCTTGACAGAACTTCAAGTATCAGCTATGCCATTAGGCGGATAAGACCAGGAGTCCGCAGTGGTTGGACACAATTGGCTTCATCCCGCCGGGCTAGGGTCGGCAAGGTTTGCTTAGATGACTGGCACTTAAGCACCCCCGTAGGTGCACAGGGAGGTAGCTAGTTGTCAGCGAGCTGTTGTTTCGGGTTGTTTCTGCCTATCCGTTGATCTGTGCTAGCTCTCCTGCAGTATATTGTGTGGCCTGTAGTGTGGGAAATGATCACTGCCTTTTATGCGAGCATGTCAGAGGAGTCCACATGCTTCAGTGGCAGAGCTTTCCGTGTCAGTGTGGGTGACATAGCAGTGACATGAGGCACCCTCCTGAAATGTTCTCCCACAACTGTTTCATTACATGTATGGTGTCTCCCTGTGTTTTGACATGTCCTTGTGCAGAGGACATGTCATTGGAGTGGAATCAGAATGAGATCTCACTCTGCCATCATCGTAAGGGCCATGCATTCGATGTGGGGAAATGTATTACACTTGTTGGACCACGCCTTCAGGAGGCACACGGATATGGATCTCAGGCAGAAGTGCCCTTGCGGTGAAAGAGCCCAATGCCTAATTGATGCTCTAAGAAAGAGCCGTGCAGCTGCTACCTACCTAACGGAAGCGGATTCTCGTGTGAGCTCTCATGCCTCTTCAGTGTTTGCCAACATCCACACGTAGCTACGACAGGACACGAGAGACGAAGGAGACAACGGATATGGTGACAGACAAAGAAGAACTGGTTTGCTTGCTGCTTCTCCAAAAGAAAAAAAGAAGACCACGGTGGTAGTATGTGTCTATCAGCTTCTACTGAAATACACAGCATTTTAACTGTCAAGTAGGGGGCTGGGATCAGGTGTGTCTGTGGTGACACTTTTTTGAGGATATGTGCGGTTTTCCGCACAGACCCTTGAGCGGAGAGGCTCAAAATATATAAGTCTTGCCAAATATGGCTAAATATGTCTGAGTGTGCCTCAGTTTGCCTTGAGATTAAATCGGCATATTCTCTTGATATCATGTTTATTTCTTTATTTATTTTCACCGTGAACACTTAGGGCGGCCTTTATTTGTATAATTGAGCGATGTTGCATATCGCAAACAACACCGCAAGTCATCTCTCTAATCAGACCCGTCAAGAAAGCTAAGCTCTCAACTGGTAGAATTGGAAGGGCTTTCTTAATCCAGAGACAGATGTGCAAATTAGTTAAAAACCACAACACTTTATTTGTGAGGCAGCAACTAGCATGCCGTGAATTTTAAATGGAGTAAATTGTTGGCTCCCTTTAATCGATTCGTAAGAGTGTTGCTGTTATTATAGACATTGGAGCTCTGAGTAGGAACTTATAATTAGTCCCATAGCAAGGATTCAATTCTTTTTCAGTTACAATAAAATAGAGTTTCTATATATCTCTGTTATTTTTCATAATTATCTCACATAACTAATAGTATTGATTTTAAAATGGACAAGAGTTTTCTTGTATTATCATGTGCAAAATGAACAATTCTTCCATGTAATCCTTCCTAGACCTGATTCGGTTTTAGATTGTGACACTCCTTGAGTTTCTTTAAATTTCAGATGCGATTGGCTGTTTAAATATTGAATAATACAAAAAGATTTGGTGCTTATTTCCATCATGTAATGAAGAATGTGTACCCCATATATTTGTGTGGGGTACCCCATGTTTACCCCATGATATTTGACTTTTGAAAGTTCCACCCCAATGTAAAAATCATATGAATGTCACATGCAATGTTGAAAAATCACACGTGATCACAAGTGAATACCTGTGAAGTAAAATGTGACTCCATGTGACAATATGTGGTACACATGTGGAAATGTGTAGTATACATGTGAATCACATCTATACCATAAATAAAACGAGATTTATATGTGCAGAATTCATGTGGTTTTTCATGTGACGGGCAGAATGCAGTCTGTGTGTTTATAAGAACATAAGAATACATCATGAGAAAAGGCCGTTCAGCCCGTCTAGGCTCTCATCATGTCCTAATCGAAAGAATATCTAGTACTGCATCTAGCCAGAGCTTGAATAGCTCAAGTATTTCCGCCTCTACTCCCTGACCTGGTAAGCTGTTCCAGGTATTGACGACTCTCTGTGTAAAAAAAACATGTATTCATATCCACGTTCCCTTCTCCATCCTTACTCCTTTCATCTCCACAATTTCTGTAAAGCTAAAACTCTCTTTGCACACACTGGAAATAAAAGGCTGTGCATAACATGACGCCATTTGCTGTCATACAGAATGATATGATCAATGCTGTTATCAAGCACCCATGGTTCCACGTGTCTATCCTGATGCTTTTACCAGAAAACAAACTGCCCGGGTCTGCTGGTGGTCATCAGAAACAACACCCTTTTTGTTCCGGTTGCTTCAAAAAGACAGCGTGATAAACCAGCTGGGGTTTCAGTCTTTTCACTGATAAGTAGAAGAAAGCATAAGTCCAACTGATTAGGTCTGTGAACAGCATTGTTCCAGTTGAAATAAAACAGAGAGAGATGACATCAGAGTAATCCTAGGGGGCGCTGTTATCCTGAGAGTAATGGACTTTTGTGTACATGTCCGACAAGGCCAGGGAGGTTTGATGCCGCATGAACAAGAAAGAGCGTGTGCTGCCTGAAAATGTAACCCCTATGGTAGATTCTACAGGGCACGGATAGAGACCACGTGTTGCATTTTGCTTTGTTTGCCAATTTTATTTATTTCTGGATGACTCCTAAATACAACAAACGCCACCATCATGTTTGTGGCTTTGTTTCAGAGATGATTTTTATTCATTCATAACTTTTTTATTACAATTTTTCCTCCCTTTTTCCCCCTAACGTGGGATTGCTACATGGCCACCCTACTCCTGGTGGGACGAGGCCAGTTGTGTCCCATGGTTGAAGACTCAGGGTTATAGTCAGCTTATGACAGAGGTTGTCTTTCCTGACCAATCTGCACTGTTGAGAAATACCACACTCAGATATGTGGGATGGAGAGAGACATGCAGTGTGCCTTCCATTCCTGTGAAGTCTGATCCCTTGCTATTATTCTCTTTGTGGTCAGTATATAGGTAGGCCAGAGTGGAAGCAGAAAAGTCATGTGTGAATTATTTCAGAAGCAAAACTGTGAGGTTTTCCTTTTATTTGTTTATTTTTATTATTTTTGTTTCTGATTTTATCCCATTTTCCCCCCAATTTAGTAACCAATTACACCCTCTCTTTTTCATGTCAATCCCCCCTCATATTGTGAGTTCGCTGCCGTAGCCCTGAGACTGACCCTGGCGGTGGCGCTGGCAGTGACAAAGGGGAAGTACCGTCTCCTCCGAGACAACACTCGCCAAGCCGTCGACTGTAACTCCGGTACTCCAGAGCCACTCCTATAAAGGCAAACAGTTTGAGTTCAAATGACAATATGGAGCCATTACTAATTTGTTGTAAAAACCCAGTTTGGTCTCTTTGGGCATTTCCCAAAACAAACAATGTTGAGAACATTGCCTCTTCTGTTGACCATGCAACATCATGCTTTCTTTGCCATATAGATTACAACAATTTGGCATGGGGATTTTGACAAGAGCCTGGCAACCCGGATCACCAGCATTTCATTTTTCATTTATGAGAACTCGATTCTTGTTTGTCTGATTTTATATTTCTGGGATTTTATCCAGCAGTTTTTTCATGAAATCAGAGCAATTGGATATTGCTCAGTAATTTATAAACCTTATGTACAGAGGAGAAAATCAGGGGGAGGTGAAGATGATGATCAGTACATTCACAGTCTCAGTCTCAGCTGGCAGCCCTCGTCTTACCGTCCGATTAAATTAATTGAAAAAAAGGTGATAGCTTTCGATTTGCACTTCAGGATTTACTTGTCATTGGCCGCACCCAGTAAGCACCCCCTGCTTACTGATTTGTTTATATTAAATCTTTGACAGGGCAAATCAATAGGGCTCCTATCTGCTATATATGTGGGCTTACCCCCAAACACAGTTATTTTACAGGCAGGCATTAAATCCGGCGTTAAAGGATATTAAAGAAAGCCTGGCTGTTTGATGGCTGTTTGGCAGTGTGGCTGTCCCATTTGGCAGCTGTGCAAATGTACTGCTTTATGGGATGTCTGTAGGGTCATGCGCCTGTTGGCCTTAAGTATTTTTATGTATTGTGCTGAATGTATTTCATCATTGCCTTATTGCTCATCTCTGTTGATTCCTGCCAATTGTACACATAAAAAAAAAAAATCTGTGATATTCTGCAATCACTCTCCAATATGATAATGTAAAGCACAAACCAACATCCAATTGCCATTTGCAAAATGTAGCCCTTTGATAACTTGAAACATGCTGTGGAATAGCAGGTTCCAATAAACCCAGTTAAAGCTTTCAGGTTCAGAGCTGGGATTTTGATTGAATTGAAACCTAGCTAGTTGTTCCGCCTCGAGATGAGAAGAGTTAGTGTCTTTGTTCTTACTGATATCGCCTCGTGCCGACCGTAACGTGTGAGCCAGGGGTGCCTGCCAGTGGTCGTGTCCGTATTACCGTGACAACCAACAACCAGCCCTTAGATGGGCGAGTGACTCAAAGAATTGCAGCTGTCCCCAGTCAGATCCCGTTTTTTAAGAATGCCATAAATTATTGTTTGGCAAAAGTCTCAGACTCCCGCTCGAGGCCGGATACTTGCGGTTTATGTGCGCTGAGAAACCCTGACGTTGGGATGATGGGGCTTTTGTGGGAGGGGGCACTAATATTGGTTTTGATTGCTTAGAGGAGAGGGGTGGGGAGACCCTGCGGTGAAAAGGCAATTGTCTTGTCTCTATGTGGTTTGGTTCAGAGGAGCTGATGGAAAAAGGTCTGCTTCAAAATTAACTTTATCTCTCACCTTTCCCAAGGTCTCAGTGCTGCAATCCCTTTTTACTGTTGAGTCGGCAGTACGGGGACTAATTGTAGAAGTATTTAGGAAATCTAGCATTTGCATAAATGGAGTAAAATTTTGTTTTTCCGGTCAAGGTACTTGTGCTTATTGCAGTGGTACACCCTATGGTTTGGATTTAATCTAGATTGTGGCAGTGTCACTGTGGAATAATTGGCCATAGTGTTTGCCCAGGTGAGAAATTCAGTTGGCAGGGTTGTCTCCCACATCTGGTCGGTCAAGAACCTGCGATCTACCTGCACCTGCCGCATCATTTGCGCAGTACTCCGCCACAGTAATTGCACAGCTCAGCCAATGGATTAAAAGAAGCAGCAGCTGACTGCATTTGTTTGGAAGCCATGCATGCTTCCGTGTGTGCCCTCCTTAATTGATGGTGGTTGAATCAACAAGACAGGCCTTTAATTATGATTGGGCATTCCAAGTTGTGTGAGGAAAAAAATTAAGGGGAAAAAAAGACCTGGTAAATACTGCTAGGTGTGAAACAACCCACATTGTTCGGCAGCATGAATTGATAGGTTGCTGTAAATGATGCAACATTGGCAACATGAAATCCTATTAAAAAAAACCTAATTGAATAGGTAAAACTAGAGTTGTGGGGGGGAAACGCCCTTGCAGACTAACACCGCTTCTCTCTGGGTCAGAGAGCAGTGTGCAGTAGATCTTGTCCTCAACATGCCCTCTAATCTGCACTCAGCCATTTTCTGAGTGCAGATTGATTGAGGTATTGAAGGCAAAATTGAGGTATTGTAGTCTGGTGTCCTTTCTGTGACATTCAGTAACGAGCAGCGAGCTCTGACTCTCACGTAATTCATGTTTTTGTCTTCCTCTGTCGCAGTTCAGCTCAGTTCAGTTGAAATAGTAGACTAGGTTAAATAATGGCGACATACCGACAGAGCTTAGACGCAAGTGCCATTTGGTCCAAAAACGATTTCTGTTAGAAACCTTTTTCTTTTTCCAAGTAATATATGCTACAATATAAGGTATTATGTATTTTTTGTAACTTCAAATATCTGTCACTGGAAGATCTAGCCTGATCCATTATTGCACAATGTTTGGCTGATATCCAGTCACGGATACATCCTCTACCCATTTGCATTGATTTAGATGGGTAGGACTGTATTCACTGTGCTTAAGGTCTGACTGGGAGTTCAGTTATACACGACTCCTGAAATGAATGAATTCCTACTGTTATACCCATTCATTAATGCATTCATTCATTCACCATCAATTTTCCTCATTTGTGATCTTTTGTCTGAGCTACAGTATAACATAGGGATAATCATATTTCAGAGAGTATCAAATTTGAGATTTGCTTTTTTTACTAAAGACGGTCGTCTTTATATCCAGTTAATGGGTAAATACACTGTTAGAATTGGCTTTCTTGTGTGAATAGAACCAAATTACAGTCATCAGCGCGAATGTAACTGGGGCAAAGATGGCTTTCTTTGTGGCTGGTGTGAATGTGTTGGAGCCATGGACTTCCTTTGTTAGGCTCTCCAATGAAAAGGACAATATGTGCCCAGTTCTTAGCCAGATGCTTGGAGATCTGAAAGCTGTGGAAACAGGATTTTAGATCCTGTTGCCTTTAAGGTATTAGAAATTTAGGGATGGAATATACATCGATTAACTAATTCTCCATTACATTGTATTCATTGGCATATATATAAATGATATATATGCCATTTAGCAGTCACTTTGGATAAAAGCGTCTGCTAAATGGCATATATATCATTTAGCAGACGCTCTTATCCAGAGTGACAATGAAAGAGAATAGCTCATCCATAAGAGAAATATGAGCACAGTGGCATAGACGGGGCTGAACAACACTCTCAGACCAGCGAATGCACGTACATCATCATGAAAGCACTATTGTATGTTAACTATGCCAATCCTAGAACTATGGCGCAAAACTTAACAACAATACCATATACCACAGAAGAAGAAAATTATATATTAATAAGGCTATAGAGAAAGCAAGTGCTAGAGGGCGTGGATGAGAGAGGAGCCAGATGCAGTCTGAAGAGTTTTCAGTCTGCGATGGAAGATGGATGGTGATTCCGCTGTCCTGACCCCTGTGGGAAAATTCTTTCCACCATTGGGGGGCCAGAACAGACAGGCATCATGGCTGGGAGGAGCAACCACACAAAGAAGGGACAGCCACCTCGTTTTGAGGTTGCGGAATGAGAACGATCTAACTGGTGTTTACGGTTTGAAGATAGATTGGAGGTATGGTGTAACTGTTCCACTTACTCTCCATCATGACAGACTTTGTTAGAAATGGCAGGAAGTACTAACTTGGTCCTACTATTCTGTAAATAGTTAGCACCAAGCTGTACCAATCTAAATCAAAATACAGATCACGTATTCACCTCAGTTATTTACTACTTCATCTATGCAACTGTACATATCTTGATGAATATATTCAGCAAGTCCTTTTAGAATAATTTGACAACTTATACATTCAATTACATACTGTACATATGTAGAAATAGTTAATACATTTCTATTAGTTTTTTCACATTTTATTTGATCTACAGTATAGGTTTAAGTTTTCGATTTGCTTTATTAATATTGCATAAAGGAAGGTATCCATTTTGGATGAATATTGTTAAAGTTTCAATCATTTCAAACATGAGTTTTCCTCTCCACAGAGAGATGAAGTAAGATCCTTCATGACTCAATGTGATGTTGACAGTTTTGTTATTCCCTTGGTTTCTGCACTGGGAGAAAAGCAAAAGGAAATGACTGAGATGCCTGAATTAAATACTGACTGCCGTCAGTTCCCAGCTAGGGAGATCAGGGAAAGCACATAAGCTCCAGTTTTCAGTTGCTTTCATTTTTTTTTAGTTCACAGTCATAGGGCTCTGGTTTCATTGTCAAAGCACAATGAGCAGACACTAGTCATAATCCACCACGGTGGTGCATTAAGGTGCATCCTACCGCATTCCAGTAGATTCACGACAAGAGACAGTAGCGCGTCTGTGGCGCGGTTGTAAAAGAGGTTGGTTAAGGAAAAATAAATTACCCCTGGGTGTGCTGAGGTTTTTGATTCGCTATGGCCAATCGGATCATCAGATTTTTCCCCTTTAATAGCAGTGATGTCATGTTTGACAAAGAGCAAGCGCCACAGCTTGCGAAGAGCAAGTTATCGGATTTGTTTTCACTACAATAAAATGGAGTACATAATTGGAAGGCTTATCGTGCAGCATTACCAAACTAAAGTAATGTGCATGTGTATCAGTTTCTGATATAGTTGTCAGGAAACTGATACAGATGTCAAGGAGGAGGAAGAGGAAAACGTGCGACACACATTATTGTGTAGTGGTGTCATCAAAGCCGCATACGTTGAAATGTGTTTATTAATGGTATTAACTCATTTCATCAATCAAATCAAATCAAATCAAATCAAATGTATTTGTATAGCGCTTTTCACAATTGAATTGTCACAAAACGCTTAACAGAGGGGGAACCCAGGCCTAGACCCCCCCAAAAGCAAGCCTAAAGGCAACAATGGCAAGGAAAAACTCCCTTGAGGAGGAACCAGACTAAAAGGGAGGGAGCCCATCCTCTTCTGGTCGGCACAGGGTGTGTCCAAAAAAGACCGTATCATGGTCAATCCAAGGTGACTCAGGGCTGAATAACTTTGCGCCTCCTGAGTTAGGTAGTCAGTGGGGGGGGCTAAACCACGTGAAGGGGTCCTACCCCAGGAACTGGGGTAGGTGTGGGGGTGAGGGTTGATGGGGGCAGCTCATATGTGGTAATGTGGTAAGTAATCTCAAAATATTTAATTTTCTGTTTTAGTATGTATCTATACCAGGTTTTAGGTACTTTTTGGCAAATTCTTCATCATTTTAGGATGATTTTATCATTACAAATGTATTACGAGCTAGCTAGTTTATAAATAAAACAGCACAGCCCTGATCACTTTGTTTAAAATAAAGGGTAACATTAGTAAGCGTATTGCCTAGTTATCTAACTACATTAACATTGTTGAATACAAAATACAAGTGCAAAAACAAAACAAAACACAATACTGTAGTTTCTATATTTTAGAATTGGTATGTAAAATCAGTTTCTAGTTTTGTATTAATAGTTGAAATAAGCAATTTACTTGTAATTAAATACAAGTTATGTTATGTTGGAGTTACCTGAATTTTGTTATTTTGGTTCCATACTGCCCTTAACCCACTCCCAGAAATAAATATGGTGTCCTGTTGTATATAAACATGGCACATTGCTATTCAGGAAATCGAACAGTTGCACACTTATTGCGCAATCTTGTGAACGGAATGCGGTACTATGACTTAACCTATACAACTGTTTCAAAATTTGACAGAGCTACGGAACCATGGAAAATACTACGGTTCACTTAAGATGTTAAGGATCTTCTTGTGTGCTCACTTGTTATTCACAACACACAAAAAACTTCACAAGGACAAGTGAGCTTTGTCTAAGAGCTAGCATTACTGCATGTACAAAATTCTACGGAAGCAGCACTTTATTAAATGTACTGTAACTACATATAATGTATATAAAATTCAAACAACCTTTGACATTACTCAGTGTGTCTTTTCATCTAAACTCATAACAATTCTATGCTACTCAGTGGTATATTCCAAAGATGATGGTTTAGAACCTTAGATCTAATTTTGGATGGCATTGATGTAATCTGAGAATATCCAGTTTGTTCCTCACAGACCAGGACCAACACCGTTTGATCTCATCACATTTCTTCCTAGTAAGGGCCAAAAATCTACAAAATAACATACAGATTTTTTTTGGTGCATTCAAAATGGATGGCCTTCACAAAGCAGATTTGAAAGTGCTTCACCTATACAATTTCCATGGAATATATTTAAGCATAGAACCTTCTGGAATAACTGCATTTTTTTAAAGAAAAGATGCAACTAATTTCATGTAAATAAAATATGGACCTGGGCCTGAGACTGATGAACGGCGGGCTTAGCTGTTATTTCAGTGAGCCCGTCTGATCACTGGCTTTGCCTGCAGCCTCGCTGGGTCACCTTCCTCGGCAGACTGCGGTATCTGCTGTGAGGAGACATTCTGCTTGAATAACTTAAGCAGGAGGCCTTTCCTGCTGACTGGCAGTGAAATACAGTGGGCAGAAACAGGGATGCTTTGATAATGATGTGTTGATAATGGGTTTTATCTGTCTGCTTCTGGCAGCTTGGTAATAGCGGAAAATGCATTTAGAAGTTGAATGAAGGTGAATTTCACAATTTAACATATTAGACAGCCTTAAATTAACTATGCTGGGTGTGAGTGTGTGTGTGTGTGTGTGTGTGTGGCTTATTTGTATTTGTTTTACATTGGGTTTGCCATGGTGAAAACCTAAAAAGCTCATTGGATAGTAGCACATTAAAATAAACCCAGTGATAAAATACAGTTGGACATTTTAATCTTTCATAAATAAACCTCATAAGGTTTTGATGGTGTCTGTTATTTTCCCTGCGGTTAATTTCAAATACTTATGTTCTTTTATCAGGGAAGCTAAAATATAATTTCAAGCTCCAATGAGATATGCATGTTAAACAGCCCTAGGTGCCTTTAAGAGGCAACAACATTAAAAGATCATATTAAATTAACAAACTTATTTTCAAATGATCATTATTTGCCTTTGTAATTTGCTTTTTTTAAAGCATGGCAGTTTCATGAGTGCCTTCATATCTTGTTGATATTGCTGATAGGCTCAATTAAATAAACTGAGACGTATTTGGCCAGACACCCATTCACCTGTCTGATCCTAAATTACTTCCTTTTCTTGATGTGCTTAAAATATCTCTAACAGTTCCTCTGCATAATAACTATATAAGGTGAAAGGGACTCCAACTATCCAAAATGGACAGCTTTAATCTTGATCAAATTAACAGATCTGCTGCTTTGGAGGCTACAACTTCACAATGATAAACTTGATATAGTAAAAATCAATTATTTTCAAAACTGTATTTTAAAATAGAGTCTGTCTCTCTCAGATGAGATGTTAAACTGTGGGGCTGACTCAGTGTAATCATTAAACATCCCAGTGTGTTTGAAAATTATTTTAATAGTCAGTGTAATATGAGATAAGTGTGGTTATGGTCGACAAGACATATCAGGTCCTTAAAATTATACTTTTGTTAAGCAAAACAATCAGTGTTGTAACCATGCACCAAGGAACAGCACTGCACCATCCAATGTCAGTGCCAGCATACCGTACAGCCATACCATGCCAGCATTCTGTACAGCCATACCATGCCTGCACACTGTACATCCATACTGTACCTGCACACTCTACAACCATACCATGCCTGCATACAGCCATACCGTGCCTGCATTCTGTACAGCCATACCGTGCTTGCACACTGTACAGCCATAGTATCCTGTGGGCATCAGCAAAGGCCTTAGTCCAAACAACAAGATGTAATACACAGCCATGGACACTTGGTAAAGCCAGCTTGCTGCTGAAATTATTGGCGGACTAGAAGGAGCAAGCTTACTTGAATATGCCTGAAAGGTGGCATAAGGTTCCAAGCATTTATAATTATATTTTATTAATTTGGATACTGTGAAAAGCAAGAGGAAGTGAACGTGAAGCATGGTGTCCGAACTTGGCGTTTAAATGAAATTACTTTCTGATACAATGACAATGGTGCAACAGACTATCTTCCTTAGAGCTGTTTATTTACAGACCCAAATAAATACAAAATATAAATTAATGCAGCAAACATAGTTATGGTATAACACGAAAGTTGTTTCCTTAGTAAACTATTTACACAAAGCATTTACAATCTGCAGAGAATATTACATCGAGAATATACAGCCTAGTCACTTTAAATCTGGCTTTTGTTAAATTGGAAAATCTGGAAAGAGATTCTGAAGACAAAAAAAAACACCTTGGATCAAGACTTGAATAAGGCTTGCACTGCAAGGAATAATTCACAATAACGACATAAAAACTCACACTTTATTTTAAGGGCATGTTTAACCTGTGAAGAAAAGAGTTAAGCAATATTTTTGTTGTATGCTGTACCTATTATGCATGGGTACATTTTGGTACACATAATATAGTTTAGTGGTAAGATAGTGAATACGTAATAAACTACTAATTCATTTCCATTTTAAAGACATTTCTGAGCTGAAATGTTCCGAATTATTTTTGTTTTGGATTTTTCCCCGTAATTTGGAAGCCAATCATACCCTCTATTTATTTAGACTAACCCTGCCCCCACAAACTCGCTGCACATCTCTACAGGGCAAGCTACTCTTCGAGGCTGGCGATGATCCGCCTGCTTCGAGACGGAGCTCACCGACCCCGTTTCTAAAGACACCCTTACGTGCTTCCCAGCGAGTTTGTGCCGACCACCCTCACTCAGGAGCGGACAACCAAATGTCGCTCCTGATTGGGGCTAACGGCCAGGGTTGGTCTGGCAGAGATGGGTTTCAATGATGCGTCCCTGATAGGCAGCTCACACTCATATAGGACCAGCCAAATACGGGTGCGTTAGACCGCTACGCTATCCACCAGCCACACATTTGTTCGGATTTGATTTAACATTAAGCTTTCAAATGAACATTGACCCTGACACAAATCAAAGTTGGCAGAAACCCCAGCCCCAAGGTTGAGTAGTAAGAGCATACAAGGTATTTCACTTTTTACCAAACAATTTTTTTTTCTTTTTTAACAAAAATACATTTTATTTGTAAGTATGTTGATGGTATGGTATAATCAGATGGAAAGATTTGGTTGGTTTCCAAAGGGGTTTCCCTTCAAAAGCACAAGTGAAGCCCTCTTCTAACTCAATAACCTTCAAGTATCACCAGGACAGTCACTGCAAATGTACAGTACGCTTGTAGTGCTGGATGACTGAAAAATAAAAATAAAAGTAGGGTTTTGTTGGGAGTTTGTCCAATGTTACCATTTCTCTGCGGTCTCTGATGTGGCTCTACCTGAAGTCACATTCTGCGATGCCTCTGTCCAGATCTTTGCACTCATTCATAGACACTGAGTGCAGACCTTCAGCACATTTTTGCTTTTGCCTTTTTTTTACACTTCATAATAAGTTCAACAATCATTTAAAAATGACAATAAACCCCAGGTATTGATTCAATTAACATTTTCCCCTGGACTCGCAATTAAATGGAAGTGTCTTTCTTCACAAACCCAGTCTGGCGAGCAATTGCCAAAATTGACTCGCCAAACTATGTTTGCATTGAGAAAAAAGTTAAGGACAAACGTTTATTGAATTCAAGCCACAGTTCTAAGAATGAAATAGCAGAACATTTGCTTTTAATTCAATTGGGGCTCAAATTCAAAAATAAAAAAATGCATTGCACTTCGATTCAATATAGGCCAGTGGTACATTCATTCACTTTCATTGGCTTTGATGGGCTTCAGAAGTGCTGTCAGCTAGTTGAACCCCTTTGAACAAAGCCTTAGCACTTTTAAATGAGTCTATGCATAGGCACGATTACACAATCAATGTTCATGCATATAGTCACAAAGAAGAAGCATATGCATGTAACTTTACTGCGAATTAACACAATTTATACAATTAAAGAAATAGCTCATTGGTTCTTTAAAATCTTTGATGAAATATTTTTTTTACCCTTCTGAAATTTTCATTACATATTGAAACTGTGGCTAGTGCAAAGAAAAAGGCCATGCTCTATGGAAGGTCTATAATTTGTGGCTTCGGGTACATTTTTTTAAAGATGTTAATCAACAACACCAATAAAAAGGAAGAAAAATAAACTTGCAAAAACAATTTTGTCAACCTATTTACAGATTGTCGTCATAATTCTGGAATGTCCAATGAATATAGTGCGTAAATTCAGCATCAATGTATATATTTATTTATTTTAAAAAGTACCAGTTTCAACTAGATGAAATTCTACTCAGTAGCTATAAGCTTAAACCCTGTGAAAATTTTGAAAGTAATTGGTAGAAGGCACACTTTTTGGCCATGAGAAAAGGAACTCACTGTTTATTACTGTATCCAGTAACAGTGCTTCTGGTTGTGTTTGTTTTTCTGGTAAACCCTGATGGTGCGTTTGTCCCACAAGACCCTATTGGATCCTGCCTGTCAAGGAAAGACTGAATTAATTTAATAGGAAACAAACGTCATTCGATATGGATTGTTTTTTGGAGTGAAGAAAATACCAGTTTCAGATCTGAGATATTATTATCTTAAAACACATCCAACTGTTCACATTGTTTATTATTATTATAATTATTATAATTATTGTTATTATTATTATTATTATTATTATTATTATTACTACTACTACTACTACTACTACTACTACTACCACTGCTACTACCACTAATAATAATAATCATAATCATAATCATAATAATTAATTAATTTATGAAAGACAACCAGTATGATTCCAAACATTCAAATCCAGGATGAGAACCCGTGTCAGCTGAGGATTCTACAGCAGGGCAGAGCAGATAGGTTCTGATTCGGCAGATAAGATAGAGATCTACTTTTGGAAGGTGTGTGTGTGTTTTAAATTAAATTACTTAGAAAGTACAGCATCTTAAAAGGAAGAGAAACCAACTGCTGTAGAGGATTGCGGTCCCTTGGGCGCACACATTCAATTTTCTTGGGATCCAGGTCCCTCTGTAACCACGTCTCCTAGGCTCGGAGCGGCCTTTTTGAAGATTTCAAACGCAGCCATTTGTTTTAAAGCCTATCTCCCCAAATCAGCTTTCCGTCTCCATATTTTACCTTGGGAGTGACGTGCTTTCAACGTGCATGAGAATACCAGCTTGCTGCTGCACAAGTTCATTAGTCGTTATAAAAATGTTGCAAGGGTAGCAATTGTTTTGCAGATGAGCGCAGCACTGTTTGCTTTTTTCTATTCTGCGCTCTGCTTCGTCGTCTGATTGAGATCTGCAGTTCAACTCAAAACTAAATTTTAGTGTCTGATTTGGGTTTCTTAAGGCTGTGTCAAATATCAAACACAATCAATTGCAAAATGATTTTTTTTTTTGGGCTCCCGATCGCCTTAAACACGATTTTGTCTTTCAAGGTGCATTGCTGGAGAGAATTGTTTTGTTTTCTTGACTTTTCTAAGACGGGGGAACAACATGCATTAAAATGGTATGTATGTAAAGCGTATATTGGGGGGGAAAAAATTATTTTGAAAGGCAAAAAATGGAATTCTGTCCTGACCTTGTAAACATGACAAAGGGAATGTAAATTACTTATCTAATACTGAGTTACTGTTGTTCTCCAGGGTCTAAAAACACACTCCCTCTTAAGTAAGCAATTATAGCCCTGTCAGTCTTACTGTTAACCCAGGAACCAAACTGCAGTCTTTTCCTCCGTCTGTTGTCCCCCATGCTAGGAATGCTCTCAGCATGTACTCCATTTGCCCCCCAGTCATGACATACTGGAATTAAACACGTTTCATCGATAACAGAGTTCCAAATACAGCGGATGATCTGTAATGATGATCCCGATTTAGTCACTGCACAGTCTGATGTCAACAAACAGACAGGAGTAATCTTCCATTGGAAGCAGTCCAGCCACGGGCGTAAATATTTGTGGGATCTTCCATCGCTATTTAGTGTTGGGTGGGGGACGGGGGACCTTCATTTGAGAGGTGTACAACGTGCGTTGAAAGGGTTAATTTTTTTACTTACGGTTCATAGTGATCTGGTATCTGACTAACCAGAAGGAAAATGACCTATGTAAGCACTGTAATAAATGGTATTCATTTCACACTGGGTTTTTTTAAGAACAATTGATTCCTAACAATATTTCATTTTGTATAAATTCTATAACAGTTGGAAATCATGGCATTGCCATGGCGTGAAACCACCCTGCAATGAACGTTTGCTAATCTCTACATTTTTGGGGGGGGAATGGAGATCAACAACTAAACTAATTTAAAAGGCACCTAGGGTTGAAAATGAAATCCAAGGAAATTGTAAGGTTGGACATGCAGCAGCCTAGTATAACTACTATTAGAATAACTACTATTTCTACATCATTATTTGTTAAACAGATTCTCACATCAATGGCAATGCACATAGCTCTCTTTTTCACATTTTCTCCATATATACAGCTGAGTAGTTACTGAAGTAATTCAGGTAAAGTGTTTTGCTCAAGGATAAATAAGTGATTGCCCTACGGCCCTCAAGTCAGAAACCATTTCACCTTGTGAATGTCACTTGAAAAGCCCCTAAGATGATGTGTGCTTTACGCATGCAATTAAACCAGGGGGGTCACCAATCTCCTCTGAGAAGAACCGGTGTGGGACCGGTGTGGGACTGGGTGTTGAATCCGTTCAAACCCAGAACTAAAATACTTCTTGATTGAAGACCATGATTTGTTGATTAGTTGAATCAGGTGATTTAGTACTAGGCTAGAACAAAAGCCTGGACCCCCACCAGGCCTTCCTGGATAAGATTTGTGACCCCTGACATAAACATTTTCCCTGGGGTTTATTTTCAAGTAGTTAATGACTATATTTCCCAGAAACCTTCACTTGACTTCAATGCCCAATTAGATGTGTTTAAAGATAATTCTAAATTATACAAAAGGGAAATTGGATCTTAAAAAGATGAACTACCAATATTTCTTAGAGTCTTTAAGTCTTAGGACTGTTATGCAAAACATATTTGCATACATGTACCTGATGTAGACACAAAGGTGAAGCTACACTTTATCACATCACATATGAAATATAAACATGCAACTTAGTTCTGTATCAGACTGGGTGCCCTCAAAAAGTAAGTGTATTACCAAGAAAAATTTATTGAATCTTTAAATAAATGTCAAGATATACTAAACATATTATAAAATATAGAAATTATTACCACTTTCACTTTTGCATACATTGTGGAATATATTGCTAAATTACATATATAGTAAAATACAATTTGCAATATATAGAATTGCATACATGAAAGTGAAAATAATTAATATCTTTTGTAATATTTGAAGTATATTTAAATATATATTAAAATATGCATTTATCATACTCTGGATATAATCTTTTATCATATTCATAATTACTGTGTATATACAGTGCCCCTAATGTCTGCACTCCGTCTAAAAAATGTCACCTTTTGTTGCCTTACAGCCTGAAATTAAAACATAAAATCAGACTTGTTCCGCCTTTATTTACACATTTTACCCTACAGCTTCCAAGAGAAAAAACAAAGATCAATATTTCTGAACATTAACAATAATGACAATAACTTGGATTGATAAGTCTACACCTCGCTTATCATACCAATTGTAAACTGGAAAGAAGCTTTTTTGAAAACTCCTTGTTGCTCATGGTGGATTCTTTACTCTGAAATGCACTACTCAGCAGTGGAATCCTCTAGGAACAGCTGATTTTATTCTGAAGTAATCAGAATCACTACAGTTGAACACAGGTGGAGGCCAATTAGCTTGGTATGTGATCGGAAGGTGATTGGTCACCCCTAAACTAGATTACAATTGGCATGATAAGCGAGATGTAGACTTATCAATCCAAGTAATTCTAGTTTTATTTAACATTTATTAATTAATGTTGTATAATGTTGTAAGTTGTAGGGTAAAATGTGGAAATAAAGGCGGAAAAATCTGATAAATTTCAGGCTGCAAGGCAAGAAAAGGTGACATTTTTGAGACAGGGTGTAGACTTTTAAGGGACACTGTATATATACATATACATTTTTGAATAAGGCTTTCAAGAGCTGGGCCTGGCTTTATCATGGAACACCAGAAAAAAAAACATTCATCTGTGTCATTCACTTTGTCTGCCCTTATTTAAGACAATCAAAAAAGTGGCGTGTTCTTTGCATGCAGAATATGAGAAGCTGCTATGGTTCTAAGATACAGGACAGCGTAACGTATTAATTTAAATAACTGTACCATAGTTAGATTTGGCACAAATTTGTAGTGTAAAGTCCATGTGTATTTTGAATCTTCATGACTTTACTCCATTTCAAATAGAAGGACCTTGGACAAGGAAAAAGTACTTGTTTAGCCCCTTTTTTTCTGTCCACATGTCTTTAAAAATCTCGTACTGTACATGTCACGTTCAGGAAAATGAATTCCACATACTAACTTTCATCACCTCATTTCCATGATGTCTCTGTGACCTTCTCATCTTTTGTAGTTGCACTATACCTTTTCATTGCACTATGGCCCTTCAGAGAAAAAAAAGAAAAAAAGGGAGGAATCGACTGCAGTGAAGGAATTAGTGGACGTAGTAAAGCCAGTAGACCAGGTTGAAGAAGGTAAAGGCGATGGGGAAGATGACGCGGGACCACTTGTCGACCGCGTTCACATCGGTCAGGTTGGGGATCTTGACCTTCAGCTGGGTGGCCCTCCTCCGTAGACGGCCCTTCTGGTGGTCTGTGCTCCTGTCGAGGGGGGGCCGGCCGTACGGGTCCCCCCGGCTTCCTATGGGCCTTCGGTACTGGATGCTGGCGCTGTCGTAGGAGAACATGGTCGTCCGAGGGTCTCCGAGGCCTGTCAGCACCTCCGCGCCGCCCATCTCATTCCGGATCTCCAGGTTGGTGAGGAGGATGTTGCCATGGGCGTCAACCTGTTCGGGGCAGGGGGTAGATGGGGTTGATTGGAAAGAAAAAGAAAGGAATTATCAGTCACACGCCATTAGGCTAATGGAAACTCGTCCGGCCTTAAAGCTGTGCTTTATGTTGCCATAGTAACACCTATCACCGAACAGAACGTTCTAAGCCAATGAGAAACATGAACGTCTGCATGGATCATGCACCCACCCATCCCCTGTGTACACCTCATTGTGTCCAGTAGGTGTTGGTGCGTGGATTTGTCTCCAGATTCATTCTCAGCATTTGAACCCACCCTCTTTTCTCCTCAACATGTTTCCCTTTACCCACCATCAGCGATCTGCTCAATGAGAGATGAGTACACTCTTTAATTGAATATTTCTAAACATATTATTGTGATTCAATGGGTATTGGTATGTTGCTGTGTCCCATATTCAAAGAAGCAACAGCAAAACTGCTTAATTGGCCCATTCACTCTTTCTCTGGATGCTACATCACTAAAGCCTACTTGGAGGTCAACTACCAACAAAAAGAAACATAGCTACATAAATAGTTGAAGAAAGCATTGCTTGCTAGCCCATCTGTTGAGGAAATAGTACCTTGTGTGTTGTATATGGCTGAAACCCATTGGGAGTGAAAGCAACATTATTGAATAGAAAGCATTCAGTGACTCCTTCTGTTCTACATTTGATAAATGTACAGACCGACAATTTATTATGTGGCTGTTTTGTTCATTCTGTTTTCTTTTTCTTTTTTGCCTATGACAATATACCTATACCCTATACCCTGTGTGTATGTGGGGGCCCTACAGGACAATGAAAGGTACTTCAATGAGTGGAACATACCTGAGATTTATCATTGTACAGCACTTTGGGATTTTAAAGTGATTTATGAATAAAATGTATTATTATTATTATTATTATTATTATTATTATTATTATTATTATTATTATTATACCTGTAATAGATCACATTGAGAGGCCAAAAATGGTCCTGTCCGATCTATGTCACATGACACTTTCAACTTCCAGAAACATCTTTTTGGAGCCAGCTCAGAAGTGTTATTGTGGGCTCTGTTGTTTGCAATCAAAGGAGCACACAGAGGATATCTTTCTTGGCTTCTGAATTGACTTCTGATTCTGTGTGGCTCAGCAGGTATAAAATGTCATTGACAATGCTTAGGTTGTGGGTTCAATTCCCATTGGGACCACATATACTGAAAAATGTGTGCATTCACTACTATAAGCTGCTTTGGATAAAAGCATCTGCTAAATGGCATGTATACCCTTTATAAGTGGTCAAACGGTCTTGGTAAACAATGCAGTTATAGAGTGCACTACATGATGATTCATAGAGGCAAGATTGAATTGATGGAAGGAAGAATATGCTTGGATGTAAATGTAAAGGAAACAAAGAACATCTACAGTATAAGACTGCATCACACTTGTGAAGCTTAAGTTCACGCGTCCATTTAAAGGTATTTATTTGTTGCTTCTGTCCGATGACAAGGGCACACCATTTCCTGTTACCCTTACAAAGCCGATTGAAAAATCCTTTTTCACTTCCGATGTTTTAATATACAAAACAGAGGGAACCTATTAAGTAGATGACAGCTGGTCATACGAAGGAGAACTAAACATGTCTAATGCCCAGTGTGATAGCTGTCATCTCGTGCTGAAACAATCACAAGATTGGGAGGCGCGAGCCTTCTTTTTCGCAAAGATGATCGAGTAGACACACCTTCCTTCATAGAAGGCCAACTGCATTGCATGTTGACAGCTGTACTGCTTTCAAAATATTCTCTCACTATCAAGGGACAGTATAAGAGTATGAGAGAGTCATTATTAACGCGCATGTTTTGGAAGAGCGAACTATGTAGAACGCGATTAAGCACGCCTTCATAAGCTGCCTCAATGTGTGGCCGCGCAATTTATTAAAAACGCAGAACCTGTAAGCTTATTAAGTACTCTGACACCTGCGCCGGCAAACGGCTGCGAGTTGATCAAGGCACTAATACCTCCTGTGAAGGTGGTAGTTCTACCAAGACCCTCCACAGGAGGCGTCCCCTCCGCATCTGCTCTACACCGGCAAGCAGGAAATCTGAATGTCTCCTGGCGTAAACATCATCTCGGTGAAGGTGAAAAATGTCCGGCGGGAGGCCTCAATAGTGACACAGACACCGGAAGGTCGACTCTAAATGCAGTCAAAGTCTTCGGGTGCGAATTCCACCTGACTGATGACTGTGGGCCAAGAGGGGTTGTGTCTGTCACCCATAGCCAGAGTCTCAGAAATCTCTGCTGATATCACTCAAATTGAGGTGCATATGTGTATGGGCCAGTTGGTTTATAAGGTACACAATGAAGAGTTTCCATGTATGGGCCATTTGGGGGTAAGGTGCTCTCTGCTGTTTTCAGGGGAATTAGAGTGCGTGTTGTAGTCCAGAAGTGTCCTCGCGATTCAAGTGTCGCGATTTTAAAAAATCCCAAATGAGAAACAGAGCTGAAAAGTGGTATTAAATGCACTAGTAAATGTTACTTCTGTATTTTCTAAATACCACCCGATGTGCTAGATAGTTTCCTTATTTATTGGAAGAGTTAATAGCATAGCACATTAAATTTAGGATATTTTCCACTGGCTCGGCTGTACAGCTGACTCTACTTAGTTTAGCGTAGCGTTAAGATAATAACATAGGGTTTCACAGTAATTCCATGTAATTAATGTCAAGTCATATAACAATAAGTGCTGGCCTGATCATTCGCCAGGATTCAATTGATACTTCATGCCTTACAGCAGTACAATACTGCTTGGTATTTCGACTAGATTTCTCCACTACTTTCTCTAACAAATAGGTTTTCTTGTTTTTTATATCTCGAGGTTGAGGCTTGACGTATTTGCAACCTTTTATTTCCAGATGTCTACATGGAAATGAGCACTGAGCTAAAGAGCAACACAGATTTAATTTGCATTCTGTTTCAGCAGATGCGGAGAGAGGATACAAGTATTCGTCCATAACCTTCACACCGAGACACTAACGGCTACATACAGCGTCGCTGTGTCACTCACTATAAAAAAAAAAAAAAAGATTAATCGGCTCGCTGAAGTAAAAAGAGATCTGAGGCTTCTGATATGAACTATTAAGATGAAGATGGAGGGGGGGGGAAGAAAAATGGCCCACAGGAAGGCTCAAGCGACCCTGCAGTTGTTTCAATCTGAATAAACAGCCTTGGGTGTCATGCCATCACTTTGATAGTCAAAACAAGTAAAAAAGTTACATTCAGGGTAAAAAAAGAAGAGAAAAACATACCCCTACCTGAACCCTGTTAGTCTCTACCCTGCTCTTCTCGTTGTTTATTTTGGCAGCCTTGTCCGCCTCTTTCTTCTGGAGGTGAGGACCCCGCCCAAAGAAGATGTAGTTGACAAAGGCATACTCCAACAGCGCCAGGAAGACGAAGAAGAAGCAGCCCATCAGATAGATGTCGATGGCTTTCACATACGGGATCTTGGGCAGGGTCTCTCGCAGGTGAGTGCTGATGGTAGTCATGGTGAGGACAGTTGTGATCCCTGATTGGAGGGGGAAACAGGGGGTGGGCATGTGAGAGCCAATTGGAGCCAAGTCATCAGCATGTGCCACCCCACGTGACTAAGCTGCTTCCAGGCATCTGCTGAAAAAACCTGGTGACCTTCCAAAACAAGCTACGTGTTCTGTGTGCCAACAGGACAGAGTACAGGGGATTGTGGGATTGACTCATTCAATGGGGAGGGGTGGGGGGTGCAATGTGGGAGTGCTGGCACTGAAAATAATTTCCTATACCTGACTGAGCCCTGCTGGAAATCCTGCTGACAGCAAACACGGAGAAATGGGAGATTATTTATTATGACTTTCACCCAATATCCTCCCGTTAACAGTGCCGTCATTTACGACTGACTGTCATGCTGGGAATGCTGGGAGAGCTAGAGAGGTTCTGTGAGAGGCCGGAGTGGGCTTTACACAGGAGAGATGTTTAATCAAGTAGAAGAGTTGCACATCCACTTTGTTCAAAGTCTGGACTATCACAACATACCCTTCAATGCTGTCATTAGTATGCTTTCCCAGATGTGAATTATCATCAGATAGTGCACAACAGACAGAGTAGTCAGAGACTTGGTACCGAATATGGAATCACTTTATATTAAGTACAGGTAGCTGCAAAAATAAATGTGTGTGACCAACAAATGCCAAATAATGATGTGACCTCTGAAGACAATTGATTGTACCAGAGTTTATTTAGGTGTGTCTTAGAAAAAGGGGTGAATACTTATGCAATCAATTATTGTCATTTTTTTATTTGCAATTAATTATGAAAAAGCTTTACAGTTGTTTTTTTAATTTGACTTAATAGAGTATTTTGTACTGATCGATGGCGAGAAATGCATGAAATAAAAAAATTAAATGTGAAAAATGGGGTTGAATACTTTTTATACCCACTGTATGTGCACTACTCCAATGATCCAGTGACTGTTTTGAACACTATAGGCCACACAGTACTACAGGAGAGCAATCGCCCAACGGGCGCACACCATTTTTAATGTCGTTCTGTGATGTAGCCTAATGTTCCACATCCCCTAATATAAATGTTGGTTTTCCGACCTCTATCCCTAACCCCAACCCTGAACACCACTGCCAAAACAACGTTTAAAGTATACGTATTACCTGGTTCATACACTGTTTGGCCCCATTTATTTGTATGTACCTAGGAGCATACATACCTGCGACATCTCTGGCAAGGTTTAATGTGCACTTTGCCTGCCATGAGTGTTGATTACCCCGATGGCTGTTTCAGGTGAGCTATCTTTGTCATTGCTCCCCTTCAATACGGAAACGTTGCGCGAAGGTGATAGCTTTTACAGCTCTTGCGGTCTTACGCTTTTATTAACTCAAAATTACAATGAAGAAAAAAAATGGGCTCCCAAAAGCAATCTCACTCTGCCATTGCCTCGTCCGTGAGTGATTCTAACCATCAGAGGAAGAGCTCAGACCCCCCCACCCCCCTCCCGTCGGCAGAGTAGAGATAGCCCGAGCCACGCCTCATGCCGCGAGCAGTCAGCCGTATCAGACTTCCTGAAGGACTGTGATAAGGAAAGCCTGGCTCAACTCATAGAAGAAGGTGACATTTTAATAGACTGGACATTGAAGGGGCTTAGACAATGGTATCTTCATAATCAGTTCACGGGGCAGCCTTGGACTTTTTTATGTTTTCATTGTGTGTGTGTGTGTGTGTGTGTGTTTTTTTGGGGGTGGGGGGGCAGTTAGGGATACCTTATTTTCTCATGAAGAAATGCTTAGAAAAATGAATTATATGGAAATACTATTCAGACACTCACACTATTCACTACTATTCACACAGTGTGGTTGCATTCACAGACGGGCGGGAAGACACTTCCCTTGTAAAACATGGAGGTGGTAAAAATAACAAAAAGAAATAGCTGCAGGGAACAGCATGGCATTCACTGTAATGGAAACAAGGAGACACAATGCAGGGCCTTTCAAATTGAGATGTCAGAAATTCATCAATTAAGTCTTTGAGTTCTGGCTTAGGTTCATAATAGCCTCACTTGTCAAGCTAACAATGAGCCTGACTAATTCCCAGTCCAATATATTATAACTCTTTTTAAGTACTACTTATGAGGAATCCCACAACAGAGCGGGTGCGTGAAATGACAAAACACCTGAACCAATCAAATCCACCATCAGAAATCTGCTGGCACCAATCAGATTGTAGGAAGCCTATGCCAGAAAAGTTAAGAACATTATCCAGACGATCTATCAGAGATTGAGCATCTGGTGTCAAGACTAGGGCCACCGACTCAATGAATTAGCTCTGTTGCTTCAATTGCAGCCACTGCTTCATAGATTATTAAGATGCGTCATGAAACTTCATTCAGGGGCAGTTAATTAATTCTTGGGATTTATTTTGGATTAATACAAGTTTAAGAGGATCAAATACTGGCATTAATTAGACAATTAGGCTTTAGATTACTAAAGGTGATTTGAAAAGCAAAGATTTACATATATTGTAATGCATAATGTTATCTTGAAATGTGTTTTTTTTTAAACATCAAATAACTAGCAACGTAGTAGAGTGCAAGCATTTTTTTACTTAATCCAAAATACAATACCATGTGCAAACACAGCATTGTTGGTAAATGTACTCTGTACTCTCTAACAGATTAATAAAAAGCTAATCAAACCCTGGACCTTTTTAAATGAAATGTAGTTAAACATTATAAAGTCACTGGGTGGAATTTTCCAGGATAAACATCCATTCACATCAAATTGTGCAAGGTCTCATGACTGGTGCCTATTGGATCCTAATTTATTACTGCAGAAATGTTGAAAACATTAAACATCAAAACATTAAACAATAGGAGAGAGCAAAGGGATCATAGATATAATATATTCCATGTTTTCCAAATGAGGCGTTCTGTAATACTGCATTTTCCTTTCATAAAAGGGAAACTCTCAACTCTCTTGCTTTGACAGGGCATTCCATTTGACAGATTTTGCAACTGTCTCTATTTCATTCACTATCTCCATTATATTCAATACAGCTGGCTATTAACATTGTACACTTTTAGTAACATTTGTTTCTTTAATTTCATGGAATTAATTTATATAATGTTATATAATGACCTTGGATCTGTCAGTACCATAAAGTCTAATTGACAGGTGTCCATGAGGAACTTGCATAAGAAATACACTTCTATTAGCTGTATACAAACAGTAGATACCTCAGATATATGAACCAGACAGGGTTATCCGGCCAACTGATCGCACTATAAACCCGGAAGTAGCATATGCAATTATGCCTTATCAATATCAAGCTCTTTATTCACTGGTGCAAAAAAAGAGAAAGCATTCAATCGAAACGAATGACACTTTTCATGGATGAAAAAGTGGCATATCATAGCACTGTTGCTAAAGAATTTGGAAAAATCAAGTGTTTGATATAAAGATGCGCCAGAACAAAACAGTTGTACTGTTTTTGAAACCTGCTGGATTGTGATCCTGCAGGACCGGATGCTGAGCAGCCACACCCCTTGACCTTGATTTTGTCCATGTCCTGATGTCCTGCTCAAATGCCACTCCACTGGCAGCCATAAGCGTTCTCAAACACACTCGAGTCTTTCCCATGTTCACAACCCAAACGTTCCGATTACCACCACGAGAGTGCTTGATCGCATTTGTTTACCCCCAACCCCCTCCGTCTGACTCCAGCTCGGTTTCAGATAAGCGGCATCTCCTCATTCCCCACATTTTGATCCGAGTGTGTTCGGCGTGTTTCCGCCGCCCGCGGGAAGGAAACAGCTCCCAACATGGACTCGGAATAGAAGCGAGAGAGAAGAATGTTTACTGACGCTCCCATGTGGATTTGGCTCACAATAAAAAAAAAACAGAGCAATTTCATGGAGGCTGATGTTGGGCTCTTAGTATCGTTCCACTTACACATTAATCTTCTCAGAGGAAGGGGTGGAGAGTTGGGGGGTTGCGATGGGGGGGATGAGGGGATGTGTCTCTACTCTGAGGGGATAACTTTTATGAGAGCCTCACTCACATTCGGCTCGGCTAATGCCCCAGATTGGTAGCAGTGAGTTTTTGAATTCTTCCTCACTCTTCCTAAACCTGGGGAGGAACAACAGGGGATATGTAGTTTAACACCTGAACACACTCCACCCTGCGTACGCGAGGACAGTGTCTCACACACACACACACACACACTCCACCTTGCAACTGTGAGGATAGGTGTCTCACTCACACACAATCCACCCTGCAGCTGTGAGTACAGTGCCACACACACACACACTCCACCCTGCAGCGGGGAGGACAGTGTCGGGGAAACATACCTAGGGCCACCCTCGCGGCAGATGCATCATAGTTGATCCAGAAGGAGACCCAGGACAGGATGGTGATCAGGGTGGACGGCATGTACGTCTGCAGGATAAAGTAGCCGATGTTCCTCTTGAGCTTGAAGCTCAGTGACAGTCTGGGGTAGGACCCTGAGCATTGAAGTCAAAACACATGGAAACAAATCAGGAGATCTAATGGATGAGAAAACACAGCACGAGAAAATGACGGTTGGATGATTACTCTCTAAGCATATCGACGAACACTCCTAAGCATATTGCGAGGGAGTGGGAGAGGGGAAAATGGGATGACAAGTATTATGTCATCATTTCTCTGACAGAACGTTGGCAGAGATGCTCTGATGGAACGCTGGCACAGATGCTAATGATGCTTCACTTTGGTCCTGTGTCAGACAAACTAGACTAAGCCCTGTGTCACACACAATACTTGTAATTGGGAACAACGGTTTATAATGAGCTTATTGTTCCTTTAATTGTCAGGAAACCCCAGAAGACTTGTTTAATTGTGAAATCAATTAATTAATTATTGTTAAGCTCATGAGTAATCATGATGACGAATAAGTTTAAGCTAAAACGAGGCCTAGAGAAAGAATGACGATGACGACAAAGCGAGAGAGATGCTTTTGAATCCCAGAACAACAGAACACAGAGCACAGAAATATCAGACAGAACAATAAAACAGGGTGAAATTCCTCATGCAGACAATAACAATCAATACACCTCTTGCCAATAATAAAGATATGGACAGACACACATTTCCTGACTACAACTCTGACCTTCAGATTTGAAGGCTCTAATATATGGCTCTGCTTTAATTAATAATCTATTTTTAAAAGCCTAAAACAAAATATCTCTAAACATCAGAAGAGTGTTTCACCCCTGATACCAATGCGAGCACCAATGAAATTAATCATGGGGGCGCAGGAGTAGTGTGAGGACTTTCTGTGCATACCTGTTGTAAAAACAGCTTTTTTGGAGAGGGTCCTGTAATTTATGATGGAGAACTGGGGCAGCTCAATGTTGTCCACTCCTGTGACTGCACTTCCACCTTGCCAGTAAAACTCGATGTCATCCGTGGTGTAACCATCTAGAACAGAGAAAGGCACATGGGTGTCACTTCGAAACCCAGACTGCCTTTAGAAATATTTCTGTTAAAAAACTAAGGCACGTATATTTTCCCCTCAGAAGACGGTTACTGAAAAAGGGGACACGGTTTTAGGTTAGCGTCAAAAAAGTTAATCATTTGCAGATGACGAGTTCTAAATGGCACAGACAGTTTCCCCTCAAAGAATGGGGGGGCGTTTCCGAGCACGCTTCATTGGGAGAAAACCTGATGCAACCTTCTTTAATCCACATCAGACTGGCGTCCACTCGTCATCAGTGACCACTCGTCCCCGGCTCAAAGGCCCAGGCTCAACCCCACCCCACCCCACTGCCACCTACACCAAACCACAAATCTGCATGTCCTGATTTGGCCTGCTACTTCTCAGATGACAGTGTCTCCAGAACCAGTGGATCAAAGCCCTGCCAATGGAACCAGCTCAGTTATTGGAGTTATTGTCTCTGTGCAAAAAAAGGAAAAATATGGCAGGCTGCAACCCCTCCTGAAGATTATATGAAAGGATTCAAGCACATTAGCAGGTGGTAGCTATAGCAATATGCCATCATTGACTTTCCCTGTGACAAATATTGGAGAAGAGAGTTTGTCAATTCATTATCCGTACACTTTTGATTATGTCTCCGAATGGAGATTTCCAGACAGCAAACCCTCGTTATGTGATCTGGCACTGTATCGGGTCAGTGTGGGGGCATTATTTTCAATGAACTCTTACATAATTGGGATTTTTCAATATTGCAAGAAAATATGTGACTCTGTTGTTGCCAACTCATTACAAGTTATTGATTTGTCCTCTTTCAGCTGCTGGCTTCCAGCCACAAGATTGCTTGATTATTATTATAAGGACATATTGAAGTGCTCATTTGTGCCAAGCTCCCAAAGCAGGCTTAATCGATAGAATGGCTGCTGGACAGGCACAGTCTGGACTTGGACTGGAGCCTCATTTCAATCTTAAGTGCTTTGTTCTTAACTGTGAGCAACACATTTTAGCACCGCATATTTGTTATAATTTTCTGATCAGGAGTCTCTGTTGTAAACAAAAACAATGTATTGTAGAAACAATCCAAAACACATGATTTCTGTGTTACTGTGAAAGACATAATCATAATCTGGTTAGAGGTGTTAGCCTTAACATTCTTAATAGCACTGGGGGAGGGTGCGGTGAGGCTGAAGCTACTGTGATGGGTGATGTGTTACTGTCAAAGCTGACATCTGATCAATTTAATTAACAGTTATTCCAAACATGCAAAAACAGAAATAAGAATACAATTGTGGCATTTTTTCCCCCCCTCATTCATGGCTTGGCTGGGGGAAAGAACTCGATGATACATTTGAGTTCTGTGCGCCACAGCACACTGCTAAGCTTCCAGTGGAGACACCTTTGTCTCTCGCATCGATTTTCCCATGGCTTTTGCTTGGCTTCCCAACTCCCAGAGTTCAGAGGGGCGTTTACAGAGACAGGTTGTGCGTTTAGCTTGTGCTCGCCGCTGTAAAGCACTGGCAGGGACACTCCGCCCGCGTCTGGCAAGCCAACACCAGATTATCACAGCTATGACCTGGCAGAGGGGCACATCGATAAAACACCAAGGCGCGGCCCGGCTCGCTCGAAGGCAGCAGGGGACACGACGGTCCACATCGACCCGGCCTTTTTGCCGGAGTGGCTTACGCGACATCCTAATTATACAGAAAAGGACACGGAATGGGCACAGCGATGCTCGGCGCTTGTGAAATCATATCACGTCATCTTTCAAGTGGCTGGTGCCCAGGTTCGGCGGGTGCAGCGGGGGGTCGGCGCTCAATAACCCCGCGAGAGGTTTCGCTCTTGGTCTCCGTGTCCTTCAGTTTTCCAGAGACGTGGGCCCAGGGAAGAAGGATAATCCCATGTGTGCAGTCGTATCCCAGGGGGGCAACTGAAAGGCTGGTATTGCCACATATAAGGGTACAAGTATGAACTTGGGAGGAGGTGGATTAACAGAGGTAACTAGAGCCCACACCATGTTAGCATTTAAAGGACTCAAACAAGGATTTTAAAATCTATATTGCATTGGAGTGGAAGCCAACGCAGGGAAGCAAGTGATTTACTTATAGTCAGGGCACGGTCAGCACTGTTTTTGGATGTGTCCTTTTCTTTATAGATTCGGTGGCCAATTGTACCCTCTATTTCTTAAAATCACCCTCCCACAAGAGCCCGCCACCCACAACCACGGGGCCAGCCACTACCCTGGGGCTGACAATTACCTGCTTCCTTCGAGGCAAAACTTGGCTATTCATTTTGTCCACAGGGAAACTTTCTGTGTTCGCAGTGAGCTCATGCCGGCTTTCCCTTTCCCATCTCCCTGGGGCGGACAGCCAGTCGCGGCAAATGGGGCTCCCGGCCAGAGCACGGGGTGGTGCAGTCAGGGATCAAACCCCGGCTGCAGTGGGCAACCTGCACTCCAGGCAAGTGCCTTTACTGGTTCTCCCCTCCAGGGAACCAATTGTGACAGTTTTGAGCTGGTGGTGTAGTTCAGAAATATACTCTCCTATTTAAAAATATCATGATTTCAAAATCAGAGGCAACAAAATGTGAAAACTGGGCAAGGGTCTGAATACTTTTGCAAGGTACTGTATGTATTTGCATATATATATATATATATATATAGATCAGTGGGTGGTCAATTCTTGCGTACATATGGTTTATATATATTTGCGTGTTTGTAGATGAAGGAATATGCTTTCCTGACCAAAAAAGGAGCAAATCTAATCTAATCAGATTTTAAACAGTGAATATCCTTAAGTGGCCTTCACTTGGCCACTAATAAAGGATCAAATGCACAATGCATATGTGAACCGGCTCTGCTCCACAAGGAATACCATACATACGTCACCCACTTGAGTCTTCGGCGCAACTCATCTGTGAAATAATGTAATCCATAACATCATTTGTGCACTGATTCAGAAGGTTTAACTCTCCCTAATTCAGCTGGCCACTACTGAATTTATTGCTGATAGGAACCCAGGACTTACGCAGTGAACTGCTCAAATAAACCTTGTCATCTTGTTATAGTAAGCCGGATGCCGTGACCCGCTTTGACGTGATATGATTGCACAATATTAGAGTGCAGTGTAATACGCTGTTTAACCCTGTTTAATATGATACACTTTTTCACCCTCAATGGCTTCTGCATATACAGAGAATCGGCCCGGTCAGAATGAAATTCAACTGCAATTAGGGTTACGGTTGGACTGCATCAGTATGAGAGTAGGTGAAGCTAAGCATGGCTATTAATAGTGGCATTAACCGAGCCAGCTAGAATTCACAGGAATTTGCATTTTACCAGCTTCCTGCAAACGAAAGAGCTAATGCCTCTTTTATATTTTATGCCTTTCAGCTGTTCTTCTCTACACTCATGAATACATTAATCAGATTAAATACACAAATGTCGCTGTATTATGCTCTAGAATGTGGGGCTCCCTAATATAAACATTTTCCCCAGAGGAATTTAGTAGGTGACTGAATAATGGCCATTTGGCATGTTTAAATCCAGCCACATAATTAATCACAGTGTTTTCCACTGCCTTACCATGACAATTGCAATCCCCAAGGACAATAGCAAGCAGCCATTTCGAAAATTCAGGCAAAATTAAGTACAGGCAATACACATCCCAGAAAACACAAGGAATTGAGATTAAAGTCGATTCTTCAGAGCGATCAGCTTTGTATTTCAGATGAATGAGTTCATATGTGTAATAAGCCCGAGGAAGGCATTCCATTGCAATGCTCTGCAGGATCCCTTCGTTGAATCAAGACGTGCAAACATAAATGGTGGTATTCACATAGAGCAGAGATTACTGAGGTCCCATCTCGCCTTCTAATGGTGACTATAAAATGTACTTGTCAGTGGGGTAAACACTACCATCAGTACATTATGCAGTACAAAAGGCTTTTTTTTTGTCCAAAAGGAGTGTTTGTTATGGCAGAGGAGCCTGGCACAGAAGGACAAGCTGCAGTACCTGCTTCCTCCTCTTCCGGTAGGGCCAGGCTGCAGCACGCTGACCATTTACCACCCAACATTTTAATTAGATTTATCTAACACTCCCCACAGTAATGCTTGTGCTTTTGCAGACCTGTGTAATTTGTCAACTCTCCTGAGAGTGGTTGAGTGGCAGGTGGGGGCAGGTGTGACAGAAAATAGCATCAGAAGACACATCTGTGCCTCTGACAGCCCTGTTTGGCGTTCCAAAAATCTTATGTGGCGTGTCTACCGTCAACCATATTTAGATTTTTTGAGCGATGGAAAAACCAGCTGCTAAAGTGGAGACTGCTGAGGTCAGACATAGCGTGAGTTTAACTAGTGATGGGAGAGTGATGAATCCCAAAATAGGTTGAGCTATCACATGCACTTACTCATGTGCTTGTGACTAACCACAGTGGCTTTTTTTATGCCAAGCAAGACAATAGTTAAAAAATTGTAAAGGTTACTGTCCAGTTCTCAGTCCTGGGACTGTGACCAAATATAGGTCCACTGTTAACGCAGTGTGGTCTCAGACCAATCATCAGTTCAGGCTGGTATCAAAGCGGCACCAAAAACTGGATGAGTACTTTGATTTCAAACAGCAACATTGCCCTGCTCTCTGTATCAGTTGCATGACGCAGGTTACATCGCAGTAACAGCAACAGTGAAATGGAAAACAGCCCATTGTAATTTGGGAGTCAATGAGCCACTCAGAGAGAAAGCGTATGAACTTCCCCGAGAAACACATCATCACAGTTGGATTAATGTGAGTTTCATAGCAGCCATTTCTCTGCTGGGTGTGTTTGGTTTGTCTTCCATATTAATGGTTCCTTGGGTAGAATGACTTCACAAAGAAACCTGTTGAATATATGTGATGTGGTTTGTCTTATGCTTCATTAAGTTGACTTGGCAGACCCGTGAATTGTCAGCCTCACCATTGGCTTCAGGGGGCACTCGATATAGGTGGATGTTAATCGTTTACTATTTAAACATTTAAACAATAGGTAGGTGCATATGGGGACATGGGCCCTGTCAAGATTCTATATTATAGGCCAAGAACTGACAGGACCGCAGAGCGAGGTCATCATTATGTGTCCAAAGCAAATAGGTGACGGGCGTGCACAAGGTGGTCCAATTGGCATACACAACGGCAGGATAGCGCTGACAAGCCTATGCATATGAGGTCATTAATCAAGAGGCAGGAGTCTCACAGCAGCATTGTAATATCATCAACATGCACACCACTGTATATGGAGACTCACAGCTTTCTATCTCCAAGGTGCAGTTCTGCTCATCCAGGGGGTACCTCCGCAGATCCATCATGCAGGCGGCTGTAGTGGTGATCCTGGAAGGGGGTTGGGGGGGGAAGGAGAGAGACAGAAGGAAACAGTGAGACTGAAGGAAAGAGAAACAGAGTGAAAGACCAATCCAGAGAGCAGTCACACTAAGGCAGGGCTTCTCAAAACACGGTCCTGGAGAGCCCTCTTTATGCTGGTTTGTGTTGCAGTCAATCCTGTGATTAATGTAATGAAGAAAATGCACCTACGTGCTTCCGTGATTTTTATTTACTCAAAATACAGGTTAGTTTTTTTAAAGCCTTTATTTCCCACTGGTAGATGTTAAGTTTCAGTAATCAGGCCTCCACACCTTAGGATTAGCATTTAGGACTCCAGTGTGATATCACCCACACAGGTGAGTAATTACTATGTAATTCATATTAAATTACATTCATTGCAAAAATAGAAAATGCACAGAAACTGAAAGAGAAAAGTATCACACATTGGCCAGGCTGCCTAAAGAAATTAGGAAAAATGACAAGGTAAAAATGAATGACCAACAGCCAGCTAAGAGCAGAAGCCACATCTAAAAAGCTGAGTGGCTAGCAGCAAGATAAGACCAGAGAACCCAATATCTAAAAGCCGAGTGGCTAGTGAGAAGCTAAAGTTCCAAAATATAGGAGGACATGCTGAAGCAGGTCAACCAAAGTACACCCACACACACACCCACACACATTCGCATGCACTTTCTCACACAAAGCCCCCCCCCCCCTCCCCCTCCCTCAGACACACAATCCCCTAGCAAGACAGCAATCCAAGAGCACAGGTGGTCCTTCTCATTGACTTCAATGGTAATTTCCCATGGTAGGAACACATGATGGGCTTTAGAGCTGCTTAAGAAGGACGAGGTGCAAAGCCACTCCATCTTTGTGCAAATATGAATCAATGGCCAAAGCAGCCTGTGAAAGAGAACTGCCCAGCCAAGGAGGCCTAGGGAACAGTCCTGGTGTTTCCTGTCTCCCGGGTGGTGATCTCCACACTGCTGCCCCAGGCAGACACCTCTGCCCACATCAACCATCACACTACCTCAGATGAAAAATATATTTCATCATCTTTATAAAATAAATCCATGTCTTGGGCTAAGTTTTAACCAAAGTAGTTAGAAATGCTTGAATCACCAAGCATTGGGAATGAGATACTAAAAATATAGCACCCCTGAGCTGCAGAAGGCTGTGCTTAAATCATTCAACCTGGTATGTTTGGCTGTTTCCTGACACTATGAATCATGTATCCCCAAGCTATAAACCTTGAGATAAATTGGACCGTGATAATTACCTAAGCACCTATGTAAGCAGTAATGCAGGGAAGGTATTCTGTAGTACTCTCAACACCAAATTATTAACCTTCCTTAGCGAGGACAATGTATTGAGTATAAGTCACATTGGATATATTCTAAATTACAGAAATACTGGTCAGGCTAGGATCCTACACACCCTTACAAATAAACATCAGCACTAAAGAAAACATATCATAACACATGCAAAATATCTGTAGGCTTCATTGACTTTAAATAAGCATTTCATTCTGTTTGGCATGAAAGACAACACTATAAACCTCAACAGGGTGTAGGGAATGACTATTATATTATTTCATATTATATAATTTCATTTATGTACTCAAAATAAAGTGCAGAGTAACCTGGAACAGCTTGCCAGGTTGGGTAGTAGAGGTAGAAACACTTGGGCTATTCAAGTCTAGGCTAGATGTAGTACTAGATACTCTTTAGATTAGGACATGACGATGGGCTGGACGGCCTGTTCATCATTCTTATGTTCTTATGGAAACATTGGACCAATGTATGACCATAAAGCAATCATAACGTGAACCAAGATACCAGACATTGCTTGCATACACTGGCCCTACAATATCATTCACCAGGTTTCATAGTCATTCATAGTCAACCATCACTCCCATACTACCACCCACCCCACCCCTTGGAATGCTGCAATGCCACACACTAACAGCAGGGGGCCTGGAGTCAACAGCAGGCCATTGCTGAGACAGTACAGGTGTTTGGCCGATGAGAGAGGGCACCTGGTGCTCAGAGCACAGTTGGCCACTGCACAGCTGGGTGTGCCATCGGGTCACACCAAGCTCTCCTGAGATTAATTATCTGATAATTGCACAGCAGGCTTTGTTTTTACCCAGAACCCTCAGCTATGCCCATCACCTACATGTGAACTTCAATGTGAGAATGACAGAGTAAGAGAGAAAGAGAGAGGGATGAGAGAATGTAAGATATGAGAAGAGAGGGAGAAGGAAGAGAGTGAAAAATGAGAGTTGAAGGGAAGGGGAGATTTTGGGTGTTTGTGTGTGTGTGTGTGTGTGTGTGTGTGTGTGTGTGTATGTGTGTGTGAGAGAAAATGCGTGATATTGACACATGGAGCCAAACAGAGGGATAAAGATAAAGAGAGAGGTGGGTTGTAGGTAGGATTTAAGACTAATTTACAACAAATGTGTACAACAAATGTATCCAAAATTTACCCCAATGTTTTTTTTACATTTATTTTTAAAATGTATTATTGGACTTTTGCAGAAAGAACATAACACATGATCATGTCTCTATCTTGGCACTTTGGAAAGCAATGATACTAGTCACAAGTTGCTAAGCAACAATGGAATGGGGAGATTTGCCTTTCCATATTTAGATAGTTATATGCAGATTTGGCACACTAAACTACAAAGTCCCCCACATTTTTACTAACTACTAACTAACAAAAACTGCATTTTTATTAACTGCATCACTACTAGTTTAATTCAACAAAGAGATCAGGCACAAGGATAAACAAGGTCTGATGGTTACTTTATTTTAATCCAAATCTTAATTATATGCCCTCAATGTTCAGTTCAAATGTTAACTCCCCCCCAATAATCATTGCCCTCTGAAAATCATTTGATAGATGTACTACTACACACAGTATCTAATTTGAAAAACGAAACAGAAAATGAAAAAAATGCTTCATATGTACAGTATATTCTCAATATACTCAATTTGCATTAACAGCATATTTCATTGAAATTAGCTTTCATAAAGGTCACCTAGAGTTCTTATGGGAATCCTGGGAGAGTATTTCCTGTGGGCGTACATTTTCCCTAAGAAATGTTATATAGTTAGGAAAAGTGTGGGTGCTTGAGAGGGAGGGAGAGAGAGAAAAATAGGAAGTTAAGATAGGAAACAGCAGGTGTGGAGGAAAGAGAGAGATTGAGTGAGTGTGTATATTCTGTCTACAGTATATGTGCTAAGAGGGTCTTGTTCTCTCTCACACACACCCTCTCTCTCTTTCTCTCCCTTTCACATACACATGCACACACAAACACATTATTCTCTTTCTCAGCCTTTATCATGTGGTTCTCTGTGGCTCAGTTGGTAGAGCACAGCGTTGGCAACGCTTAGGTTGTGGGTTCAATCCCCACTGGGGCCACATATACTGAAAATGTATGCATTTACTACTGTAAGTCGCTTTGGATAAAAGCGTCTGCTAAATGGCATGTATTATCATGTTGTCTCAATCCCTGGCAGCTATGACTTATGATCACATATAGTTCATATTGCTAATAAGATAAATTAGAAAAACAAATGTGCATGCAAACTGTCTCAGGCTCAAGCCCATACACATACAAACTCATGCACATAATCGCCACAAGGACACACAAGCACAGGCACATTGTCTAGCATACATTCATGGACACACAAAGTTATGTGCTCACATAAAATAGGCACACAAACGCACAAGCACACGCTCAAAGATGGAAACACATGCAGTACACACACATGCACACACACAAACACACACACATACACTCTGCCTGTGCTCCAGCCAGAATGATAGTTAGTCTTTTTCCACACCATGAACACCTGAGTGCAGAGATGGTAACTCTACCTGTCACCAGAATGTCAGGTGTTACCAAAAATACAACCCACACCATCTGCCTGGGAGTAAGAGCCACCAAATCATTCAACACTACCACAGATAAATGTACCAAACTCATAAATCTGCCTCACTGCAGCAAACGCATTTCTGCAGGCTTTTTTCTCCTCTCACTTTGTTGGTACGCTCAAATTCCAGGGAAACAGTCCGTGCTGTCCCGACTGAGTAAACACAGGCACTGGGCTCACCATCTGAGGGACCGAATTAGAAGGTGCAACATCAGGGTCTTAATTACTCCAATTAAGCAGCCGAGGCCCTGGAAAGCACGTTAATTTACTTCCACCATGTCATCTGGGGTGTCCTCTCGGGGGTGGTGGGGTGGGGGGTGTGGCTGTTCTCAAATTAAGAACTGAAGGGGGAGTGTACGAAAACAGCATCCTCATGAATATTTATCGCCCCATCGTCTCAGCAGTTCCCATGGCGGCGGTAGGTGTTTTTAGAAACATTGGGAGGAGAGAGACAAACGGAGAGAGGGGATGAATGATGGATGAGGCCGAAAGAAGGACTAAAACGCGATGAAACCAGAAGGGCACTTTCGGGTGCTTTAATTAATATCATTGCCTTCTTTAAACCCGAGGACAAGATGATGGATGTGCAGCAATAATCCGTAAGGGCAATGAAGGTTTCATCGACCAAACATATCAATAAAGAGCAATGAACCTCATGTGTCATAAATTGGAAATTCGCAATATAAGTAATAGTTGTTGTTTATACACACTGTCTTTCTGAATTGTGTTTCTGAAAATATCACCCCAAATATTGTATTTCTTAGTTTAACTGTTATGTGTCCTCCCTTATTTCTTGAATAAATATGAATAAATGAAAAATATGAATAACTATAAATCTAACCTGACATTCCTAACCCACTTCTAACATTTTGGAAAAGATTTAAAGATATAATTCAGATCAGTTGGAAACATTTTGAAAACCATTTAAAACAAATATGTGAAATTTCTGTAAACTTGCCCCTGGAGACACCAGGGGTAGCATGGTTTTGCCCATCACTATTTAATTCTCTATGAGGTCTGCAGGTTTTTTTGAGGTTTAAGAATGGGCTGCCTCAAATGTTGGCTTCAAGTACATAGTCAACTATATTGTACTACTTCTCCATGTGTCTCCCTGGCATAGCTGCATAAATTCAAACTTTAACTGGTTAGGAAACAATGCTTTTTTCAAATGCTTTAGTCTTATGGGGGTATGTGTCCTTACATTCTACACGTGGCTGAACTGCATTAGCAGCTCCATGTCTTGATTGCATATTTGATTGCATGCCAAGCAAGCAAGTTTAAAGAGCGTGTCTTATGAAATTACTCAATGGAAATCACACAATACAAACAGGTTTTCTGACAGGGGCACGTAGGGCTGCTGCCTGATCATAATTAGAGGTTTATCTTCTAGTCAGTAGACAATGTCTATTTATTGGAGATCAAAAAAAAGTTTAACAAAACAAAATCTAATTTGAAGGTTGTTAAGAGGAACTTAAAAAAAAAAAATTACCCATTTGGAAAAAAGCTTTGAACAGACAGATCAATGGTCCTCAGTAGGGATTTATTTCAGTGCTCAGTACATCCAACCAAATGCTTTCCCTGGGATTGACTTTGTCAGAGTGCCACCTACATTGCCTTTTAAGTATGTTCTAATGTATGTTTGAGGTCTGTATAGAATTATGTAGAACTGGGCTGCAAAGACGGCATGCAAGGAAAAGAGATTACACTGAATGTCAGCGTCAAACGACAGTTATTTCAGGCCCTCTCCTGGGATAAAGGAAGAATTTTAATCAGTTTACCTTTTTATAGCTCTGCGGCTACTTACAGTGCGTTACAGGTATCAAGACGTCGGGAGGAGAAGTCAGACAGAGAACAAACCAAAGGGGTTCAGTCATTCTAACCGCTATGACGCTTCGACCTTGAGTTTGAGAAACAAAGTCTGTATTTTTGTTCAATTCTTACACAGGAGTGCGGCATGCAACAGTGTACCCGGGACTATTAGCTGGACATATAAGTAGTGGCCAAAAATGTGGAAACACCAATATGATATGACTATGGTATCATGCTCTGTAGAGCTCTCAATAAACCAACCTTAATGCAATGGCCTGCTCACGCCCTAGAAGTGCACAGACAATTGATTTAGAGTTCCCACCTATTTAGCCTCAAATGAATGCATGGACATCACCATCCAGGAGTATGCCCTTCCGACCGCAGTTACTCTTTGCTGATGATGTCTTTCCCTCAGAGTTCCAACTTCAACATCACCTTAGCCACTGTTCATCCTGAAACATCAACGAGTTGAGCTGTTTTCATCACTGAAGGTCCTGCCAAATGTGCCCCAGTCACTCTTTTGAGGTTCTGTATTCTAGCCATGCTAGCCATAATCATAGGCAACCAGGCCTGCCCAGCATTGGTTTTACATGGCCCTGATTGTAATTGCTTAATTAACTCAGCAACAACACCGTTGTGGAGGCACCTGCTGTCCCTCATTTACCCAGGTGTTTCCACCTTTTGGGCCACTACCTGTACATCCCAACAGCCCTTATGACACAGCTGTAAAAACAAGCTGCTTCACTGATTTAAAAGATGTAAAGCTTAAATTGCTGTATAGTATTTTTTTATGCCCATAAGGTCATCCAATAACAAAAATATACAACCATTGTGTGAATTATTAAGCTAGGAATGCTTCAATCATTCAAAAATGTGCATGTTGAAGAAAACTCTTGTTTTGTATGTGAAAGAAACCTCCTATTGCTATGAATGAAAGACTCACTGACAATTTTCAGAGGATTCTTCTTATTTTCTTAACAGCAGTAGCCAAAACTAGCATGGCTGGCAAATTATGGGGTTTTCAGGATATTTGTCAATACCCGCAGGTAGTCCACATGCTAAAGTCCACAACCTGCCAATTTTGAAGGATAAAGCAGCTAATCCTCAAAGACAAGGCAATCAATAACAGAACGCAGCAAGAAGCTCCTCTACTTTGGATTATCGGGATGTGAAGCCTTGGCAGGGCCATGGGAGTCATGCGGAACCGCAGCCGTCCGATGGCCATAATGAGCCACGCATCATTTTTCAAAATAAAGGGCATGGAAATGAGACCATTATCAGCATTCCTTTTTCATTAATGCAATACAAACCAAACTGTGTCCCAGCAACATGAAGCTTGATGTTCTTGTTGCTAGGCAGCATTTCGAAGGGTAGACACACACAAGAAATGAACAGGAGCAAGCAAGTTATACATATATATATAACTTTCTTACTTCTGTTCATTTGTTGTGTGTGTCTACCCTTCGAAATAATATATATATATATATATATACTACATATAATTGTTGGTTTTTATATAAATACATGTATACATAAATTAATTGGAGCACTAGAATCCAGAGGTACATAACCAGTCCTTTGAGACAAATGTGAATTGAGAGAAAAAGGCTAATTTTCTCAATATCCAGCTCTCCCATCCCCATGGTAACTCTCACCCACTCTGAAACCCCAGCCATCCGTATTAAGGGATAGAACATGTGAAATACTGAAAAAGGGGATTTTAAAAAGAAACTAGAAAAAATGCCACGGAAACAACCTTTTACAGAAGACTGGCCGACCATTTTTTCCACAAACGCGACTCAGCAGATGAGGTGAACGTTCTTTTTTCACTCTTCACCAGTGAAACCCGCCTCTCGCAGTGCCCGCGGACCCACAGCGCTTTCAATTTGACTTTCAAAAAACTTGACCGTGAACGTCGGAGGAATCCTCCTCTCTGTGTCAAACGAGTGCCGTCTCTCTCGAACAACCTTCCCATTCTGCATATTCGCAGCAGTGTGGCAGGATCCTTGGGGTAGGGGGGCGGTGGAGCTCCGAGAGGAGCACTGCAGTGGGTTGGTATCCAAGGTGTGGGTTGCCTTTCTATGTTATGACATAACAGATAACAGTGCATGTAGAGCAAACTGCCAATGTTCTAGCGCATACAAAGACACCACTGCACAGTGAGACACAGACAGACATACGTGTGCACGTGGACACATACACAAACACAAAAACAAACACACGCACGCACCCATACCTGCATAACTGACTCATGAAAATGGGGGAGATCAACAAGCACATCTTGCTCAGAGGGTGGACCATCATTTTAAGCAAAGAACAATGCATTAGTGTCATTTAAAGGATGGCGTGTCTGCGAGTCACACAAGTAGGAAAAAGTGACATGTCCACTTACTTACTAAAGAAAACGTACCCTACAAAGCTTGACTCGTTTTAAATTGGTACGTTTCATCCCTGCAAGATAAGCATTTGCTTGAATATTTAAGCTTTCTTTTTAGCACTTTCTTCAGCCATTGCCACAAACTAGCGAGCCAGGTAGATCGCCGTTCATTCAGTCAGCCAATATGGTAAGATCAATTGTGACGTGTAAAATCAAAGGTTGCCAGATCACTCAGATCAAAATCCCATTGAGCATGTTCCCTATTCCGCCCAACAGAGAAAGGTGTATTAAGGGGGATTGTTTTCTAAAATGGCATATTCTAAACAAAAAAACAAACGCATTTGGCCATTGATTTGATGTACAGCCCATAATAATAATAATAGAGATAAGCCTTGCCGGGTGGCGGCACGGTGGTGCAGTGGATAGCACTGTCGCCTCACAGCAAGAAGGTCTTGGGTTTGAATCCAGGCCGGGGGCCTTTCTGTGCGGAGTTTGCATGTTCTCCCCGTGTCCGCGTGGGTTTCCTCCGGGTACTCCGGTTTCCTCCCACAGTCCAAAGACATGCACGTTAGGCTAATTGGAGAGTCTAAATTGCCCGTAGGTATGAGTGTGTGAGTGAATGGTGTGTGTGCCCTGTGATGGATTGGCGACCTGTCCAGGGTGTATTCCTGCCTCTCGCCCGGAACGCATGCTGGGATAGGCTCCAGCACCCCCCCCGCGACCCTGACCAGGAATAAGCGGCTTAGACAATGGATGGATGGATGGATGGATGGAAGCCTTGCCGGTTAAATATATCTGTGAAAGAAAAGAGGGCACTCAAACTATGCCCGATTAGTTACCCCTTTTCTAACAGGCGGAATATACGACAACCTGAGTTCTGCATGTAGCAATTCGCTAGGCTTCAGTCACAGAGGATGTGAGATGGGGTCTGCATTTGAATGCAGTGCCCTTCTGTTCCCCAGAGGCTGCGGAGAGCCACCTGGAGTAATTGTGGACTCTCTGCAGCCTCTGTCTAGAGCTCTGCTTGATGGTACTCACCCAGCACCATACACAAGGCTCCCAGCTAATACACCATACATGGCTTTGATTCATTTGTGTTACATGTAGCTGCAATGATCCCACAGAATAATTTTCTCGTTTTAAATCCATTCTCATGTTTTCAGTGCTTCTTCTTACGTGGACGCTCTGCCCCCATGACTGATGCCAAACATAATTTTTTACTTCTAAAGAACATGTGGTTTCATAGGTGCAACATGAACGGATTTAAATAACGAAGGATATAAGCACAGACCATCGTGGTGTGAGTGACATAAAAAAAATACGAAATACGACATGCTGACATAGAGGCGCTAAAAGCCACAGGCGGATCGTTAGCACAGCTATTGTTTAGCACCACGATGGTTTCGCTCAGTGAATGACAGTGACGTTTGCCCACCCGTCCAAGTGAAAAACTAATTGATTTCATTGTGTGTTCTTCGGTGGGTTCGACAGAAACAGTGTCACATCCACTTCTGTGCATGCAAATCGAGCAAGTGCAATTTATCCAGCCTCAATCAGCATCTACGGCAGACAGTAGCGTATCCATCCAGAAATGTCATTACCCTGTCCACAAGCGAGTGCTGGAACGTGGACCCTTGAAATGTTTCAACAACTCATTATATTCCCACCCAAAAACAAAGAAAATTATCCGCGTAGAAGGGGCATGCCTTTTCATATTTTTCCAGCAAGCATCAGCTTTGACTGGCTATTGAGGCTGGTCTTAACCCAAAAGAACACTCTCCTGCATTGGCTTAAGGTAGACAGGTGATAGACCGGATGCAAGGGTCTACTTTGCAGACAGTGGGTGCTGGTGGAGAATGGAGAATAGAGGATGCTGGAAACAAACAGATTGAAAGACACGATGATGTCAAGGAGGGCTTTGATATGCCATGCACAAACCCAACCATCATTGCATTCGATGGAATAAAGTGGATAATCTGAACCACGTCCAAGCTTGTCTGATTAATAAAAAAGAAAGGGAATTCATACAAGGTGAGTGTTACCCTTTCAACTGCAATTATTGTAAATGGTGCAGTGCATGCATTGGATTGAGGAAACAATTGCGAGTGTATAATAATAAGGAGTACCAGCAATCTTCTGAAAGGCTCCTGGCCGAAGACTGCAATAGCCCTTGGGGTCGGCTTTGAAAGTGTGCATGTAATACGCTGCCCTTCAAGCAATTTTCTAAAAAAGACCACAAGACTCTCGATCCACTTGAGCCAATGAAGTTATGTTGCTGAACTGTTGAAATGGACGCCAGGCCACAGAAACAATTCAAACTGATTAATCAGCTGACGTGCTTTCATTGCAGGAGCATCCGTCGGTGTTACCGGCGAAGATCGCTCACTGCTGAAATCACTGCAGACATTCCTCATTGCAAGGAGATGTGACCTACATGTAGCTGCCAATCATGTTGGTGAAAAAGAAGCACTCCCACTTACCAGCATAAATTCAATCATTGTGAAAGCAGATTTTTTTTATATGCAATAGTTTTACCCTTCATAAGGGTTATTAAAAAATAAACAGACTCCATGTAACGGAAATATCCATGATATTATTGAATGCTCACTGATTCTGTAAGATCTAAAGAAAAAAGTCCCTGGAGAACAGCCCAGTTTTTTCGCGAGATGGACCATAGCCACACGGAGAAAGAGAAAAGGTGCATTAATTACAGCAGGACAGCTTTTTTCACTGTGCGCTGTTAAAATTGCCCGAGATGTTTTATTTTGTCTCCTTGGCGTGATTGCGGTTTACACTTTCAGTGAATACAAATCAGCTGAGGTCATGGGGCAGCATTGTGAAAATGATTGAAGAAAAATATTTTAGTGCAATCATATTATGGACATGGTGCAAGTGTTTATATAAATTGCCAATCAACCGGGTGGATCAAACTGAGGCTAATTGGTTGGAACAAAACCCAACGTGTGCACTTCCAGGAATTAAGTTTGTCAAAGCGGTGGTTTCCATAGTGCCCACTCCTCCAAAACAGCCACCTGAAAGCTAGTAGACTATTTTCCACACTAAAGGTCATACAATACTACAGGACAGCTAGCACGGATCAGGGGAGAGGCTAGTTACTCACCGATGATAACTGGTAGCCTGTGGGCACCTCCGCACATTGTTGGGAGGAACTCATGCGGTGGTAACTCGAGGAACCCTGGCCAACTTAAACAAACGTTACCCATGGTGGGATGATGCCAAGTGTGTCCTGCTGCCCTTGTAATTAACACTTGTGTTGTTTGTGTGGCACACTTGATAAATGATGTGCTTAGATGTACTTGTTGCATCAAGTGGTTCTTCATTTACTCAAGCTGAATGCACTTTCTGTAAGTTGCTTTGGATAAGAGCGTCTGCTCAATGATTGCATTGTATTGTATTGCTGCTGCTGCCCCCAAATAATAATCAGACAATGATATACCCCAGGCTCAAATGTGCAGAATCTCAGCTATAGGGCTGATACAGGGATATAGGGAGATATAGGGCTTTACATTATAGACATTTAGTAGACGCTCTTATGTAGAGCAAGATACAAGTTTAAGATGACATTTTTATTTACTCACAATCCATTTATACAGCTGAATATTTTTTTTACTGAAGCAATTCAGGTTAAGTACCTTGCTCAAAGGTACAACGTCAGTGCCCCACCTGGGAATTCAATCAATAAAAACCTTTATTTATGCTGGGAAGCCCAACTGAGACTGAAGCCTCATTTGTAGTGGGGCCCTGCTACAAGGCACAAGTAAAAACATAATATCAAATATAAGAATAATAATAAGAAATAATACAACACATACAAAAGACAGACAGAGACCGGAACGATGAAATACACTTAACATTCAAATAAAACATGTACAACTTTCTGTGGGTTGTAAAATAGTTTTGAAATGGCTCAAGGGTACTAGATACTGTATAAATTCAGTTTTTTGAAAGTTATTCCAGAAATGGGGCGCATTAAAATGATAAGCTTTCTTGCTAAAAATCTGTCGAGGAGAATGGGACTTCTAGAACAAGCCAATCTTGAGTACAAATGCTGTACTTAATGTGTCTGACTGTCAAGAAAGATGAGATGTATGGAGGTAATTTATGTGAAATGGCATTGTAAATGAATAGTAAAATATGCTTCTTGAAACATAAAATATGTTTTCTTCTCATAGAAAGGTAAGACTAGCCAACTTTTGAGTACAGCTCGCAATGATGTGTGCGGAAGGGGTCACCAGTAACTAACCCGGGAGCACTGTGGTAGACAGAATACAGAGGTTTCAGAGTCACGGCAGAGGAATTTATATAAATTATGTCACCATAATCAAGGATCGGCATAAAGGTTGGCTGAACAATTTTTCTTTGACTTTCAAAAGTAAAACATGACTTATTCCTGTAAAGCCTTTTTCGGTAAGCTCTTTTACATGTGTTCTGAAAGAAAGCCTGCCATCGATCCAGATACCAGATATTTATATGAGGACACACAGTCAATTAGGGCTCCATTCAGAGTACAAATATTATAGTCAAAGCCCTTAGAGGACTTAAAGAATAACATATATTTAGTCTTCTCCACATTAAGCGCTAGCTTGAGGTCGTGTAAGGACTTTTGAACCAAAATAAATTATTCTGTAAGTTTTCCACAGCTAAAATCATAGAGGAGACACTGTATCGTAATCATTGTATCGTCAGCATAAAAGTGTACCTTACAATTTTCAATTAATTTGCCAATCTCATTGATATATAGTGTGAACAAAACAGGCCCAAGTATAGATCCTTGTGGGACCCCATTCATGATTTCCAGGAATCCTGACTGAACACCATACGCTTCAACACATTGGGTTCTGTCAGTGAGATAATTCCTGAACCAGGTACATGCATGCTGGTCAAGATCAATTTCAAACAATCTGCATAGGAGTAAATAGTGGTCAACCATATCAAAAGCCTTCGATAAATCAATAAAAAGAGCAGCACAATACTGCCTTTTCTCAAGAGCACAAACAACATCATTCACCACAAACTGCAGTAGTGGTACTGTGACCACATCTAAAACCAGACTGTACATAATTTAAGTTGTTTCCCTAGTCAAAAAGGATCACAACTGGCAATTAATCAAGGATTCCAACATTTTTGACAGACAGGAAAGCTTAGAGATTGGCCTATAATTATTTAAATCACCAGCATCCCCACCTTTATGAAGAGGAGTAACATGCACTGCTTTCCAAACTTTAAGAATAATTCCTGAATAAATAGATAAATTAAACATGTCGGCAAGACCTGACTTTCTGGCTTCAGCCCAAGCTGCATTCCTTTCAAAGAAAACCTCCCCAAGATCAGGAGTAAACCAAGGGCCAGCCATGCTATCATATTAAACATAAAGGAGAAATATTCAAGAGCCAAATCAGGCTCTGGAATAAATGAGACCCCAGTTAATTTAACCTGCAACCTTTACATTAGAAGCCCAGTTCCCCAACCATTATACTACACTGCTGCCCTCAACCAACTGAGCGACTGACCACTTGGGAGCCCAGGCAAAACTTGTTGCTCTTAAACCGACTGTAAATAAGGGCTTTATAAGAGGCGGGTAAATTAATATTGAACACTCTTGGGTGAGATACAAGCCAACTGACACCATTATTCAGCTTTATCTTTGGCACCATGGAAACCACTGCAGTCATATCCAAAGAAAAAACACTTTGCACCTGCTCTCGCCAACAGGCAGCCAAAATAAAAAGGACATTTGCACTTCAGAAATGATTCCTTGTTGGTCTTCTGCTTTTCTGCGAAGGCAGTAAATGAAGCACATTTTCTTATATCTCTGTCAGTAATTTCCCATCGCCTACCATTCCAGGGGCCAGATTACTGCACCATAACAGAGGTCTGTTAACAGTGACTCAATCACTACGGTCCCCAGTGAGCAATTAAGTGGGTTAATGTTATACACAGATTGATTTTAACCAGCAGCTTAGGAGCAGCACATGACACACTGATACACATCTCTTTTTCAGGAGTGCGCTATCTATTCTGCCAGGGCAGGCCCACCAGGGGCAGGGCCTAACACTGTTTAACTTTGCTTCTCCTTGACAGGGGAGAAACCAAACACCACCCTCTGTGAATATAACCATTTTTTTGTGTTTGTGGCTGAACAGGGAAATGCAATCTGATCATTTGAAGCCTTAAATTCTCATCTGTCCTCAGCATAGCTCTGACTCTGATTGCTGCCACAGCCATTGTTATAATAATAATCACGGATTGTGCTGTTTATTGGTTTGGCACACACTCATCTCCAGGGCAACGCAGGGTGTTTGCAGTTGAGGTGATGGACAGCCTTGATCTGTGGGGAACGCAGCCATGCCGTGCTGTAGAGATGCACTTCCAAAATAACAGACAGTTTACATCATACATAAAAAACTTCAGACGTCAATGCATGGCGAAATCTGAAATCTGAAATGTAAGTGGGTTCATGGGTAACAATCAGTGTCTAGTTCCCAAAGTCTATATTATTTGGCCCTTTAAAAATGGGAGAGACATGAAAATAATTAAAGCCTCTTATCTTTTTGTTACAAATGGGAGCTTTAGTGGAAGTTCTACCAGGAAGACTTCCAGGTCACCCCAATCTACCCACAGCAAATGGTCGCACCAGCCCTGCATAATAAGGCCATGCACCTGAGTGCACCACAATGCTGTTTCAGCATTCTGAACCCCCCACCAGCTCTGGCCCCACCTTCGGGGTTGCATCCAGGCAGACATGCCAGCTCCTCTGTACCTCCACGCTGCCGGCCCTCCATGGGTCTCACACCATGCCTTATCTCTAACCATCCCTGTCATTTACTGTTCAATAAAACCACTTTTCCATGTCGAGAAGTCTGCCTGGTTTAAGTCTAGGTGCTCATTCCTCTATGTCAAGCAGCTCTCCCAGAACTGTGAAACCTTACTGCTATCACATTTTCCCCACTCAAAGAGAGAAAGAAAGAGAGAGAGATGGAGAGGGGGGGAAGAGGAAGAGGAATGGGGTCGGACTCACCTGAGCCCGTAGAGCACAGTGCCATCCGGGTGCAGCCGGATCATGCGATTCTTGACGGTCACGCCGTGCACAAATGACTTCTTGTCGTTGATGAAGTAGGTGTCGGGGACCCAGAGCTGGTCAGCGACCCTGTTGTCCAGAGTGAGGTTGAGGGGGATCCCGGTGTAGGAGAGCCGCTTGTCCCTCCAGGACTGCTGGAAGTACATGGTGATGGTGTAGTCCTGGAGGCATAAGGAAAAGAACAAACCCGTGGAATTTGCAGTAACACACTAAGTGCATTGTCATAAAGCCTTCATGAAGAAACAATCAATTGACATGTCACTTCACCTAAATGCAAAACATTCACAACTAAATACACCGCACAAAGGAAGATCAAACACATGCTATTTGAAATGCTATATTTAAAGTGACACGACACATGCCACTCAGCCAACCCTCTCACCTAAATACCTGCACACGTGCTTATGAATGGTTATAAAGATCAAGATAGAAACAGGTGGGCTGCTGGATGGCTCATCCTGTTAAGGCTCTGTTCTAGTGTGTGGATGAGCCCCACGTTCTGGTATCCAATCCAAACCATGCGGGTAGCCCTACAGGGCGACTTATATTTGGCGGTAGCATCTCCCAGGGCCTGCATCTCAGTTGGCCTTATTGTTCCTATCTCATCACATGCGAGCAACCCCAGCTGGTCAATTGGGCGCCCCCAGTGTGCCGGTATAAAGCTGCTCAGAAGTGTCTTCCTTCGACTCATGTCTGTGCATGCTTAGCTTGTGAACTGCGGTGGGAAAAGAAGCAGCAGGTGAACACACGTGTTTCAGAGGAGAGTACGTGCTTGTCTAATTTATGCTATTGGGATTTCACTGTGCCAAGAATAAATGCTTTAGCTAGAACCATCCAGGCAGGAGGCCTCACCATTCTATTCATGACATAATTAACAGGGACGATGATGACATCATTAACAGGGACGATGATGACATTATTTACAGGAGTGAAGGGGGAAGACCCATTCTGCTCCTAAAAGTTGCAGTGCAATACAATGAGCCATCACCAGCTGATACAAACAACACATTTTAAATGCATTTATGAAATGGTCTCCCATCCAGTCACATATGCATGTTTATTTTGTGTGGCTTATTCAAAACAACAGCTTTGAGAATTACAGTAAAATCAGCCATTTTAGGGAGCTATGATTCGAGCCTCCACTCTTCCTGTCAGCACCCAGCATTATGGCGCTGACGCCATGAGAATTAGCATACGTTATGGGCATAAATATTATTAATTGTAATTTTTATTTACATGATGTCATCGCCTTAAAACGTGTTTAATGAGTCAGGATAAGTCGTTGTTATGCCATGTTATGTATGTTATTTTTAAAATGAAAAATAAAATCAATTATTGTATTTTTTATTTGTAACTAATGAACACATACTTATTATTATTATTATTATTATTATTGATTATTATTATTATTAACATTACAGAGTATTTTGTGCTGATCAGTGCCAATACATCCCAATTAAATCCATCTTGATTCCATGAAGTAAGAAAATAAAATGTGAAAAATGCCAAAGGGGGTGAATACTTTTATACTCACTATTCACCCCCTTTATATATACAGTTTTATATATATATATATATATATATACTGTATATAGAAGGAGAGAGATAGAAAAAGAGGGAAAGAAATAATTAAATGAAAAGAAAATGAATAACTTCACAAATAACTGAAAATGAATAACTTCAGAGACAAGGAATTCACTTGTCTCCTGAAGGGAACAAACAGAAACTAATGAAATCTCTCTTTGTAAGCTTCCACAACACTGTGTCCATATCCAAGGCTATGTTTATTCTTTTGCTTGTTTCAAATAGATTTTCTATTCCACAACACAAGGAACAGAGCAACACAAGGAACAGAGCAATATGTTATGGTGTGAAAGAATATTGAGAGTATTTTTTTCTTCAGCACACATATTTATATTTATCTATTTTTCCCTATTTTGAATGATTTTGAAGCTAATGTTGAAGCCTGAGATATCTTAGGGAGTCCAATCGGAAATACTGTATGTGAACCTGGACAATTTACACATTTTAAAATGACAGCCCACAAGTTATGAGACGATAAAGATGTAGCTGATCCTAATAATGCGAGTGACATCGTAAAGTCCAGCAGGGATTTTACTGATAAATGCAAGGTGCGAATCCGTCAGCAGTGGTTTCCATGCTGAGAAATCATTATTAATTTATGAAACAGAGGGTTTAACGGCTGTGTTGCTCAAACTCTCCGAGGGCAGAAATGCTTTGGGGACTTCATTAAGCAGAATTTGATGTGGCCTAGCGCTGCAGAGGCAGTCAGCGTTTGATCATTTTTGGATCGGCTTGGTGTACACGGATGACCATTATAATAGCCATAGTGGGAAGCTCCGGTCAAATTCATGTTCAGTTTCAGGCACTAGTTATTTTCTTGTCAAACTCCGCTCCTGCCTGGTGCAGCTCACAGCATGTGGACTGATGAAATAACAACAACACGATCTCATATTCAGCATATCTGTCTTATATAACTAACCTTTATTTTACCACTTCTATTTTTTGAGTTTCAATTTCAAACGTATGCTTCTTTAACCACCCTGGATGGATATATATTCCCCCCCTATACTAATGTCACCCTCCATCACCTATAAGCCAAATTAATCAAAATAAATGAATCAATATATCTCATGTTTGATGATTCAGTTCAAAGAGAGGCACCTCGTCTGGCCCATTTAAAAGAAAGTGGTACACTGATGACTCAAATCATAACCTCACTTTAGCCCTAACTCATGTGTGGAATCACACTCCAAAGCAGATAGACTGATCTTCAATGCCACAAGAATGGGAACTGACAAAGTGGAGGAGACCATAAAATCTTCCCACGTACCTTTGTCTTAGGGACAATGTACGCAGCAGGCGGATGCTAGGAAATTGAGGATGATGAAGCAAAGCACCATAGAGGTGATAAGAAATGGATCTATCACCCACCAGGTCCACTGGGGAGTCTCCTAGATGAGATGGATGCCCTACTCAGCTCCTTCCCTGAGGATGACACTCCCGTCCTACTTCTAGGTGAGTTAAACCTGCTGCTGGACACCCCTCAGTCTTCCGCATTTCTTCCCCTGCTTCAATCCTTCGACTTCACCATGGCTGAATCCCCAACCATCCACAAGGCCGGTAACCAACTGGCCCTTGTCTTCACCAGAAACTGCACCTCACCCAACATTGTAGTATCTCCTTATAGCATGTGTCTGATCACTGCTTTCTGTATTTTTCCATACCCCGCCCCTCTTCACCTAAACTCCCTTCACCTCCCCCCACTGTTTCTGTCCGTCACAACCTCTGCTCTCTCTCCCCTTCAGCTAATGTTCTCTCATCCCTTCGTCCCACTGATACCTTTTCTCAGCTATCTGCTGAGGAAGACTCATCCACCCTGCTGTCCTCTGTCTCCACCTTTGATTCACTCTGTCCTCTCTCCACTAAACCTGCTCGTCTCCGACCCCCCATCCCCTGGCTAACTGACTGCATTTGGGCTGACCCACTCAAACTACAAGCGGCAGAAAGGAAATGGAGAAAATACAAATCCCCTGGGGCCCTGACTGACTTACACACTCTCCTGGCTACCTTTTCCTCTAACCTCTCTTCTGCTAAATCTGCATTTTTCTTCTCCAGGATTTAATAATCTGCTTCTAATCCTCACAAACTGTACTCTATGTTTTCCTCTCTCTTCACCCCTCCTCCTTCCCCACCCCCGTCCTCTCTAACCGCAAATGACTTTGCATCCTTCTTTTGCAAGAAGGTTGATGACGCAACTCCTTCTCCCCATCCCCTCCCGCACTTAATCCTCCCTCACCTATCTCGCTACCAAAACCTCTCCCCTACCTGTCTTCCTTCTCACCCGTCCCTGACTCTGAAATCCTTCAACTTGTTCACTCCCACCATCCTACCACCTGCCCTCTCGATTCCATTCCTTCCCTCCTTTTCCAGTCCATCGCTATGGACATCCTCCCCTTTGTCTCCAATGTTATCAATTCCTCTCTTTCCTCTGGCTCCGTCCCCTCTCCCCTCAAAAGTGTCCATATCATCCCCCTCCTCAAAAACCCTCTCTGAATCCTGCGGTCATTTGTAATTACTCCTCCTATTCCTTTCCAAAACACTGGAGTGGGCTGTATATAATCAACTGTCTATCTATCTTCTACAGAATGACCTGCTTGATCCCTACCAATCTGAGTTCAAGGCAGGCCACTCCACAGAAACTGCTCTGCTTGCGGTCACTGAGGCTCTACAATTGTCAAAGTCTCAATCACTCAGCTCCATTCTCCTCCTCCTTGACCTGTCAGCTGCATTCAACACTGTGGACCACCATGTCTCTCATCTCTCGCTGAGATGGGAATCTCTGGGTCTGCACTGACATGAGTCAAGTCATACCTGGCTGACTGGCCCTACCAGGTGGCCTGGATAGGATCCCTCTCCCCTCCCCACACCCTCTCCACTGGAGTCCTGCATATTCTCCCTGTACACCAAAACACTTGGTTCGGTCATCTCTGCTCATGGTTTTTCATATCACTGTTATGTTTATGACACTCAACTCTTTCTCCCCTTCTCTCCTTCTGAGACCCAGGTCCCAGCGCAGATCTCTGCATGCCTGGCAGACATCTCTGCCTGGATGTCCACCCACCACCTGAAGCTGAACCTGGGGAAGACAGAGCTGCTCTTCCTCCCAGTGAAGGGCTCCCCGATGATTGATGCTTCAATCACCATGGAAGGCTCCATAGTGTCTCTGTCCCAGTCTGCCAGGAGTCTTGGTGTGACCCTGGATGACCAGCTGTGCTTCTCGGGCCACATTGCAGCAATCACCCGGACCTGCCTATTATCCCTCCATAACAGCCGGAGGATCCGACCATTCCTCACGCAAGAGGCTGCACAACTCCTGGTCTAGGCCCTGGTGATCTCACGTCTGGACTACTGCAATTCCTTGCTGGCAGGCCTACTGGTCCAGAATTCTGCCGCACGTCTGGTGTTCAATCAATCCAAGTTCACACATATCACCCCTCTACTCACCTCTCCGCACTGGCTCCCCATTGCAACACGCATCAAATTCAAATCACTAGCGCTGGCTTATCAAGCGGCTAGAGGAACTGCTCCCACCTACCTCCAGACACTCATCACACCCTACACCCCAGCCACACCCCTCCGCTGCGCCTCCTCTGGCAAACTGACTGTCCCTTCCTTTCGGGAGCCCGGCAGCCGCTCCTCGCAGTCTCGCCTCTTTTCTGTCCTGACCCCTCAGTGGTGGAACAATCTTCCGCACTTGGTCAGGACCACGGAATCACTTGCAATCTTCCACAAAAGACTCAAAACCCACCTTTTCAGACTCCACTACCACTGAATTCTGTACATCTAACCAATTGTCATCACCACTGCTTACATGGACAATACTATTTATAAATGTAAATGTAAATGCAATATTGCTTCTCGTAATATGTATCCTTGCTTAAAACCTTCTAAAAAATAAAAATAAAATAAATTAATAAATAATATCAACATTATACTAACCTTTTCTTTCCCGTTGTTACAGGTATGGTATGCCAACAATGATGTCTATTGCTGTATCACTGCACTGATTTATTGCGCAAACAACGATTGATCATACCATATATTAATGCACATCTTGGAAGTTGCTCTGGATAAGAGCATCTGCGAAATGCTTAAAATGAAATGAACATACTAGACACAGCACATTAGATGGCAATAGGAAATGAGCACAACACAGAGCACCATAGATGGTGGTAAGAAATGAACACATAAGACAAAACACCATTAACCCATATCCGCCTAATGCATTATTCTGTATAAACACGCTATGTGCCTAGCCACATAACACACCCATTCACACTCAGCCAACCTTCAGTCAAACACTTCCCTCTTATTGGAAGTGGAAAGAGAAACAATAAGCAAATTATGTATCATTGGAAAAAGCATGAAATTATCATTATTTTAATGTTTAAACTATGTTTTGCCCAATCACAAAAAAGTTGTAATTGAAAAACATCATATACAGATTATGAAAATGTGAAAAAATCTATTTGTACATAATTTATAATAATACATAATTTGTGGATATATATGGTATGTCATATCAATTAAACAAATTCGTATTATTGTATGCAAAATATGTGTGTAAATTATGTACAGATAAATTATTACAATCTTACATTTATTTGTCACATCCACATTTACATGTAACCATTTTGAAATTTGATGGTAAGAGTTATATTTCATTGAATTGAGTTCGTATCATTCTATGTAATGACACAAGTTCATCTGATTCTTCATTTTGTTATTAGTTTCAATTTTTTGCGTGCCTTTTGTTTGTTGTGTCTGTTGGGATCCTGTAGAGTTCCTACTGCTTTCCTGCAGCTTATACCTATCAAGTTTGTTGATAGAGACTGAAGTCGTGCAATTCCATCTTTGTATTATGAGCTTTATTGTAAACAATGCAAGCATTTAGGATAGCAATGTCAAGCATGTACCAAATTATTTTATAGTACCACTTTAGTGACTTCGTTTGTCTCTTATAACAGGCAAATGTTTTGTCAGCGAAGTCTACACCCCCATGTGTTTGTTATATAATTATATAATATTTGGACGTTGCACCTCAACACGCATTTCCATTTAATTGAATTTCTGCTACGGGAATTTTCCGTAGATCGGTGAATGAAGGGTTTGCGCGGTCTATGGAAAAGTAGTTTGGCGGATATGGGTTAAGGGCTGTAAAAATGAATACACAGGGCAAAGGAACATAGATGGTGGTCGGTAATAAATACACAAGACAAAATCAAGCATAGACACCTTCTAAACAGCAGCGCACTAAGAAATCAAGAATCAAAAATCAGCGCTGAGGATTGCGCCCTTACATTTATTGACTTTATTTTGATAGCTTACTATTTGTGTGTGTCTTTGATCATCATTTCTTATCACCTCTTTTTTTGAGACACAGTGAAGGTTCACAGCTCATCACACAGTCTGCATGTCTCCCAAGCTTCCTGCTGTGCTTTATCTGAGAACCTCGACCCTAACTGGGAGGCATCTGTTCACCCTTGTTGAGGCAGACCCTGGGCGTTCTTGTAGATGCTGGATAGATGAAGCAAGCTCGAGAGAAGTGAAATCTTGAAATCAGATTTCTCCCCTCGTGTTGCTCTCTCTCTTTTCTCAATGTCTTCCAACGTTATTTCCATCTTAGTTTGTGCAGTATAAAGATGTCATCCGCCAGATTGGAAAATGGACAGCTTGGTTATAATACAGTCAAGGCAAATGGAAATATTTCATTCACTCTTGCTCAAGAATGTGCATGTGGTGGAAAAAGGCTCGATGTCTCGGTATGAGAGAACATAAAAGCTGGATTCATAGACACTTATAAGCCCTCAGTGTGCTTTGATATAATGGCTTGCATTTGAGCCGTCTGGGATTCCAGATTTCCAGCCTGCTTCTCATAAGGTGCACCTTATGGCGTTGGAAAGTGGGAGTGAACAAAGGAGATGTATTTTCTATAAATACTCAATAGTTTTAAGGAGAAAGCAAAAAGTTAACAGCGACTGAGATAATGTAGATATTTATTCACGTGTTTATTTATTTGCTTGTGAACGCACACAGACACCTTGTGAGTTTCATGCGCATGTGAAAGAAAGCCACCATGCCCCAATAGCGTGATGCCAAAAACGCAGCCGTTCACAGTGAGCGTTTGCTCAAACACGGTCAGGTGCTTTAACACTCTACCTATGACAAGAAACCTGACCCCCCACCCACATCATCAACAGACACAACGGCTAAACACGCAGCATGTCCCACTCCCTACCCCACGCCCCCGCTCCCGACCTCCTGCCTGACACTCCCTGAAGGTGCCGTCTGCCCAAACAGTCCGCCTTAATTACCCATGCTCGTCTGTTCCCGCTGCCCACCGGGCTGCTGGGTAAAGTGGGGGGCATTTTACAGCAGGTATAAATCACCTGGCTGCTGTTTTTACACTCCGACACCGATGCCGGGCGCAGTGTGGCGGATGGGGCGGGCAGCCGTCTCTCAAGCCCCAGACGGGGGATCTGACTGCTCGCCTTGTGTGTCCCCTCACCTGTGGCGTCTTCATCTCTGCCTCCGCTGGAATTCCCCGAAGAACGCTCCCTCTGAGACATCATGGAAAATTATCCTCAGCTGTGGAAATTAACCTAGCAAATGGAGCCATAATGTCTTGCCTGGTGTTTATGGTCTTTACGGATGTAGCAGATTGATTTCTTTGAAGGGTTTGTTTCCCCTGACATAATGCCAGGCATTTGCTTAAAGTGCATTCCGGCACAAAGACATTGTATACCAGGAAGTGCAAGAGACTCTGGCCTGGATCTGTGTCTGGAGTCTTACTGTCATTCTTTATACTCTGGGGCAGGGCAGGGCAAAACAACCCCCGGCCCCCTACCTCCCCTTGATAAGCATTATGTTCAATGAGAACAAATGTTTAATATGAATGTTAATTATTTTCCTACGCCTTTTGTTATACAGATCTGTCCCTGATCATCTATTTAAATTGGCTTAGAGAGAGCGTGCTGTATAAAAGCTATACTTTCACTGCCAATGGTATCATTGGCGCTTTAGGCTCCCCAATACAAAGAAAAACTAATTTAAAACTCTTTTGTTCTGTATTCTATTAAAATGCTGAATTGGCAATAGTACAGGCCATGTGCAATAACTTGGGAAGTGCAATAAGACTGTGTAATAATATATAATGATTAATATGAATTTGTGTTGTTATGGTTTGTGTATATGTAATATGGTGGTGTATGGGAAGCTGTTTGGATGCAAAACAATTTTCTGTGTTAGCAGACAATAAAGTATCATCTCATCTCTCATCTCATCTCATATCATGGTAAAGTGTGATCCATTGGTTTTTAACTGCCGTTGTCACGGAGACAAGCAAAAACAAAATGATTAAAAAACGAATGCAGACCATTCGCATCATCCATCACGCATTGCTGTAATTCCCGAAGGTGTGCTGCTGCATGTAGGGCATCACCTCTTGAGAAATCTTTTCAGCATGAAACTGACAGGTATCTCACCAATAGAATGAGAAGCAATGCTGTTCCATTAGCTCCTTGACCGATCTTTGGACTGCTTCAAACTCACAGGAAAGAGGCCTATGGGAAATTAACCAGTGTGTTTGTAAAACCCCTAGTACATAAATGACCAACTTTCTGAGAGATGTTAATTATTATGAGAGTATCGACAGTAGATTCATTTTCTGTTTAATTATTTCATCAAAAGATACATTTCTCACATAAATCCAATTTGGAGACAAAAACATATTTTTCAGTCTTAAGAAAAAATCTCAGGGGAAAAGTATATAGTGACCAATTCTTGCTATATTTCTGTCAAAAATTTCTTGAAAAATGTGATATTTCTGATCTGATGTATACTGGTCTGATTCAACTTATATGACCCATTTGACCACAAGTTCTTGGGGCTGTGGGGAGAGAAGGTAACATGAAAAATTTAATTTTGATTGATTTTATCAATGGTACCCAGCCCATAACAGGCTTATAAGACACATCATATACAGTACATTCATACACGTAAGCACATTTAGTCTTCAGAAGCATATTATTTACACTGCACACAACACTGAACAATATGAATACAACAACACAAATAACCCCTACCTACACTCCCCTACTCAGATCACCACACCTCCAATGAAAAAACTGCATTCCTGCCATCTCTATACACTTTGAGCATTTTATTTCCTCATTTTCATTTCACCTGCTTAATAATTACAGGATGCTCTCCATTGCGCCCAGAGAAGTGCCGTGAGTCGATGTGATTAGGGGCGTTGGAGTGTCAATTGTGCTAGTTTATAGCACCGTTTCAGTTTCCCATGGTATCATGGCTCTTTTCTATCTGTTTCCTGCCTGCACTGAACATAATAGACCATCACTGGACCAGACTGTCTGGGGACAGGAACAAAAAAACTCCTTTGAAAAAACGATTTACAAAAGAAGGAATATTTCACTGAATAGTTTATTCACAGGGAGAGCATTGAGCTTCTGCCACGGAGCTCAGCTCATGCACTCAGCCCCCAAAATAGGGAACTTGCCGCTGACACCAGCCCATAATATCTGTCAATGGCTATTTGGCAGGCTCAGACGGGATTAAGACGGGCTCGCTGGCTCGTAATCAATAATATCCTCAAGAGGATCAGGGAGCTGTGATAGCTATGTATGTGATCCCTGCTGGCCCGATGCAACAACCCTACACTGGCAGCCATGCGCAACGCCTACTCAAAACAAAAAGGTTGGAGAAGGTTTGGAAAGTGACATTTACCCCCATGCACACAGTACTACAGGAGAGCTAATGCTGATCAGAAGATGGGCCTATCTCTCACAGACAATGATCCGTGGGAGCCTGGCACATGGTTTGTAGGAACTGAAGGACCACTGGCCTAACCGACACCTCGTGAGATGAAGCCTATTTTGTCCCAACATTTCTGAACCCTGGCCATACTCATACCAAAAATAATTACATTTCCGATATACAGTACAAACATATATTTCTTATGAGAAAATTCATTTATATTACTTTTCAGTAAATGTATAAATATGTGCTACAAATATATATTTAATATTTTATTTAAAGTATATGTGACATAACTAGACATCATTATGTAACTTATAAAACAATATACAATAATATATCATTACTGTACATTTTGTATGCATTTACCATTTATTTCCCAGACCCCAGGTACCAATTATTGTGTATTTTTTAAACATTAATTATGTTTATGTACTTACTCATACATGCCTTCTCTGTATATTTTATCTGCGTAACACATTTTACAATATATTTCCTTTATATTTCTCTTTGGTATGGGTTGGCCCGCTAATCACAGAGCCAGGGCTTGAATCTGTTACTATAGCTTGGGGCGCGAAGTGAACGCTTTTAACAACTGAGCCACCAGTTTCACACCAGCTTCTGTCAAACTCAATGCTTTGACCAGGAAGTGTAACACGTTTTCACCAGGCACCAACAAGAAAAATGGTCAAATCAATTCATTCTGACAGACTGTGTTGGCGATTGATGCCAGTTTAGACTCAACATGGCAGATTGATGGGTAGAGGCTGAAATGTGAACATCTTGTTTGTTCTGTTGAAATAGATCTAAATGGGTCACTGCAAGCTCTATAATTTGTACTCGTTTCTCTTTTACAGGTTAGATTTGGTTTACAGGTTCAAAGTACAGAATTGGCATGCTGTACTTGAGCCTATCTTACACATTTCTTACAAGACGATTATGGACAGGAGAGTGCATATCGTTCAACAGAATTAGAAGCATATGTTAATACAGAGCGTGGCATTAATGGGTGCCTGGTTGCCCGCAGCTACCAAAAGTGTACATCATCAATCTTTTACTTTGCAAATGCATTTAATTGCAGGAATTCTATCATACAAACAGTCACACTGCAAATGTGGCAAATATTCTGTGACATTACAAATACTGCCAACATTCTATCCCGCTGTAGACATCCATAAACATTCCATCACACTGCAAATACTGCCAACATTCTATCACACAGTGAACACCCATAATCTATCACACGACAAATGCTGTTAACATGCTATCACAGTCCGAGCACTGAAAACATTCTATCACACTGCGAACGCCCATGTTCTATCACACTACAAATGCTGCTAACATGCTATTACACAGCAAACACACATATTTTATCACACTACAAATGCTGCTAACATCCTATCCCAGTCCGAGCTCTGAAAACATTCTGTCACACTGCGTCTTACTCTGCTTTTTGTCACTTAAAACATAATTTTTGGGGGTTTAAGTTCCAGAACTTCCCATAAAGGTTAAATGATTTGATTTCTAAAATGACTTTGTATTCAATAGCTGTAATTCTACCATGCAGAGTAATAATTGGACCCAATGCCTCCCTCAAAATGGCTGCCCATGCCATAGCAGATCCACCACCATGTTTAACAGGTGGGAACAGGCAATGTGAGTTGAAGGCTTTCATCAGACCACTGCTCAGATGCTCAGGTTTTGTGCTCATTACACCAGGTTAGGCAGTGGTGCACATTGACCTTGGTTAAAGCAGTTTTGGAATGGCAACCCTACCATAAACATCAGATTTGTGAAGCTCATAACCTACAGTTTTTGTTGAGATTGGGTCATGGAGGTGTAGGCATTTTTGAGGCCGTTGTTTTGTGGGGTTTAGCAAAGTGGACATGATGGGTAGATTGCATTGCACATTAATTTCCTGCAACACATCATCGCATTACTACAGTTTTTCCAAGGTACTGTACTAATATGGGTTTGGTTGCATAGGTAGGTTCAGGAAAATGTGATTGAAGTGTACAATTGGAGTTGCATATTAGCCGATTTTACATAGATCAAACGTGATCAGCATACACAGTTCCGTTTAATGCCTCAAATTTGCTGGAAAAGCCACAGAGAAGCCAGCACAGCCACATGATTCTCATGTTTGATGCCTGAGATTTGAGCTCACTGGGTCGATTGATGTGTACCTTCAATTGCAGACTAGCATGGGTTCTTCCTCAAGACTTTATGCTTTTCCCAGATGTAGATCAAGATCAAGACCAAACTGCCTTAGGCCCGATTGCAGTGTGCTCTTCAATTCATTACTCTAGTCTTCCGTTGATCCAGATTGCAGTGTGCTTTAAATGTCACCTATAGGACGCTGTCAACCAGGTTTTGAGAGACTGAATGCTGTTTATATAGAAAAATAATTGAAGTTCCCAACTTCACTTCATATCTATGACTGCCATATTTCTTCATTAAGTATTAATTTATGAATTTATGAATTGATTTATGAATTGAATGGTTTATTTTAAACAATAATAATAGAATGATATATTTTTCCATTTCTCCAAATGATTGTCCTTGGTCAAATAATAATAAATAATTTTTTTATTACATGAAGTATTAAATTGGTATGAAAAAATCTATACAATTGTCTGCTCAAACAAAAAATATGTAATCTTGATTTTATTTCACATATTTTTTATATTAATAATGAATATGATTTTATATTCATGTTTAATTCAAACGGGCAGGTGTGGGTTTCATGCAGTGGTGCTACCACTTCAGTTGAGTTTGATCAATAATTAAAAGGTTACCAATTATGCCAATTACCATTTCTGAACAGCTTATTCATTATTCAATTGTTTGACAAACAACACATTCTTGTTTTGTTTGACAAACCATTCGTCCAATCAGCCCGCCATAATTTCCATGCTCTATAAAACTTTATGCAGTGCGTATTCTTGTCACAATAACAGTGTGCAGTGTCCAAGAAGTGAGCATGATGAATCTAAGTTATATTGTTGTGATTAATAACAGCTGTTTTTTCACTTTTATTAACTGGTGACCTGACATATCCACTCACATATGAATTGTTATAATTAATATTGACCATGGGTAATTATCCAGTTAGCCATTTCATATGGCATTCTGATTGAAATAAAGAAGCAATTATTCATTTTGGTAATAACAACACTTACATGATTGACTCAGAAAGTTTAGCAACCATATTTAATTGTTTCAAATTGTGTTTGAAGACATTGTCTGGTTTATCTGGGCTCTGTGTTTAATCATTGTTGCATTCCTAGATTTTTCAGGAATAAAAAAAATAGGTAGACCACATGAAATATTAAAACTTCCCATTCTCCGCTGTCGCTATAGTGAGTGCTACCCCTTTAAATCTATAGTGGTGACGCACAACGACAAACAAGCACACTGCAATCAAGCTCCCCTAAACTTTATACACAGCTAAACCTGCGTTAGTACAGTACTCTGGAAACCTGCCTTAATATGATACTGCGTACTAGGAAACAAAGGTGGACTGCAATCAAAATAGTTTGTTTTGCCTGCCATTGTGCACATGTTCCACCACTACTGATTTAAAGAGCATGTCATAGCAAAAGCAGATAATGAGAAAGGTGATATTTACATTATAAAGGCCCCCTCTCTCTCTCTCTCTCTCTATATATATATAAACTAAGCAATGATTACATTTACATGCACACCAATATTCCAATGCTAAACAGAATATTCAAGTATTCAGACTGTGACATGAATCACTTAAACACCTTATTCCAATGACCAGAATCCAAATAAGCTAGTATCCTGGTAGAAACAACAGGTAAGTGATATAAAATGTGGGATGTTGCTACCTCCCTTCTATGGGGAAAACGAATAACAAGCTGTTGAGCAAAGGTAATTAGACTAGTTATGCAGTAACAGAATTATCAATGTCTTAAATGACAATATTCTCCTTTAAATAAAATAATGCAACTGAGATTCGGGGTAGTGTAACGCCACTGTGTGCAACCCACAGCCAAAAACGAGACAATGATTAGTGGAACTGCGTTGAGTGTCATAGTCCGACACCGTAAACGAGCACCTCTGCGTTTATATAAAATGGAAAAAGGACTCATATTTTGAAGTAATTTTAATGTCAATATTAATGACCAATATATTTCTGCTATAAAAGATGTTTTAAAGTCAATACTGTAATGTGTGAGTTTCTAAAGCAGCATGAGATGTAACAGATTTGAAAGAGGTCAAATAGTTGGTACCCGAATTGCAGCTGTGTCTGTCACATAAACTTCAAATCGAAAATCATGACGGCACGCGCCAAATAAGGAAAAACTGCATCAGGAAAGAGTAAGAGTCATCGCAATTTGAAGCTCACTGATACTTAAACAGTCAATTGTCATTGTTTCTGATGTCAGCTTTTTTATATATGCCATGCCAATTACACAGCCAATTACACACCTCTTAGACCTAATTAGCCATAGGTCAAAGTCAGTGTGGAGGAAGTACTGTATTTTCAGGAAAGAAAGGGTATTCACTCCTGCACTTGGAGGGCTGCAGGGTGACTGGCTTTTATTTTCCCCTTAAAATAAACAACCAAATTCAGACCATAGAAACCATATGAGGTGACTTAATTGTGCAATAAACTGCTTTAATTTATCAAAAGGAGTCAATTACTCCAGGTCTTTTAGAACCATTATTGGGTACAAAGTGCCAGCCAGCTTTATAACTTTATGACATTGCATTGGCAAACATTAAAAACATTGTCACACTGAAAAAAATAATTCACTAAGATCATTGGGATGGGTAAAGGTAATGCTGCAAAGGTTTTTCTCTTTTATATCTTTTGTTTTCTTTTGATGAAACTCTTTGACTTTCCTTTTTCTGCTCATTTCTAAAGATTGTATGAACGTCCCCCAAGGCGAAGTGCCACAATCATAAATGTCATACTGACACATAAGCTATTGCTTTTGTTATCATTAAAACAAATATGAGGAGATTTCTGAGGCTTATGAAAGCTGGGAAATTTGTAGCTTCGAAGACATGCTGCTTCTCGTCAAAACCACATTCAATCAAAACAAGAAACACCCACTTTCAATGAATCTAAAAACATTACATTCCTCTGCACAAACGCCTGCATATCTGTTATGAACAGGCGTTATGCAACCGCGTGTGGGTGTCAGTGAGGAAGTTCAGAAGCAAGCATTAACCAATGTGGTTTCGCTTTAGAGCACGGCGAATGAGGATATGAGTCAGTCAGATGGCCAGGGAGAGATGAGCTCCTCTCAGTGGACATTGACAGCAGAAGGAAACAGGATACAAGCATGGACAGCAGAAGGAAACAGGATACAAGATACTACACGGCTGGCAGTATAGTGTAATGGTTAGGGAGCTGGGCTTGTAACTCAGAGGTTCAATTCCCAAGTGGGGTACTGCTGTTGTACCCTTGAGCAAGGTACTTAACCTGAATTGCTTCAGTAAAAATATCCAGCTGTATAAATGGATTGTATGAAAAGAAATGTAAACAGTGTAAGTCATAAGTCACTCTGGATAAGAGCGTCTGCTAAATACCAAAAATGTAAATGTAAATGTAATGATATCACAAAATACGTAACATACCACGGAAATGTGAAAATCCACGTTCGTACCCTCTCCTGGTGGCACTGCTCAGTGACCATTTAAAGTGCAATTAAGAGACACAGCATTCATCGTCAGAGACCCTTTTTTTTGCGCATTACAGTGCAAAGTGTATTGCCAGTAGTTATCGTGACTATGACACAGATGCAGTTAAACATGGTAATTATGTTATAAGTACATTGAAACTAAAATGAATACAACTGAAAGTGTGACTGGTTTGATTTAGGAAGCAATCCGCTTTTTGATTGGGGCCAGCTGGTGTTCCCATAATCCTTTATATCTGAGTGCAGAGCATGAACAGCTGCAGCTCCATAGTGCAATGTTCATAAAAGGTACATGCAGAGGAATATTCTGACCCTCCCCCAAACTGACTCCTTGTGTGAACTGATTGTTCCCTGACGTATGGTGCAGACACCCTCGCCTCACCGTTCCACTCCATCAAAGTTTCCATCAAAGGAATATTTATATTTATTAACTTTTAGATGCTGTGGTCCAGTGTGACTTACAGAATAGTGAATACTTTAATGCTAGATGAACACCAACGGATAAAAAAAATATGCCTGTAAAACAATGGTGTTATTGCATAAAACAGTGCTATCATAAACATATCGTCGCACACACGTCCCATAGAAAAACGATAGACATTTTAACACCACCCCAATAATCAGAGGTCTACAAACCAATCATTTTTTCCCCCAGCCCTCTTGAAACCACTAACACATTCAGAGCTGGGGAGGGGACGCTAAATTGGTTCAATCAAGACAGCGATTAGCTGAATCAGGCAGTCAAGTGCCTGGCTGGAAGCAAAGCCGGTAGACATTGCAGCGCACCCCGAGAGAGGGTTGAGTACCCCCTGCATTAGAGAGCACTCCCACGGTGTGAATCACACCTGACATTCACTATCCAACCACCCCCTGCCCCCTTAACCTCCTCAGCCTGCGTGATTAAATCAAAGAATTACCCAGCAACCCAAGTGGCTAGACTTTTTAATCTGTAGATCGCCTGTCGGAGCACAGCGCCCACTTCCCTTCTCAAAGTCTTTCCTAACACAATTTCATCTTCGCTGTGACAATCCTTAAATGGAATTCTTCGTGGGCCTTTAATCGTTCGCCGCTCCATTAACCTTTATTTTCCTGGATCCCGGAGCCCAGCTGGTTCGATACAGGAACTGGAAGGAACCAGGTGATGCCTAATGTTTCCCAGCACAGGATTTCATTAGGCAGGTGAATTGAATTGTTGGTTCACGGAACGGCAGTGGGTCTGTCCTGCTGTGTTGCTGTGGTTGGGATTGGTATGGGACATGACTTTATGACTGGTGCCTAAGTGACATACAGTAATGGTCCAGAATTAGTGGCACCCTTGATGAAAATTTGCCAAAGAAGGCCATATAAGATATACAGATAATGAGCTATATTTTATGCTCAAACATATATGGTTATATATTTTAATGCAATTATTCAAATTTTTCTTTTCTTTTTATTGAGTAATACTATCTTTTCAAAAGAAATGTAGGTGGCAGAATAATTCATTATGCCTTGTATGCACACCCTCTTTTGAAACCAAGCTGATGGTGTACATGCCCAAAAGGTTCAATTTTAGTCTCATCTAACTATAGCATCCATTCCAGTCATACGTAGTTCCAATAACATTTGGCAAACTCTAGACACTTGTATTTGTTAATTGCTCTGAATAAGGGCTTTCTATGTGCAATACTTCCAAGAGCCTGTTAGTATGGAGGTGGCATCTTATGGTGGATTTTGAGACTTTGTGACCCCAAGACGCAACTAAAGTCTGCAGTTCTTGAACTGCGGTCCTTGGGCTTTTCTTTGCCCCCCTCACCATCTTCCTCACAGTGCATGGGGACAACATGTATTTGCATACTTTTCCTGGCAAGTTTGCAACTGTTCCAGACAGTTTTTTGATTATTGCCCTAACAATGGTTAGTGGTATGTTTAACCATCAATGTATTTCTTTGTACTCATTGTCAGTCAAAAACAGGAAGTGAAACAGGAAGTGATTGAAGACAGTTGCAGTTCCTTAAGACCGAGATTAACTTTGGTTTTATTTAAAACAATCTTTAGGGGCAACACCAACTATCAGGACATTAAGAAAAAAAACCTGGCTGCCTCTGCCAGTAAGCTAAGACCTGGCTGTGACCTTCCTACAAGACAATGACCCCAAACATACAACATCAACACAGAAATGGTTCTGCGAAAACAAAATCACATCTCAGTCAAACCTTAATGAAAACATGTGGTTTGAATTGAAAAGGGCAGTCCATAAGCACAAACCGAAGGATATCTGGATCTTGAAAGGTTATAGATGAATGAATGGTCCAAGATCCCTCCAAATGTGTTCTTCGGCCTTATTAAACATGATAGAAATAGGCTTAGTGACATTATCCTTGCCAGGGGAGGCTGCACCATGTTCAAAAAACAGGGGTGCCGATAATTGTGAAACCTTTATTTTTGGGGGGGGGGGGTTATTTTGGTCGATTTCATTGAACCATTAATAAAGTCAAATATTTTCCAAATTACAATATATCTCAGAAATAGTATTATTTGTTTTTTACAGTCTTTTTTTTGCTCATTTTCATGAAGGGTACCAATAATTCTGGACCTGACTGTATACCTTGACCTAAATAGTTGAGGCTATAAATAAACTGAACTTTATTTCAAACCCAGATCAATATTAGACTCCTGAGTAAGGGGAAATATTTGAAATGAAGAGAGAGAGTAGGACATAACTAGACCAAATATGATATAGTGTCTGTATAATTTAAAATTTTCAGGTGTATACTGTAAATATTCACAGCAATTTATCATGCTGCACTACATTACACTACACTACACTACACTACACTACACAGGCACTACATAATACACTGTACTAACACTAGTGCAATACAATTCTACACAAGACTATTACATTACATTACAGGCATTTAGCAGACGCTCTTATCCAGAGCAACTTACAGTTTACATTTCTTTACAATCCATTTATACAGCTGGATATTAACTGAAGCAATTCAGGTTGAGTACCTTGCTCAAAGGTACAGCGGCAGTGTCCCACCTGGGGATTGAACCCGCAACCTTAACATTACAAGCCCAGCTCCCTAACCATTATACCACACTACCTGCCGACTATAATGTACTACAGTTCATTACCCTATACTATTTTACCCTACACAACCATGTACTTGTACTACTATAGATTATACATTGCTTGTCATAATGGAGTCTGTCTGAACTTTATTTTGGCAGCCCAAATTGAAGAGCAGATGGCAAGGAAAATGCAGAAATATTTAGCAATAAGAGAACTGCGTTTCACAGATTTGGTCCAGATTTAGCAATAAGAGTAATGCACTGTGCGTATTCGATAACTAATCTGTTAGAAAAGCACCTCACATATTCCACCATTATTCCTCAACATAAGAGCTCTGTAACTTTGCAGATTTGGCAAAAAATAGCACTGCACCTCACAAACTTAGATCACTAATCTGTGACGAGAGAGCTGTGCCTTGGAGACCATTTTGAAATAAACACACTGCACCTTGCATGTGCATTGGGACCTGACTGCCCTGCAAGGCATCTTCATTATCTATTCATAATGTTCTTTAGCATTTTGTTTCAAACTTTCTTTGCCTCTGCCCCCCCCCCCCAGCACAAGATAGCAAATAGCCCCCTCCCACAACAAAAACTTTACTACAACATTGCAAAAAAAAAGAAAAAAAAGTTGTCTTAGCTGCTTACCCTGCTAGCCAGATGTATTATTTAAAGGTTTATATTTAAATATTTTGCAAATAGGTCATGAGGGGGAAGGAAAATGTGATAAAGCTGTAGCCGGATAGTTGTGGTTTGGGGGGGGGGGCGAGGTGGTAAAAAAAAGAAACTATGTAAAACGTTCATGTAGCATTGTCGCCACAACCTTACACAACTTAAAACAACATTTGTAAAACGTTAAAGTAATGTTTTGTGCTAGCTGGGCAGTTAAATGTCACCTGAGACCAATATCTGCACCATGTAAGCCCTCTCTTCTCCACAGTTTCCATGAACCATTGTATTTTCTCAGTTTCGGTTATGATGCCGTTTTGTTGGTCCTACTCATTATTGGTGGCTTCTGAATCAGCTGTCAATTTTTTTTCCCCACCTAAATAACTTATCCATTGCTATAGATAAAGTTATCTAATGTTAGCCAAGTAGTTTTATTTAAATTTTCAAGATGATATACCCAATTGTACACATAACCAGGTGTTAGCCTACTGTCTCGAGCCTTGCAAATTGTGTGATGGTGGCTGGAAACAGTCAAAAATCTATGTTTTTATGTCTTAAATTCCAAAAGTAACATTTTCATTACCAGTGGAAAGAGATAACTACGCAATGGGCGGAGGTCTGGCCCACTCATCTAAGCTGTTGGTAAATCCATATATGGTAGAGTGAAGTAATATCCATATTCATTAAGACACAGACCTGATGTTTGTGACAGAAGTCAAATTAATACACACCCGGCTGCAGGAGCATAAGAATGATACAAAATGTTCACAAACAATGCCACACTGCCTTAAACAGTGAGAGGCCCATATCCACAAACCTCCCCCGGGGGTGTAAGATAACATGTGTTGCCCTGACTGGTGGGCTCCAACATTACTGTGTTTGGAATTGATCAGACCTTGAGGCATATACCCACAGGGAGTGTGACATGCCTATGGGAATGCATTTTTCACCACTTCTCTCAATAAGCTGCAGTTCCTTTCTGATCCTCAAGGCCTTTTTCCCATTGATTAATGAACACGTTACACTGGTTTTGAGAAGACAAGCCATTCTCTCAATCAGCATGCCATCATTGCCATGCTGTATAAGAAACTGCAGTTCCTTTCTGATCATCAAGGCACTCTATTTTAATGTACTTTGTGACAATTACTGAAACGAACACGACCAATTATACAATTAAGTGCCAATCTGAATGTTGGTGCAAGGGCGCAAGTCTACAAATGTACGTTGTTTCAGAGGGGAGTTTCCTCTAATGGACAGGTTTTTACACCTCTACGAAAAGTCAACAAATGATTACTTGAGGTTGTAATGCGTTAATTGCTTAACAAGTGCTTCAGAAAAGTCCTTCATCAACCTCTTGGTGTTGGAGGACAGAACTGCAGGTTCCTGATTGACGTGGTGAAAAAATGCACGCCCTTAGACATGCCAGTTGGAGTAAACAAACAATTATTTACATTATCCGTGCACACACAGAGTAAATGGTGTGTTTGTTCTACATAATAACAATTCCATTCTCTCAGAGCCAACCCAAATGCTTTGTTCTGCCCTACTGCATTTCAAAGCGTTCAGATAAGCCAATTAATTGCAGCACATGGTTGCACCTTTTCATTATGCATTTGTGTATTTCCAGCCCTCGCATGAAATGTACATTTTCAGTGGTGTATTGCGAACTGCCCCTGGCATTTTGTCTGGGCCGATACATGTCATGCCTCAGCAAGCCATCAGTGCGGTGTGCCTCAGTCAGAATTGCGTCGTATTACATCATCACAAAGGGACAGGCTGAAATCCACTGAGTAGCAGGGGGTGTAGCAGAGAGACTGGGGGCCGGAGGCCTCATAGTGCCCACAGGGTTCCCAGTGCCCATCGACCTCCTCTATGTGGAATATATGAATCTTTCATAGATTCACATCACACCTCATTTTGCTTCTCCGTGGTAAATGACACTTCTTTAACAAACCACCTGTTAGGAAACCATGCAGTTAGTGGGTCCTGATTTCTGTCTCCTATTGCAGTTACAGCTCAGAGGTGCAAGAATGTCCCCATGCAATGCACACCTGTCCATCATGGGGTCACTAGCCCATCTCAAATGAGAGTCCACAGGTGCCCCACTCCAAATATAATCTTTTTTATAAGACTTTGATCCATTGGGCACTGAACCTGCAACATTCTGGTGTTAGGTTAGACACAATATCCACAAGGCCACTTATCCAGTAGCTCTAATCAACCTCTCTGCAGCTCAAGCTCAAAGCTTTCATTTCAGAATAATAAAACATTCACATCTTTCTCACATCATTATGCGGGAACAATCCCATTGCCACACCAAACAACAGTGTGCAGGTGCGTGTTATGAAAAGGGCTGGAAAAACACACACAAATAAAGCCTTTTTAAAATTCATATCATAGGCAGGCTGGCTGCATCTCCAGCGCCACAATTTTCAGCTGTGAATGTGGTGGGAATACAGATTGAGCATTGCAGCACCTTGACTAGTGAGGGGTAAATGTCACGTATGTTCTCGCATTCTTATTGTGAACCTTTTGATTTGAATCTTAGGAAAACAGGATTCAGCATATGTAGGGGTTCTTTTTTTCCGGGACTGCGGCAGAGAATAGCAACACAAAGCTTTTCTGGCCACACACGGCTCAGAGATGAATAGATGTCTGAAGATTGAGATTCTGATGCCATCAAAAGGGGGAAACTCCTGAGTGGCTCAATTTGTAAATACGCTTGCCTATTATAGATATATTATATTAATTTTCCAATTCAAAGGAATGAAAGTTTCAACACTACAATAATAACTATAAAAATGAGCTAGAATGATAATGATAGCAATCAATTGGATAACTCTCAGAGCGGTTTTTCAGACTCAAACAAAAAACATGTCTGACCAATCACTCCTATACACTGTCTGTACCTGACACAAAAACATGTATGTTGATTGACAAGTGTGCACATCAATAAAATGTTCTTTGATGGACAGGTGTGTACAATGATAAAATGGTCTTTGGTGCAAACAATTTATAGTTTATCATATAGTTATCGTTCCTGGTGGAAACAGGCCTTAAGCCCTTTAGGCCAGATGTCATGTATTTGGGCGATACCATTAATTGACTATGACTGGGAATCTGCAGTGGTGGTACATTTTAGGCTTAATCCTGTCAGGGGTAAGGTGGGTTTAAGGAAGACAGGATCCCTGAGTTACCACTGCCTTAGCTCATCCCAAGGACATGCGACAGATACACATCTCCTCCAATACCTATCTATCTCTCTCCGGAAGCACCGTGTAGTATATGAACAATAGTCACTGGCTTGTTGGAGAGTGCATCAGAGGAGAGTGCACATACTTCAGGATAACCGCTGATTCAAAATTGGTAAGAAAATCTTTCAAAATAAAAGAGAGGGAGAAGAGAATAATGACTGACGTACATAGCTGTTCAGTTTTAATTGTTGGTCTCGTGTTCAAGCTGGATAAAATAAATGTAAAAAATAAACCACTGTTGTTCTTTGCAAAAGAGGGTTTTTTTTTGAGAAATATGGAACATCATGAACGCAATGCAGAGCCTGGAGAGGTATACAAGTTGGGAACTGAAGGACAGTACGTGTAACCATAGCAACATATCAAAATGTCTATTTTCCCACACCTTATTTGGAATAACTGGATGTATACCGTGCAATAGAGTAATCAGATAACACTAAGGGTAGTCTTTCTTCTTACTGTAGTTTCACAGGCTAAGTTCCGTGCTCCATTGTGCGTGGTTTACACACAACATGCAGCCAGAATCGCTCCAGCACTTTGTGGGCAGCCCATTGATTTATGAGCTGGCAAAACAGCCCTAGAAAACTTTATACATACTGGGTATATGTGCTCATCCTCTCTCTAAAACAGCAAAGCACAAGGTGGTCTCTTAGCAGCACCCAACTGACAATGAAATGTTAACCATGACACCATAAATTAATAATAAATGATAAATAATTTAAAAAGTCTGATTGATTGATTGATTGATCGATCAACACTTTGGGATACAAGGGCTTCGAAATAATCTTTGGTAAGATCTCTTCTATCCGTACAATGCTGATTCTGTGGAGCGGTCCTTGGTTTTTAGGACAGGGGTGACCCGTACAAACGTCACGAGGTACACCTGAACTGGAGGGGTACAACTGCAAATATAATTGGACTTTCAAATGACAAAGTACCAAATGAGAGGCTCATTGTCAAAATGAATTCAATAGGAATTACAGGAGTTGTTTCAGAGTGGGCTCTAAAATTGGCTGCAAGGTGGAATACAACCCGTAATTGTAGGAGGGATCATATTTCAGCAAGATGCTGTGGGCAGTGGAGACCTGCAAGAATCAGTGTTGGGACCTTTTACTTTAAACACAAAATGCATTTAACTTGGCACAGTTTGCTATCCAGCTGGCAAGCACGACAGCGGCCCGCTTGCAGAGATTCGGGGGCGAGGCAGTCGTGATGAGGATCAGCTGTTAAATGAAAGCAAAATACAGTAGTTGGTGAATGGTGGTGCTGCTAGCGCCGTTTAGTGCCAACTAGCGACACAGATTAATGTGTACAAAAGTGAAGCTACCTGACGTAAGCTAGTTAGCCTGCTAGCTGATAGCCTTTTAGCAATTTCTGCAATAAAGTTTGTATAGATGGCCAAACAACTTAGTCTTCATCTAGCCACATTAGTATGGATTGAATGTTGCGGTACAACATGAACATAACATAACTAATTTGAGAGCATGCAACAACATTTGTGCAACTAGGGGTGTGACGGTATACCACAATATTAAAATATGAAATAGTACTAACATAAACTTAACGTAGGCTATTACCGTGATAGTAAATCGCATGGCAAAAGCTATTTTCATACGGGAAAAAATATTTCAACGGTTACCCTACTAAAATGTCTAAATAACCCTCTGATTGGAAAATTCAACTTTTGTACACAACAATGTCAATGCCATGCCAAACGGACTGCTGCTTCTTTGCATGTATTGTTGTCTTTGTCAATTGAGACACTACAAAACTGAGCATGCCCTTAAAAAATCAAATCAATTTGACAATGTAAAGAGCACATACCGACCGAGGACACAGACAAGCAAGAAACAGAAAACACAACGAGAAGCAAGCACATGTTGCTAGTTGGTACTACAATTGTTAAACGAATTATACTTTGACAGATCGCTATTACAATTATATTTGTCTTTTTTATTTATTTTTGAGGGAGCTGTATGGTGTTAGGTAGCTAGCTAGCTAGAGGAATAGCAATCGATTGCTAGCATGCTAGTAGTTAACGTCAATTAGCTAGCTAGATAAATGCATTGTCATCTAGTCTGAAGAAACTAGCCAACTACAAAGTCCAGTGATGCAATAAAGCCATATTAAACATAACTTTTCAGACATATTCCGTAGCACTTGGGCCGGCATACTTTCTTGAAACAAACTATTTAACATTTGTATTGATAAATCCTTGCTACAGCTATCTACCTAGCTAGGTATCAAGCAAATGATTGCAAGATTGCTAGAAGGCTAACTATGCAACTTGTAAAATGCTTGTTAGCTAGAGACACACAAAAAAACACATTTCAAACAGATTTTCAATCATATTGCATAGCTATTAATAGCGTGGCCGTGTATCAGCTTTGTCATTGTTTATATTATTTTACCTGGCCAGCTAAGTAGACTGATGGTAATGAAAGCAATCATTTTGTGGCACTGGCACAGCTAACTACAGACACGGCTACAAGGACCACCAGCCTCAGAAGTTTTGCTAAAGGTGCTGCTGCTGCTTGCTGTGATTGCTTATCCAACGTATATCTGCAAAGTAGTTAAGATTGAATCATTATGGTTAGGTTATTTAACAGTGTCATCGCTTCCTCGCTATATTGCCCCCCCATTATAACGCCAGCAATTCCTTATGTACAATGCTTTCCTATGAGTAGTTTGTATTTCACCTTGTTTTATCGACACCCCCACCTATTGCCACCGTTTGCCCAAGTTGGTTTTTAACTGGTGGTCGAGAGAGGGAGCACTGTTGATAGATGAGGACTATTGTATTTTTTTTTACTTTTCTACAATGAAATGATGTTGGAAAAATATGTATTAATCATTAGATCGCATTCATATAAAACACATGTTTAAAGGTGAAGCAGAGCTCTGTCAAACACAAGTAATCACGATCTAACCCCCATCTGTTCTCTTCCTTGTCTACACAGCTACAGGCGTGTAGCAGGTTTAGCATTATATCAAGCAATGTATTCACTTTACATAGCATTACTCATCTGCTAAGTTGAAAAGGTGAGTTTTAAGAAGGAACTGGAAGATGATGATAGATTCTCTTCTGTGAGTTTGGGACAGCAGGAGGGAGGGGGCTCCAGAGCCTGGGTGCCACCATAGGAAATGCTCTGTCACCAAAACTGGAGGTTGGATTTAGGGGTGATGAGCTGGCCAGCAGGAGATGACCTGAGGGACCGGGTGGGTTGATGGGGGAGCAGAGAGGTAGGGAGGGGTGAGGTGATCTGAGTATAAAGATTTTGTAGCCTATGCAATGTGATGTTTGGCATGTTATCATTTATTGGCACAATTATGTAACAAAGCAGTTAGTAGTAACTTCTATGCAAGTACAACTGCTGTGTTGATTTACTGTAAGAGTACACCTCTGACAGTGTTGCACTGTATCGCCCATTTAAAAACCAAGACCATATATATTATAATATATAACTATTAATTACCACTGGACTTAAATGGTTGAGCCCTGGGCTCTGACCTAATTAAAAGCATGTCCTAAAGGGCCAATCTGGCAAAGGGGCAATGTACTGTGTATATGGAAATGGATTGACTGTAATGTCAGTCTTGTGGTGACATTCAAAAGGATCAAAGCTTTTGGAAGTTTGGCAGGTCTCTAATCAGTCAGCTTGTTGGGAGAAAAGGGGAGCAGGTTGACCTGCTTCGCTGGTATTTGTGGAGCTGTGTCAGCTTTCTGCAAAAGTATCACCATAACCTCTTCCACTATGGTTACAAAAGTGTCCTTAACCCTTGGGTCTAGAAAGGTTGCAATGTTAAGGACAGTGACCAGCAGTCTGCTTTCATATCTCTCTGTGAAGTCAGTTCTTATTTTGTCTTTCATGTCACATGTAAGAGTGCTGTCTGTCTCCATCCTTTACTGTCATACATGAAAATATTTTCCATTTCAGGAGCAGCACTGAAGACAATGTGGGGTCCTTCTCTCCACTTAATGCATCCGTGAAGCTTCTTAGTGGGGCAAGGACATCTCACAATTTGTAGTGTTGTAATGTCTGAGTCTTTAGGCATCAGGTGCCACTTCCTCCGATTTTCAGCCAAAATAGCACAGATGGCTTGTTGCTGCTCACAGAATCTGTCCACCATCTCAAAGGTGGAGTTCCAGTGTGTAGGCATATCATGAATGAGCTTGTGCTCAGGTAGCTTCAAGGTGTTTTGTTTCTCTTTCAAAGTCCTCATCATTTTCTTTGACCTGGAAAAGGCAGACAAGGTCTTCCGGAGCCTAGAAAAGCATATCGAGACACAACCCAGGCCTATAGCTTTGCTTACAGCAAGATGCACTTTATGGCCAAAACATGGGATCCACGTGTAAACCTTAAATGCCTTTTTGTTGTTAAGAGGCATTGTCAGTGGTTATCCCAGCCATTTTCGACAGGTCCAATCCCCATTTCTCTGACACCATCTCCTCCAGGGCTTCATGGAGATGTTATGAATGATTAGGATATAACGCTGAACATCCTAAACACCAGGACTGTGTTTCCCAGGATTCAGGTATATACTGGATTGTGACCGCCATGTATGTATCAATTGCCCTGCTGGTCCACAGGTCAGTGGTGCATGCAAAGAAGGGCTGGCCTGTGAGTTGTGCCTGTATAACATTCCTGGTCTCAGTGTATAGCTTTGGGATTTCAGTGTACATGAAATAATTTCTTCCTGGCATGCCATATTTTCTGTCCAACTGCTGCACAAGGTTCCGGAATCCACTCTTCTCAACTGTATATATCAGCACTTGATCAAGACAGATAAACTCAGCTACTGCTTTGTTCAATCTTTTTACATCTTTTGAGTCTTTGTCATACTGTCTTTGCTGTTCATACACAGCTGGAAGGGAAGGCTGCTTCGACGGGGTTGTTGCCGATTCTGCTGGTTTGTGTGTGACTGTGTGTAGGGAGAGGGGGGAAGAGATTCATAAATTACATTAATGTTTCAATACATTAATATTTCACTAAGCTTATGGTAGCTTGTAAACTGTGTAGATTGTAAACTAATTTTGAGATAGCCTGTTCTCATTCATTTTAATTTTTAAATCCAATCGTTGACTAAAAAGTAGATAATAGGAATAATTGTTTATAAAAATGTAAGGAATAGAATATAAGGCACGATGGCGACATCATCGGAGGATGTTGAGAAAATAAGGGCAGAGAGGCAGACCATTTCCACATTTTGCCCCACTATCAAATGAAGAGTAGGCTATTGTTCTCTTAGCCCATTGGTTCCCAACCTTTTTAGTAACCCATTTGGCCAGGATATTTGTTGTGATATACAACTTGTTTTAAATATTTAAATATTTTTGTGATATTATTATTCTGATATAGTGGTAGCCTATGATAATGGGGAGAAATGAAAAATCATCTCCTCACCCTTAATTGTCTCATCATCCTCTAATAAAAGTGAAAAAAGTTTACCTGTCACAAAACAAATCTCACTCGATTAACTGAATATATGAGGGCATGTTGGACAAAATATCCATCCCTGAGCATGTTATGCTATCGAATCATGTAGCCTAGCTATTAGCTATCACATTCACTGACCTGCCATTCTTTTAACTCTGTGAACGGGTCAGCATGCCTGTCAGGGAGATGCTGTCGGCTCTACAAGCTAAATAATGCCAAAATTTGCTCCTTGCGTCTGTTTTATTTACAAGCTGGGGACGGTCTGTGACAGCACTTCTACTGGCAGCCATCCTTCTCTGTCTGTCCCTCTCCTTCAGTGTCATGTGGTGTGTTGTGTTCTCCTGACGCTGTGCACACACACACACACACACACACACACACACTGCCCCGGTCGTGCATCCACTCAACTCATAGAAAATACGGCATCAGATACTATTATTTGAAATGTATCGATGCTAAAGAATGATCTTGTATCTTTTTTAAAGGCAGGGTATCTTGATAGTTTTCTAGTATCGGTATATCGTGCAACACTAGTCCACTGTTTGAAGTTTGAAAACACAAATGCCCACTGATTGGCTACAGATCCGTGACCCTAATGCCCTATTAATCCAGTGAGTTTTAATGGTCTTTCCCATTAACCCTTTAACCAGTGTGTTTTAAAGGTCATCTCTGTCAACAATGAAGCCTGTGTGTTAATCATCTCGTTAACCCTGAACCATAGGCGCCGATTTATGTTTCTGCCCGTGGGTGCCGCGCAGCGTATGCTAGGTGGAGTTTGCTATCAAATCAATGTAAATTTGGCTCCGTGCATAATTTTCCCCGTGGGTGCTTGGCCTTCTCCGTGGGTGCTCGGGCCCCGGAGCACCCACGGGATCGGCGCCTATGCCCTGAACTGGATGCGTTTTAATCGTCACCTCCTTTAACATTAACAATCATTGTTTTATTGAGCCCCCATTTAACCCGGATCCAGTTTGGTCTTCTCTGTGAGCCCTAAATCAAATGTGCTGTAATGGTCCTCTAGGTTGGGCCTTAACGCACTGCGTTTCTTTTATTTGGTGATCTCAGAGCTCCACTTGATCAGGGTGACGGGTGACTGCAGTGCTCCGCAGCCACCACAGCTTCTCAGGGGAGCCACACAGAGATGGCAGGGCTATTTCCAGTCTGCCTAATATGGCCTCAATACAAAGGAGCTATGGAGCTAGTTCGCACGTAAAAGCAGGCCATGAATTGGGGTATCGCAGAGTTATTTTTGGGCCCCTCCCCTCCCACCCCAGCAAAATTATTTTTGGCCTAATCTCAGCTGCTAGCTAGCTGCTACAGTTCCAGGTCTTTTCTTTTTTTCTTTCTTTGTGGTCTTACTGCAGGACCCAGTCTGTCCGTAACTGACCAATTAACTGACCAAAAAGAACAGTGGACTAACGAGAGCGGCCCATGGCCCTGTGAGGCGGGTCTGCGGTCACAACCTTCGCCAAAATGAGCAACACAAAGATTTGCAGCTGAAGTCTCCCAAAGTGCATTCACTGGCTCAGCGTTTATGTAAAAGCCTGAGGTACAGTACTTCATGCATGCAAATATAAAAAGAAAAAAAAGTCAACCCATCTGAAATGAAATCTCTTCTTTTTGAGCATTTCCGCTTTGTGAACCACCTCATGCCCCTCGTCACCCCCAGGAGACAGCCAATCACAGAGCCTCTGACCTCATCTGTCCTTTGGCGCACCAAGGAGAGATGCGTGACACCCTCCCCCTGCGCTTGTCACACGCCACACTGTCGGTAAATTCTCTACTGCTGGTAGTCTATATTTTAGCTGAAATCTGTAATGAGTGGTAAAATGCCTAGGTAGGTCATGTGTGAATTAAAACTGGGTCACAGTTTTGTCATCGGCTTCCCAGAGTACCATCGGTGCAATGCCAAATTTAGCCCTACTGCATATTACATAACTCACAGCAATGTGCGAAAATGAAGATCACCGCAACTACCAACAGGGAGATGTGAGGTAAAATCAGACCTCAGCTCAGCTGAGGGCTGGATGGCTTGATTGAACCGGCTTGTTTTGTGAGGTAAAGGATGAAAACTGCCAAACAAATATGCAGCTATCACAAACACCCCAGTCCATAGCTGCAATAGAAACTCTGTCCCAAGGAACAGTGCAGAGGTGCTACAATTAGCACTTTGTTTACCCCCAGAAATACAATCTGATTCTTTCACACGAAAGGAAGAAGCTAATGGTACTGGGCTTGGATTCATTGATTAGTGAGTGGGTCGAAGTCGTTACTTAACTGCAGTCTCAAACGCTCAAGAGCAGACCTATAGTGTTACCTGGGCCGGTATGAATAAAGCATCTACGACTATGAGTGCTGATCTAGGATCAGGTTTCTCTTGTCCATATCCTAACCATATTCATTATGAGCAAAAAGGCAAAACTGATCCTAGATCAGCACTCCTACTCCGATAAGTTTTATACATACGGCCCTGGTCTGCTGGTCTCAGCTATTCTGATATAAAAGAACCAGTTAATTACATGGCATATCTAACCCATGAATACTTTTTTTAAACATTTGTTTCCAGTTGGGACATAATCTTGTTATCAAATCATGTTCATGGTAGAGGCACATACCAGAGTATCATAATTATGATATTCCCTTCATTAAGCAGACAGTCTTATGCAGGTACTGGAATTAGTAGTATTAGAAACAAAACCAGCACAGAATACAAATAACAGGTGCAATGAGGCCTGGAGCATCGCCTACAACCCCCAGAGCAGCGACAGAGCCATGGATACAAATCAACCGTTTTTTAAATCTAAATAATGCAACAGAGCTGTCCCTACGCCAGTCAAGGGTTGCCAGCCCTGGTCCTGGAGACTGTTTTCCTAGTTTTTGTTTTCACATATGTAAACAGCAACCAATTTAGACTCAGTAAGACAGCTGATGTGAGTTAACTGTGTAATCAACTGATTTAATTGGTCAATTCAGGTGCCGAGGAACGACAAAACCTGCAGACCCTCTGGCTCTCCTGGACCAGGCTGGGGGAATCCTGCTCAATGTACAACAAAACCAATATGAAATATTGTAATTTTGTATACATATTGTATAAATATATATATGAAATATTGTATAAATCTGTAATATTCAGCTGTAGTCTACAATTTCATCAACAACAATCAATACCAAACAGAGTACATTATGGTGCTAATTAATATTAATCATTATTAACATTGATTCATTACAGATTACTAATCAATTGATTCATTAATGAATTACTATTAATGTTGAATATTAATAATCACATACGCCAGACCTCCAGGGAGTGAGTTTAACATTCCTGTCATTAGTGGTTGCACTGCGAAACGAAGAAGCTGCAAAGCCCCATCACAGCATCAGCCATACACAATGTTCTGGAAAGAGGCTGTTCACACCGGCACTTTCATTTGCGTCACAAACGCACTTCTCCCATCATCGTTTTAAGTAGTGCCTTGGCAGACAATGGAGACCAGCGCATGGTCCGCTAAAAAAAGTTCACTGACGTAGTAATGCACCAGCCAATATGGGACCGTTGGAATTCAGTGGGAGGGCTTCCAGTTGTTTGTATTCTAAAACTAAATGGAAGAGAAACTGATTACCACTGTGAACACTCACCTGGAACTGTTTGAAATATATAGAATACTACCGAACCGCAAACACGCCTACATCAAAACAACAACACATACCAATGTTGACGCATACCCTAATTTCAGTATCAACACCACCTAACGCTGTACTCAGTACTGTACTCTACAAGAATATGCCATGTAAGCATGATCATACCGGTCATAACTAGTCATGGCAGTGTATTACGGTGTTAGGTAGGTGTATACATTTTACATTTTAAGCATTTAGCAGATGCTGTTATCTAGAGCAACTTACACAGTTTACATTTCTTTATATACAATCCATTTATTGTATGTGTATTTATTACATACAATGGATATACATACTGAAGCAATTCAGGTTAAGTACCTTGCTCAAGGGTACAACAGCAGTGTCCCACCTGGGAATTGAACCTGCAACCTCTGAGTTACAAGCCCAGCTCCCTAACCATTACACTACACTGCCAGCCACTGTATAGTTTCATTAAATCTCCTTTGGAACCACTCAGCAGACTTAATTATTGCTTTTAAAGCCTCAATAAATAAATAAATAGCCAGATGGCAAAAAAAAATCACACAGGCGAAAAAAATGCAAATTCATCCTTTCAAGTGAGAGCACCTGTGCCCTATGAGCGGAAGTAGAACAAACACAGAGTCCCATAATGCAACCGGTTCCAGTTCTGGCAGCCCTAGCACTCACTCCCATATGCCTTCACAGTGGTGATTTAGTCAACCGTCTCACACACATGCACATGGCACCCATTAAGAGCCGTGTTTACAAAGACTTGAACAGGAGCGCTTTGGAATGTAGATTTGCAAAAGGAGCGTGGCTCAGTGATGGAGAGACGGCTGTGCCGTCAGAGCCTCATGCCGTCAGAGTTGCGTTCCGTTCTGTTTGTAATTCACTGAGAAAACTCAATAAACAGTTCATAACTCGGGTTACCATGAGAACGCACCAATGTCTGTTATAGTTCGCAGCAATCTGAATGCTCAAAGCTCCAGTGACTTGATATAAAAAAATATAAATGTGATTGTTTGTTTGGTTCAAGGGCTCTCAATCCTGGGCCTGTAGGGCTGCAGGGTATACTGGTTTTTGTTTTCGCATTAAAATCAGCCACCAATTTGGACACCAAAAGCAGTTGAGGTCTGTACCGTTTTAATGAATCAAATTAGTGCTGAGAAACAATGAACCAGCACACCCTGCTGTCCTCCAGGACCAGGATTGAGAACCCCTGGTTTAGATACAAAACAAAAAAAACTAAACTTGCATCTAAACAAAACAAATTGCTTTGTTAAAATATAAACCATATGGATTATGGCCTAATATTAAATGATACTTCTATCCACAGTCAGAACAAACCTCCCCCGTGTTATTCCGCTAAAGCCACATCTCAAGCGGAATGTGTGATGGTTTCACTTTAAAGCCATGTGTCTAATGAGGGAGCTTTCAGTTAGTGCTGGCCCACATGCAAGAGCACACACAGCTGAGTCTTCCTCTTACACAATCAGCATCACAGTCACTCATGAATGCAACAGCACGAGGCCAGGCGCGATTGTTGTGAAATCGCACAATGCTTGACGATGTGTGAGGCATGTAATGAATAATGTGCGTATGCAACTGTGTAACTCATTTGTTATCTGTGCTGCAACTATTGTATGTGCTTTCTGTATTGTGGCACTTAAGCAGCTTTTCAAGTAAATATATCTCTTAAACAGACTGAGCACAGATCGCGATCGATCCGTCATACTTTGGTCCAACAATTAGCATTTTGATGCATTTTTGAAGTCCGTCTCTAACTAGCAGACGCGCACTGCATGATGAAAGCGTGAGGACGATGACACATCAGTTATTATAAATGCCATTAGCTAGAGGTCAGGAGGAGGCCTCGGCAGCTTTGGGAATCCATCTCACTTTGCCCACGCAGGTGATTGATGTTCCACCTGTAACGAACGCTTACAGCAACGCCAAGGAGGAGCAGGTGTGCTGACACGGCACACGGTTGTCAGCACCGTCACAGTTTCAAACCTGTGAAGACGTTGCACTATGGTGAAACTGAACCTAATCATAGAGATGGTGGTTTTCTTTCTTTCTCCCTCACATTATCATTGACTTCATGACCCAATTTTTACTCAGATATAGCACACTTATTTGACATAGTCCATAGAGGCCTACACAATATTTAGTGTTGTGGGTAGGACATGAGCAATACCTATTATGGCCACTAAACAGGTTTTGCTCATCGCAATAACTTTTGACTACATTCAATGTCATTTCACATATTGCATACAAACAGCACCAGGCATGGTCTCTACATCTACCACACTTGGCATTGCCCAACAGGGTTCGAAAACAAATCCTTTGCATAGGTTTTCACAGCACTCGCCAAATCTAATATAGCACATGCATTGCTCATGGTGTCTAACTGAGTATAAAATGTTAGTTGCCATGGTTAAGACGTCCCACTCAATATTGCCATCAAACCCATTTTTCACATCGCATAAGTTGTCATAGCATTCACTCACCCTTCTCACATTGCACACAGGTATCAGGAATGTACCTCTCTGTGCACATACATAGGTTGTCCGAGCTCTTGGTACCTTACACAATGTGTCTGTTGTTAATCACAGTTTTTGTATGTTTGTCAGAATTCATTCCACATTTGATACATTTCTCAGGCGTGAGGGACTCTTGGCCACACAGTGTGTCAAAAGTCACTAGCCATTTGGCTGGAACCTTCTGGTTGAGACATTAATGTTTAAGAGGCTCTTGAGTTTTAAACTACTCTTGTTTCTTTTTATTGATTACGGCTACATGGAGCAGATGTCAATGTCTTAGGTTGTGTAAGTTGTCAATTATTGTTTTTAGGAAAAAATCTCACTCAACCCAAAAATTGGAAATCATCCTAGATCTCTAATCAGGGCTGAAGTGTGTGGCCAGGCACTTAACCACCCGATTTAGCCAATCAATCAGCTGGAAAACCTGTTGGATTGTTGCCCTCCAAGACTGCAGTCAAGTGGCCCAGATTTAGGAAATTCAAGCACCGGTGGCCTACATATGCACCATGTGTCATAAACAGGATTGAGGTAGGCGGCAGTGTTAACACAATGGTTAAGGAACTGGGCTTGTAACGCAAAGGTCGCAGGTTCGATCCCAGGTGGGACACTGCCGTTGTACCCTTGAGCAAGATACTTAACCTGAATTGCTTCAGTAAATATCCAGCTGTATAAATGGATGGTATGTAAAGAAATGTGAAACTGTGTAAGTCGCTCTGGATAAGAGGGTCTGCTAAATGCCTGTAATGTAATGTAATGTAGGTAAGAATTACCTTAGGAATCTTAATAATCTTATCAGAAGTAATGTAAGCAAATGTGTTGACGGCTATGGAATAGAAATGAAGACCAAGGGCACATTCCATCTTCAGATCTGTTACAGATGATGGCGACTCCCCTATGCTGATTGACACAGAACAATGTGAAAAAGGCAGCACCTCACCAGTAAAAATGTTACGCAACCTGCACAGATTCAAAGCCTTGCAGTGTCACGAAAATAGAACAACAGTAACCTACGATTAATACACGTTCATTTTCCTGTAATGGAAATAACCAAATGCTGGGTCAGATGACTCAAAGTCACTGCCAGTTCTTAAATCAACCCCCCCTCTGCCAGTTTGAGTTGGGTTACATCAGCAATGTGTGGGAGTGCTTCAGCAGTGCTGTAAAGACTGTGCAGGCACCTGCTTGGTCAACACTGGCTTCTATAGATGGAGGTTATGCAACAAACTGTCCTGAATAGGCACTGCACCAAAATTAGCAGGTCATCTTGTTATTTGGAGAGACATATGGCAAATCAGTGGGCCACTTTACCAGTAAAGCCCATTTTGCTTAAGCTTTTAATTATTTTTTTATTGAAATATGCATTTTGGATACTCGACTGGGCTTATCATCCTGATTGAAGTACATGCAAAAAGGTTCTAGTTATGCGACTGTACACAGATTTCACATTGTAAACAGCACACGTTTGACTTTGGTACCCATCATTGTATAGGCACTGTTGTCTTTCTTTAATAAAAATTAAGACTCCACGTGTTTCATAGATTTTTACGTGCCTTTTAAGGACTGCATATATCCCAAAAATGTGAAGGCCAGTATGCGCACGCGGTCGACTCAAACCTATAGGCGCATTACATGCGAAGCCGCAACGTGCGGCAGAGCAGATTTTTCCAGCCTCTAACACATGCAGTTCGTCCACAAGCAGTGCGGAACTCTCCGTGGTGCTGAATGCAATAACACTAGTAGTCGGCAGATGGCAGCATTAGGTCCATTAAACAAATCTAACGCCTTGATGAGCTACTATACTTCAATAAGGTTCATTCGTGCCAGTGCGGATGCTTCACGCCAAAAGCCAAAGAGGATTTAATTTAAAGCGACAACTTCCAAAAGCACTGGGCACGAGGTAGCGCCGCCATGCGCACCGACAATTAAATCAGACGTAAATGACACGAGATCCCTCTGCAAGGGCGACGGGCTAAAGGACTGTGTGAGATTTTTTGCCATACTGTCTCCACAGGCGTCTTGCTGATCTGAAAGCACTTACCATATTCACTTCAGAGACCATGTCGATGCTGGCGATGTCTATGCTCATCCCGACATCGACAGGGGCACCTTTTATAAAAATAAAAAAAAGACAGGTTTTCATTTCTGTATGCATGATAAACTTCAGTGACTGTCAAGGCAGAAGAACCATCTGCATGTAGCTAATCCACACTCAACACTGACTGAAAACTACCAAAGCAAAGGGCAATTGTAACAAACGAATAATATTCCATTATTAAAAACACATTACCTCCGAAATCAGGCCTTAAGCGAATGTCGTATCCTTTCAGCAGTTTGTCAACGGTCTCCTTTACATATGACATGTTGCTTTGCTCGTTTGCGCTATAAGGAAGAAATATAGATTTCAGTCAGAATCTCACCAAATTGACGACCGCGCGACAGAGCATGTGGGCTAAAAAGGTATCCGATTTTAAAACCTCACCTTTGTGCACAGCAGACAACGGCGACCATCAAAGGAAGACATAAAATCCCGGCACATCCTCGCTCTTGAACTGTCCACATTCCTAACTTTGATGGAAGAATTGGCTTGAGTGAGAATTCGGGAAGCAACTTAATCCTGGGTACCGAAATAATTCCGACAATAGCAACGCATGCGCGTAGCTTAATCAACATCAAAACACTGTTTGCTGGGAGACACTTTTCTGCTTGAAAAAATGTTTATGAGAAAAAATGACCTCAAATTAAAATCACGTTTCACATTATGTCGGTGCCATTGTCATTAGGGCGGTCACGGAGTTTAAATCGAGTCAATATGCTGCTCCGATCTAGTCCCTTTCAGCAAATTTGAGAATTTCGGTAGAAACATCTGTGTCCGAGTCAGACTCACATCACATCAGTCCCCATGAGTCGTAACACAAGCTTATGGGGTAGTATAATTCAAAATCTGGTTCTTGTCAACCTTCACTCAGCCGTCCATAGGACATAGTGGAACACGAGCACGTTTTGGGAGCTGCGCGTTCCTCAGATTTAGCTGGGAGCTGGCTAATAATAGCCTATCCCGCTATCAAGTTAAATATTTGGTGAGTGCGGAATGGAAAGGAAATGGTCTACATTCAAAAACAGCAATGCGTACTGAACTGAAAAAAATTAACGCTAGCAGAAAACGAACTCCAGTCACGCAGTTTGCATGCGGCAATGCAGAGTGCATGTGTGAGAGAGAGAGAGAGAGAGAGAGAGAGAGAGAGAGAGAGAGAGAGGGGGAAAGAAAGAGAGAGAGAGACAGAGAGACAGAGAGAGACAGAATAAACAAAATAATAATGACTTTACGCTATATATCGAGTGCCGTTGAGCGAAACCGCACTGCTGCGGGGCACACATCTATTACGATTACGTTTGCTACTGTGTGCATTTGACATTATTAGGGGAGAAGCTAGCACGCATTGCGATTTGTATAAGTAGCCACAGAAAATGACAAGCGGCAAGTTGACATCATGGGAAGGCATAGGTCTAGGAGCTTATTTGTCTAATAGAGGCCGCTTATGAAGGGGCTATGAATGTCATTGAATGTACTTATTCTCCAGTTTCAATCATTGCTTGCCAATAAACCAGTGTAATTCGCCTCCAGTAATTTCCTCTCTACAGACTACGGACTGAAGAGAAACAAATCTCTAAAAGAAAACAAAGCTGAAATAGTTATGGTCTGGTTGTCATAACGACAGTGTGATTGCAGCGTGTAAAGATTAAATATAACCGCGATATCTTGGAAATAGTATCCTATGGGAGTGATCTCAAGTCTACACAACGACTGTCCTCAAATTCCAAATGACACGATGCATAATGCATACAAATAAACACACGTCTCGAGTTATGCATTAGTTATCGATTGCAATCGGATTTGCACAATGAATGAAAAAGGTGAGACAAGCCATGGAGCGAGTAGCACATTTTCTCCCCCCCTAGACTCGAACCTGCAATTCTGGATATTATTGTCATGCCAAGTAGCCTAGTGACAGAGGAATAGAAAGGAAACCACTCAGAGCCTCACTTGTTTTGGGTGAGTGCACAATGCCTGAAGGCAGAATGCCAAATGAGTTAAGCAGAACAAAACAGTCCAGCACATAATTATTCAAGCAACCAACTCACCAAAGAACACAAAAGTAAAAGTTGACACAGTAAGAACGTTTTTTCCCAACTGTGATGAATAATCAGACAATTAATAATATGAATAAGAAACATGTAATGGATGTTTACATTATGGTTCACAGTTATTTGCATTTTCCTTATGCCTCATATATTATAAAGCAATACGTGTATGTACTGTAAGACTGAGTATATAGGTAATACACATAACGTAGTCTGCATTCCCCAAGGCACGGAGTCCACCGAGGCCACTCCAGCTTTACGACTTGCAATAACCCACACAATTACAGTAAAAGCACGCAACTCCCCCCACCTGCCACTTCATGCTGACCTATTCCTCCCATCTAGAAGGTCAATCTGGTAGAACCCTCCCCCGCAGGGCTTCCACATCAACTCCACCTGGACAAATGAATGGGAATCACTGGACACACCTAAAAAGCACCTCATCCCAAACCCAACCCTACAGCCACCTGGTTTCAACCTCCCAAGAAAAGAGTGGTCTGTCCACTCTCAACTGGTTCAGGACCGGTCACGGCCCCTGTCTGGCCAACCTCCACAGAGGCATCTGGGGCATCAATGCCAGCCACCTATGCGCATGTGAGATGGACCAAACCATGCACCACATCATAGAGGAGTGCCCAATTTATAGATCCAATGGAGGCCTAGCTACACCACACAGCAGGACCAGAAGCAACTGCTTGGCTTAGGGACTTTGCACTCGCTAAATAAATAAATAGTCCAGCTTTCCATTTGAAGCATACATGAATGGGTACTGAATTAAGTCCCGGAGGTAGTAAGCGTTGTAATGTTTACTCATTGAGGTTAAATTGTGCACTTTCATCCAGGTGCTGTCCACATAGATTGATTTACTGATCTTTATAGCTATGTGAGTACATACAGTGGGTTTAACATTTTTTCTTCTTCATGGAATCAAAATTAATTTAATCAGTGGTAAGAAATGCCAATTAAATCAATTTTGAGTCCATGAATTAAGAAAATAAATTGTTAAAAATGCCAAAGGGGGTGAATATGTTTTATATTCATATATTCACTGGACATGCTGTTAGTTTGTTAGTTCACTAATGTATCAGTGGCATATCATAATCATGTATACTCTCCCTATAACCAAGCCATAATATTTCATTCCACTGTACATGAAAGTTATGTGCTAGCTGAGAGGATGTGTCCTGACCCGGGACTGCAGCCAAGACCACACTTTCAGTCACCCTTGCCGAATAAAATAATTTAATTGACATACAATCGCTCATAATGCTGTAAATCTGTCTCTCCTTTTCTGAAATGTAATATAAATAAAATAGAGCAGCCACAAGGGTTTAGATGAGAAAACGAAACAAACTGGGTTCACTAATTACCAAGCCTCGAGTGAAACGGGCTTTCGTTGCAAAGACGAGGAAGTCGCCTATGGATTTTATGTACAGTGATTGCTGCCGTAGGCTTCTTTTTTAACCTTACAGAAAATACAAATAATTGTGCAGCATAAATTTTAGCCTCGAATACGTTTTTGTTTTTTCATTTTGCACACTATTCTCTTCCGTTTGCTCTGTTCTTGTGAAACAAAATCAAAACGAATTACCTTTAATGCTATTCACGTCCTCGCATATGCATTTACATTACATTTGACATTTTAGGCATTTACTCTCCAGAGCGACTTACACAGTTTACATTTCTTTACATACAATCCATTCATACAGCTGGATATTTTACTGAAGCAATTCAGGTTAAGTACCTTGCTCAAGGGTACAACGGCAGTGTCCCACCTGGGAATTGAACCAGCAACCTCTGATTTACAAGCCCAGTTCCCTAACCATTATACTGCACTACATATGCTACACATATACAGCAGGGATCAGGAGGCCGTAGCCTGGACCAGAAAATATTCAGCATGACACTCTGAGACCCCCATAATATTTTATATATAACCCTACTCTGCCAATAGCTTGAATTAAATTTCATAATCAAGATATCAGACACCATGAAACAAAAATGCAAATAACCAAGAGATGGAGCCCTTCCTTTATGACACTTTCCGGCTGCATGTAGGCATCCAAACCAACTGCTTGTAGATGGCTCTGCTCTCCACTGCCTAGGCTGAGAGACTTGCATGTTCAGAGGCTTTAAAAGGAGGAAAATGACTGATTTGATTACCGCTAGTTACACTACTGCCTGTAAAACATCAGTAGTTTACCTTACGATTATCAAGTATATTATTTACAAGTATAGCTGATTTACCTTTAAATTAGGTTTTGTTTAACTGTAAACTGTGAACTGACTGGCACAGAGAGCTAAGGTTCAGCGCTAGCCAATAACATGCTTGCCTTGAGTCCTCACAGCCAGCCTAAGCTGCAGGGCGGCCAAATGATTTTCCAAAAAATGGCCAATTATGTCCCTCCCATGTCTGGACTGGGTATTGTCAGGAATTCATTCCAGATAATGGGGAGCATCACTGCACTAAAACAATTGCTTTGGCTAGATACATCACCTACCCAAGAACATAAAAGTCAGTTTCATGAATGATTGCTAAATTCAACCTGAACTTTCCCTATGTTCATTTTTCACAAAGAACAGTCCAAACAGCCCTATTAAATATTGTGCAATATATAACATAACATATAAGCATTTAATGGGCACATGCATTCAACATAAATTACTGTTGCACTCTCAAGGCGGTGGCTATTTATTTTCCTCAACAGCCGCAGAAATGAGACAATCCAGCTTTTATGGTGCACTTTGGTTGATGATTTCATATGTGCCCCATCCAACAGTTCATGCTGGTAGGAGATGCACAGGAGGCGTTAATAGCAGAAGGAAAACATTTGCCTGGAGCTAATGGTCTGAGCATATTTGCTTTCTTTCACGGTGAATACATTACTCTGATGGCACATAAAATGCATGGTTTATGGTGGAAGAATCCATTGATCTTTGGAACTGTGCAGCTGATGGCAGATTCAGTGGGAGTTTCCCTTTGACCCGAGTGCTTAGGTGTAATTCCACTCATCCCCACAACTTTGGAGTGCAGTTAATTAACCTCTCATTCTCACTCTCAAAAGAGGTGAACAGACTGTTGTTAAAGCACTCCTTAAATGTAAAGGGGCTAAGATTTGATGTGTTTGGCCTTCTGAGTCTTGAAATAGCTGGTCATTTGCTCATATCTGATGGAGGGGTTTAGGTTCTAATGATGCTGCATTAGGAAAGACCACTTGGCATGCTTGCAAAAGTCCCATCATCCTTATAACAGCCTTACGCTCATGCCATTTGAAATTCCATTAGCCAAAACACACACACACACACACATACTTCAAATGCATTAATATTGCCCCACGTTATAACCATTGTCAAAGATTCACCTACCATTCTGAGCAAGTTCACTGAAAGTTTTGTCGTATCCAGCTGATGGATATGGATATCCCAGTGTATCACCAGCCCACCCTCAAACCGCCCTCTGGCTTGTTGAGTCACATGACAGGGGGTATAAGGAAGAGGTGACTCACCACACCCACTCTACCCCCACCCACCTCATAGCAGAGCTTTGAACACTGTGAATTGAGGCTGCCATACAAATGCAAGTTGCTGCCATTATAACTCTGAGGCAATGTAGGCGTGATCAGATCGGAGAGCTGACAGGATCCCTGTGTCTGAATGGGACAACTGTAGCTCCAGTTGGTGGGGGTGGGGGTTGATTTGGATTCCCTATAGCCCACTCATATACTTCCAAACAGGTTGCTTCTTTGGCTATGCCAGGGGCTGCTGGGAGAGTGGAGAGGGCTGGAAATTGGAAGGGCCCAGCTGCGATCTAAGGGTAAGTGAAGATCATTCCAAACAGAAAGGCCACAGAGAACAGAAGTTGTGTGTTGCACAAGATAAATGTAGACCCACAGACACGGCAGGTCATGCAGTTGACAGACACCCCCAGGATCCAGGACTGCATGTCTCTTCCCAGGCCCGACAATGACCTTGACGTATGCTGCCGTGCACCTAATCAGCCCTTAAGATGAGTGCAGTTCTTGAACCTTTTGAGACACTGCATGTGTGTTGTGTTTGTACCACACTTACAGTCATCTTTTTCAATATCCCAGAAGAAAGCATTCAAAATCATGCCTTCACAGGGCTTAGTGCATGTGAGGGTCGCACTATTGAGCTCGAATGGAAGGCAGGATGACTTGCCCCTCCAAAACTCCCCATGCAAAGCTCCCCCAGAGGTCCTTGGCAGTGACTGCCTCCTTCCCCTCCCTATCTAGCAGCCCCTCCCTTCCTCCCACCCAACTCTGCCAACTCTGCTCACTTCCTGCTAGGCAGGGGACCACCGTCCTCATAGTTTGCTGCACTGCGAGAGCTGTCACTTTTCCCTATGAACAGAGGCACAGCAGAGAGCTGCCCAGTGAAAGTGTCCTAAAAAGCTAGAAGCCTAGAATCTCAGCCAAATTTAACACACCAGGGGCGCCAAAAAATCCCAAACCTTCTGACTTGCATTGTTCACATAGGCACTATAATATCAAATGCCAAAGCAAACCCTTTAGTTCAAATACCACATGCTGAGATATCACAGACGCCCACGGTACAGAGTGGCAGATGGGGTAAGGTCTTACAACCACACACAGTCCTGGGGGGGTGTGTACAGTAATGTATGAATCAAATACCTCTTCCTCTTCACAGGCTTGCAGAATGCATCAGTGGTAGTCTGACAAAAACAAGCACACACATTCCATCAGGTGCTGATTTAAAAAGATTTACTCTTAAAGAGTTGTCCCTTATGAGGCGTGGGACTTTTCCTCAGTAAGGCTGAAGTAACTTGTGAACACAGCATGTGATTTAAGAATGTTTGGCAGATACGAAGTTCATGTTTGAATATCGTACTCATTATTTCAGCAACATCCTCCGCGAAAGCGCAGGCTAGCACTTGTGTACTGCGAGACACATGTTGCAAATCGACGTTTCTTTGTCACTCCACAGCCCACCAGCTGAGCTACACAGTCGATTAGTCGGAGGAACGTAATTCACACGCAGGTGGCGTAGACAGACTGTAGGTGACTGATCAAACAAAGGAGTTGCTGCTCTTCCAGTTCAGGTGGGGGAAACCCTGCCACGGTCACTGGCACAGTCAGGATTTGATTCTGCACAGAGGGCCACGTCAGTGCACTAAGGACTCGAGTGCCTTATCTGGATGCCCCATCCGGGAGACAAATACATTCCATTCCATTAAAACCAATGCAGCTACCATGCATATTGACTAGGGCGGCAGGGTAGTGTAATGGTTAGGGAACTGGACTTGTAACTCAAAGGTTGCTGGTTCAATTCCCAGGTGGAACACTGCCGTTGTACCCTTGAGCAAGGTACTTAACCTGAATTGCTTCAGTAAAAATATCCAGATGTATATGTAAAGAAATGTAAACTGTGTAAGTCGCTCTGGATAAGAGCATCTGATAAATGCCTAAAATGCAATGTAAATGTCAAATGTACTCCCGCTAACCTGGAAATGAAGAACTCAATCGGACACCTGAATGAAATAACCAGTAACACATCAGGTTCTATTAGTTAATTTAACCACCACAGGATACAAGGTTGCTTCATTAAACTGTGACAGAAGAGCGTTCATTCACAAGAGAGACAATGGAGTACATACTGCAGGAGAAATATGAACTAATAAACACATTTCAGAAATATCAGAGAGACGGATCACAAACACCTTTTTAAAATTCCTACATTAGCTTGGATATTATTTGTCATTTGTACTCATGTACAGTATTGTTTCAATTGTAGTGAAATCCATCCATAGTATTCCACAAGAGTGTGTTAAATGTTATAAGTATGTGGACGGTAATATGTTTTAGATTCAGGGACTGGAACTTTATACATATTACCAGTAAATGTGCAGTTGAAGTGACAAATAAAACGCTGCTAAATCACCATGCCCCTTTAAAAAAAACATTATGCCTCTTTTCTAAAGGTGAGTATTACACATCTGCGAACGTACAGCAGAGTCATGATGTTTCCAAACTAACAAAGAAAAGCTATGCAGCTGCTGATAACTCTCCACGTTTTATTTTCAAAACTGCATGCTGATCGACTCCCACAAAAACGCCCTCAAGCTGCTCTCTGCTTTTTCACCAATAAGGACACTGTGTGAAACCCTTCAGTGTCGAAATGGGTGTAGGTAGAAGGTGACCTTGGATCAGTTTCAATTGAGAGCAGGATGGGAACTGAGTTGGGTTACCTGGTCTGGGACCATTGCTTGGGCGTGATTGTGTCAGGAGTCAGAGGTGGGGAACGTTCCCCTGCCCTCTCTTCCTATAACCAGTATGGATGTTCTTGCAGGTATTCCACCACCCACCACAGTAGCAGGAGACAGTAAGTAAAATACAATCATCTTCATTTGAACAATAAATAAAAATCATAAGGTACACTCACTTGTGTGACATGCATGTCCATGTCCCCCCCCCGGTTACATCGCCTGGGAAATCCGACGTGACAGAGAGTGACCCTGCAGGTAAGTATATACCCCAAGACTGCACACTGTGAGATAGACTTGAAGAGTAATGGTTTTCACACACGCTCACCCACAAAAAGGTACAATACAGACATTAGGCACTTTAGTTTCCCGCCCGTGTTCAATTAGCACTCCAGTGCATGCAGCACCCACTCAGCCCTGCGCCACCAACGGACTTCCCCCCTTGGCCCCAGGCAGGTTGACATAGAAGCACATGCTCTCACACAACATATAACATGATACACAAGACCAAAAACAAAAAGATACAAAACCTTGGGGACATAGTTTCGGCCCATGCCACACAGCCGGGCCTAGCTATATCCCAAATAAAACAGCTCTGTCACACTCTGGTTCCCCTGCTGCCGCTGGCACTCGTCCTTCCCGTCCACTCCGTCACTCCAGGTTTTCTCTCCACCACGGCTGGCTCCGGACACGTCAAGATGGTAACAGAACAGAAACACACCCCTCAGCTTCGCCAGACCCCACATACCATTGTGCCATTGGCGCGGCAATTGGCTGTCCACCCCAGGGAGGGGAGAGGAGAGGAGAGGAGAGGAGAGGAGAGGGAAGCCGACACACACAGTTCGCTGTGCACAGGAGTGGTTCTGGGGTACCGGAATTACAGCTGATGGCACGACGAGTGTTGTCTCGGAGGAGGCAGTGCTTTGCCCTTGTCACTGCCAGTCACAGGTCTACAGCAGCTAACTATAAGGGAAGGGGGATTGAACTAAGCACAGTGGGTAATTGGCTACCAAATTTGGAGAAAAAACGGGATAAAACTAAAAAAAACATACTGAGCCAATGACTAATAGACCTTGCTCTTGGAAAAGAACGTGGTAGACAAATTTGCCGCTTGGAGTGAAGCAGCTGTTCTCCACTCCCAACTCTCCCCCAGTTACACCACCACACCCTTTTTACTCCCCCATTTCCTCCCAATTTCCACATTGGCTACAGGTACGCCCCATTATCCCCAATTAGTGACTCAGGTCCCCCTCGTCCGGCTCCCTACAGCTCAGCCCTCCCGCTCACACAATTACAGTGTTTACAGGAGCTTTAGATGAGTTGCACTCAATATTATCTTCGCAACCAACCCAATAAGCTTGGCGAATGGTATGCTTGTGTAGCGGAATTGAAAATTGAAAACTGAAAACGAGGGTCAAAGGTTTGAACCCAAGGTGTGGTGGTAATTTTCAGAGGTGGAGTAAGAATTCAGTGTGAACTGTAAGAATTGCATGGGAATTGTAAGCACTTGTTTTTTGCCTTAACGGCATTGCTCAGCCTGTCTGATTCAGACTTTTATGTCATGTATTATTATTATTATTATTATTATTATTATTATTATTATTAATTATTTATTATTAATAGATATTGCATTAAAAATATCACATAAACAAATATATCCTATAACATGACAGATTAATATAATGGGACACGGTAATCATTTCAATGATCCTTTTGGGTGGGAGCATTGCTATTCTCACACTACATTTTGTGATTTCAATAGTCCACTCTGCAGGGACCCCTTTGTGTGCACACTGTTCACACAATCCAAATAAGTTGAAATATGAGAAGAGACCACTAAAAACAATGTAAAGTTCCCTTTTATTGTGTTGCTTTAGTTATCACCCATGTCCTGTACCACTGACCACCACTAGAGGCAGTATATAGTGAAATACAAAATGCCCTGATTTCTGCCATTGTTTCTCCAAACATTCTGTTAGAATCGTCTGCTATACCTTTGCTAAATATTTCAATATCTGTTCCATTTTATAGTCAAGTTCATGTTTGCAATTGTGAGACATCATTTTATCTCTACAGCCATTTTATAACAGGCATACTGTTTTCCATAACAGTTAAATGGGTACTTTAATATCAGAAACATCTGCTATTGTGATGATTAATATGAATATTTTCATAATTTCCATTTCTTACTGTATCATGTAGAGTTGCTTGCAGTAATGTTTTATGTTGCACTCTGTATGGGATCTGCGATTCAAAATACATTTGAATTAAGTTTAGAAAAACTATAATCATTATTGATATTCAATTATATGAAAATGCAGAAATGCAGAATTATTTATTATTATTACTATTATATACTATTTATTTACTATGATTATACACTCAGTGGCCACTTTATTAGGCACACCTTTCTAGTACTGGGTAGGACCCAGAACAGCCTGAATTCTTCATGGCATAGATTCAACAAGGTGCTGGAAACATTCCTCAGAGATTCTGGTTCATGTTGACATGATAGCATCACTCAGATGCTGAAGATTTGTCGGCTGCACATTCATGTTGCGAATCTTCCATTCCACCATATCCCAAAGGTGTTCTATTGGACTGAGATCTGGTGACTGTGGAGGCCATTGGAGTACACTGAACTCATTGTCATGTTCAGCAAGCCTGTGCCCACTGTAGCCTCACTTTCCTGTTCTTAGCTGATAGGAGTGGAACCCGGTGTGGTCTTCTGCTGCTGTAGCCCATCCACTTCAAGGTTCGACGTGTTGTGCATTCAGAAATGCTCAGTAGGCTCTGTGTGGCTCAGTAGGTAAAGCGTGGTGCTGACAACGCTTAGGTTGTGGGTTCGATTCCCATTGGGGCCACATATACTGAAAAATGTATGCATTCATTACTGTAAGTCGTTTTGGATAAAAGCGTCTGCTAAATGGCGTATATTATATTATTCTTCTGCATACCACTGTAACGCGTTGTTATTTGAGTTACTGTCGCCTTCCTGTCAGCTTGAACCAGTCTGGCCATTCTCCTCTGACCTCTCTCATTAACAAGGCGTTTTCGCCCACAGAACTTCCGCTCACTGGATGTTTTCTGTTTTTGCACCATTCTCTGTAAACTCTAGAGCAGGGGTGTCAAACTCATTCCATTGTGGGCCGAGTGTATGCAGGTTTTTGTTGCAACCAGTGCACAACACCAGGTGATTTCAATTAGTTCCCCTCCTTGGTTGAAGAAGGAAGCTAATTAGTGAAATCACCTGGTGCAGTACACTGGTTGCAACAAAAACCTGCATACACTCGGCCCACGATGGAATGAGTTTGACACCCCTGCTCTAGAGACTGTTTTGCATGAAAATCCCATGAGATCAGCAGTTTCTGAGATACTCACTCCAAAATCAAAGTAACTTAGATCACATTTAATATAATATATGCCATTTAGCAGACGTTTTTATCCAAAGCGACTTACAGTAGTGAATGCATACATTTTTCAGTATATGTGGTCCCAGTGGGAATTGAACCCACAACCTAAGCATTGCCAACGCCATGCTCTACCCACTGAGCCACAGAGAACCACATTTCTTTGCCTTCAGATTTTTGGTCTGAACAACAACTGAACCTCTTGATCATGTCTGCATGCTTTTATGCATTGAGTTGCTGCCACATGATTGGCTGATTAGATAATTGCATTAACGACCAGGTATACAGGTATACCTAATAAAGTGGCCACTGAGTGTATATAACGATGGACCACTCAGACACTCATATCCAAATCAAATTAGGTAAAATTCCTGGGACATCCCACATTTTTTTCTATGACCTATATTGTTTTTCAATTAATAATATCTCAAGTGTCCTCCATCAACATTACAAGACAATTTATTTCTCTCGGGGAAATCATTGTCCACTCAGCAGGAGATGCTGCATGAAGCTACACTAGCAAGCACACAAGGTCTTGGCCAGGGCAGAAGCACAACGAAGGAGATGCTAATCCAGAGCATTCAGGGGCTGCTCTGTTGGATTTATATTTGCTGAATAGGATTGACATTCCAGTGCATATTGTTCAGTTTTAGAAGATTCTATAAAATGCAAACCACATATCCTGCAGCAGTGTGTTGTGATCACAAGAGTAAGGTGCATGTGTGGGATGGGAACATTCTCGGTTAAGGAGCCGTCAACAAACATTACGTGGGATATTCATCGATACTGTATTTCAGACCATACCATCATACCCAAAGCCATTTCCTTTGCAAAAGTGTAAGGGCAAACTCTGGAGAACTCTCCTAGCCCGAGCCAGGGCAATTTGAGGCCCCCCCCCCCCAGGATACCAAAGTGTGGCCTTTATTTCGGCAGTTACCTTTATTACTTGTATATATTTATCCAGGAACTGCCATCTTGATTTTGTTCTGGCCATTGTCACATCCATCATGTCTCCGTGGCACATTGGGATGGAAGATAATGACCCCCACAGTTGCGTCAATCCGATATACATTCAACCACACAAGGGAGGTGATACTGGCTTCCAGGCCTGTTGATTAGGAGCTGAACCTGTTAGAGTGTTATAATGACTGCAAATGTGAAATCAAGGCACTGATATTCCTCCCCTCAGCATCCAAATGGATTTCCCCACCCCTTTGCTGCCTTTTATGATAACTGTGATAGCAACGCCATGCATGGCATAGCGATTTGGGTTTGGGAAGTACAGCTGGCCTGATGGTCATAGATTTCAGTCATGGGCATGGTGCAGCTGTCGTACCTTTCATCAGTGTACTAAACCTAAAGAGTACATAAAATAGTATTGAAATTAAAATAATTCGCGAAATAATTAGGTACTATGTAAAATGCAAGTCCCCACGGATGCGCATATAAATACAGTAAATTGTGTTACAAAGCCCAAATATTTATGTGCTGAGACTCATGTAGAGCCAGCTTCAATGCCCTAACCTTCTATGACAGCTTGGACCCAGCTGCTGATTGTGGGCCTCAAGTTGTTTAATCCCCTTAAAACAGTGAGATAGTGTCACGCAGTGAGAAATATTAAGTGATTTCACCTAAAACGACCCGGCTTTGCTAACTCTTTAGCATCCCATTTGTCATCTTCTCCCAGTCCTGCTGAGGTAACATTTGAGCAAAGCTGTAACCCCCAGCTGCAGTCATGAAATGTGGCCGTTCAGACAAACTCATTGCTTCCCCTTCCCTGATTCAAGTTTTTACTGAAATATGTATTCCTCCTCCCCCCTTCAGGAAACCTATTTCCATATAGCCTACCTATGGGGTTTTTTCATGTCAAGATCAGTTTTTTTTTTTACATGTGTTTTCTATACATACAATAATAACGAATGGCATAACCCACCGAGGCAGTGCAATCATCATAATGAACACATTGCTCTTTGTTTTTCAAGCCACAAAATTCACGATTTTTATTACGCAGTCAAACATGGTGAATGCAGTCGTACGAATGTATGCACTGTTGTGAAAATCACAAGAATCACAAGTAGGTGAATGCAGTTCCTACATTTCAAACTACCGCAGAAGATACACACTTTCTAATAGAACGATCTGACCACAGAAATCACCCATCAGTCCAAGAAATGTACACTTATCGTTAAGACAACTCTTTCTCTCAAGGCTGTGAAACAAAATTCCATTTAATTGCTTCCAGAATTTCCATTTAAAAACAACCCCCCCACAAAAAAATTCTCATTCAACAGATGCTCTTATTTAGAGCCACTTGCAATGCAAGAGAACATAAATTATCATTTTCCTGGCTATTTAACCTACAATCCCAAACCCATATGCTGAGCATTTCCCCCTGCAACTAATACGATGCATATCTCAGGAATTATATTCCAAGCAGGGCCCTATCGCACGACCCCTACTCAAAGTCACCATCATGCATAAAGCTCCAGAGTATTCCTATTCCGCTTTATTGCTGCCCTCCCCCAACACCTCCTTCCCCATCTTTTCAGCAACAACAGGGTGCTGAGAGTTTCATCCGGACATGTACAGACATGTCACAAAAGTGATTTCTACCAGTTGCTGAGTGATTTCTATCAGTTGCTAAGTGATACTTCATCCTGTCAGCAGTGCATTCCAGTTCACACGAAAATGTGCACCGTTCTTTAAACTTAAAGGGTTAAATTAACTGAAGACCTAAAATGTGATATCTTGTTCCTGACCCTGTATCACTCTGTGTAGCAAAAGTGAACAACTTTATTTGATTGAATGACTAGGAAAACTGATAAAATTTTAATTCCTTTGTGATTTTTTAAAACTATCTCCATGCTACAGTCCTCTCAAATAAAACCAAGAAATCCATCTTTCCTTCTCTCTGTGAATTTAATGTACTTTAAAAACTGGTTCTGGAACATTCACTGACAAATGCAGACTCCAAATGCTGAGCTAAGCTGCAGATATAGTATTCTATTTCTACACTAGGCTGGCTTGTGTCTTATTGTGTGGAATTTCAATTCATATCCATCTTAGCAGATTGCTAGCAGCATGCCAACAGGCAGGAGGAACGGCACCAGCTTCTCTGTGAAAATTCTTCTCAGTTACTCGCACTGCGAAATGCATACCTAGAAATGTGTAAGCCAAGAAACAAAATATAAGAGTTTGGATTTTCAGCAAAGTTACTGTAATTAATGTGCAATCCAAGATGCCCAGATTAATTAAACGCATGGATTTTAGAAATTTTGATATTATAGTGGAGAATTATTAACAAGTTTCCTTCCAGAGGCAATGGGCGGATATGGCCATATGCAGGGAATATATCAGCTGTGACAGCGTGTGGCACAGCATGCTTTTAAGAGCAACTGCAGAACTATGGGCACTTCCTGTATCACAGGAAACAAATGGCACAAAAGCAGATGTCTCTCATTTCTTTGTTATGTGCATCCTAACATGATTATCTTATCATATATGTATCACATATTTAATATATGCTAAGGGAATTCTGTCAGAGGATTGTGCCATGCCTTCTTTCATGCAGTACTATAGAATAGAATAGGGCTATTTTTTAACATCATTTTTGTGGTGCCTTCTCACAATGAAGGTAATTCATTGTCATTTTTGCAGATGTTTTATTGTGTTATCTCGTATCTCAAACTGTATAAATAATAGCCTATGGTTGATATGTGATCATGCAGTGGCCTGTCTAATAAAATACTAATATTAAAAGGCTGTTTAATGTTTTGCTATATACAGGGAGGTTGTGACATTTTAATGCAGACCACCCAAGGAAAAAAATCTTGTAACTGATAGTTGTTGTGAACTTAATGTTGATAGAGCCAGATAGCATGTTTTTGTCAAAACTGGCTTTTTTAGCTCATTGTGTGATGAAGCAAAGCACACTTTGGCTTTGAAACCTTTGCAGCGGAAAAATATAAACATGCAGCATGACATCATGGCATCGCGCACGTTTCTAAATTGCTTGAGTTTAGTAGCATGTAGGGAGGAGGGAGGGGGTTTCTTGAGAATTCTTTTTGATAACAAGTGGGTTCCCTTACACCACCTCTCAAGGGAACAATAGAAGCCAGAGGTAGTCTACAGAACGCCTCGCAGAAACACTTCAGGACAACAGCGCTTAAAAGATTCATGAAGATGATGCCTGGCTGGTTAGTGGTAAGAGTTCTCCCCGAGCGCGTGGAACAGGCCCGACCCTACATGTGATGTTACATGTTCAAAGGCTCCCTGTGGGGATGGGAAAAAACACACTTTATGCAGGACCTAAACTTCTCAATGGGCATAGTCCACAGAGAGACCGTTACCTGTTATACAGTCAACTCCAAAATGATTCACACCCTTGATAAAGCTGAGCAAAAAAGGCTGTATAAAATACACAATACAGGTATGAGCTATATTGTGTGCTCAAAAAATGGGATAAGTATATTCTTTTACACTAATAACATTGCTCAGAGAATTAAAATTATATCAAATTATATTTTTAATATTTCCCCCATACAGAAACTTTCAAGACCCATCAGATCTTTCTGTATTGAGGAATGGTCAAAGATGCACCCCATCTCATAAAATACTACAAAACACGACCTGTCAATGCACATTTATTTTTTGATTTTATTTTATTTAAGTATATGTAACATTTTGTTTAATTATTAGGGGTGTGAATAATTATGACACATAACTTTTGGGGAAAAAATATACTTTTCTCTGAGCAATTTTTGAGCACGTAATATAGCGTAATACATACCTGTATTGTTTATTTTATACAGCATTTTTGCTCATCTTTATCAAGGGTGTGAATGATTTTGGGGTTTATATATATATATATATATACTTTTATTTTTTTTTTGTTTAAGCAAATATTTTATTTACAGTACATTACTTTGAAAAAATTATTATTTTAATATACCACTGACAATATTACATTAGCATGAAAAGGGCTTGGTTCCATAGTATCTTGGCTTTTCCTTCAGGGCATCTTTGCGTGGGTTACCAGTTTCCTGTTTACAGTCTGCATATTCCCTGCTTTTACATTTGTTTTTTAATGGTTTCATTACTTTCTCTGCTTGTGAGTTTTCCCCCACCAGTCCCACACTGTGGAAGGTATCATAGTCACAGTGGGAGAGGCAGCCACTTCCTCACTCATCCCCACAGCAGAGATTGCCACCCACCACCCACAACAGATGTAGCCACTTAACTTTTTGGGTTGCTTTTTGCTGAGTCGTGGAAACAGCTCGTCACCAACGACCTTGCATCGAAACACCAATCCAGCAAACGATTCACTCTCTGAGGTAAAAATGTGAGGTCGTGCTGCTTGTTGAGTGCTGCTTGTTGCTTGTCTAATGTTGAGTTGTATAGGAAACATTGACACAGAGGCTTGAGTGCTAGCTCTCCTGTAGTAATGTGTGTCCTGTAGGGTGAAGATAGCCATATTGGTGATTTGACTGACACAGTTTGCAATTCCAAATTGTAAAAAAAAAAAAAAAAAGAGCCTTGAGTGACAAGAGGGCTTTCTGACGTCTCAGGAAAAAACATCAAACTCTGCTCCCTGCTATCTTGACTTGGGTCCCGTTTTCTTACAGGCAAATGTTGACATTTGGACAGTCGGTGTCACGTCCCATTGAACAATCACTTGTACCACGCGACAAGGGGGAGGGGTGGCTGAGTGATTGATCAAGAATTACAGGGAACAATTAAAGGTGTTGATCGCCAGCCCCGAGCCTTTGGAATGATCATCAAAACATCACACTAATCAAACACAGGGGCTTGCTGGAGCGTGGCGCGATTGGTACTTGACCACTGATTGCTCCTGCCTCCTGCCATGTGAGAGAGGACTCAGGACTGCAGGAGGGATGCTCAGTGACTAATGAACCGTCACCAGACATAGCCAGACTGCTCAAAGTTTCAGCTGCGTCATGGGTGCCGGTGACAAGAGGCACAACTTTGATGTCCAAATCTAATAGCACTCCCCCTCTCTCCTCCTTCCGCTTCTTTGCTTCCCCCTCCCGTAAATGTTGTTCCTTGTTCCTCGAATTTGATTACTTGACAGCTTGACCAGTTCTCATGAGCCATTTGCTTCATTTGCTGCGCCCGCCACGAACACTCTACTTCATCAATGCCACCTGTGTGCCCTGTGCTTCTCTGGATGGCCAACACAGAAATGTTGCCCGGAACGTTTCGAGAAGGTGTTTTGGCAATGTTCCCCCATCGTTATCACAGGACTTGCAACATCACTACTACACTGTAAATGGAAGCTGCAATGCATACAGGGAAAAGCTGCTATTGTCGGTGATACATACATTTAACAGCAACGGTTTACACCCAGTGATACTAAATTGCTGCCTAACTGACACTGTGATTATGTTTGTTACCCAACTCATTGCTTCCATATGCTTTCAAGTTTCTAGAAGTAAAATACAGTAAAACTACACAGAACCTTTTAAAGCATAATTGGCTGATGTGTGGTGAGCATTCTGCTGCGTCACACTGGTGGAAGTTTGAGCTTGAGATCCTGAAAGGCAATATATGAATGCAATCCATTACTGTACGCTAAATAAACATATCTCAATTAACTTAATTAGCAAACAAACATTTAAAAAACTGTCCTAGGGAAACTGTTTGTAGCTTCAAGAAATTGTGAGACAATAGAAAAAACTAATTAAGCTACTGCTATAATAGCCCGGTGAAACGGCACCTTCTTTTTCTCCCACAAGGATCCTCTATAGAGGATTAACCTTGCTGTAGGTTAAATTAATTTTAGTACTGGGCATAACAGTGAGTGCTTCAGTCATTCATTGTTTTAACAAACACGGTTATTTGTGTAGCAGTTAATTAAAATCAGTTATCAGAGATATTATTTAAGGATATACTTTGATTCACATTGAAACATATGTGTCCTCATTCTTCTGTGCTAAAATATAGGCTAACCACTGACACAGCGTAGTTGAGCGTGCACACACACACACACACACACACACGCAGAGGCGAGAAACTAGGTTATGATGGCGGTCTCTGCGACGGCAAAACGTAGCCTGAACAGAGCCCTGGAAACCTGTTTGAAGGAGTCTTGGGATAGTTTGTGATGGTCACCTGTGTGTCCCTGTCCCACAGCCGGGTCGGTGCTGCCACCACCTCCTCCTCTGCTCACATGCGCAGGAGGGGAGCCCGCACCCCCGGAGGACTGCTGACCCGAGTGCACAGACAGACCCCTCTCTCCCGAGATGGCTCAAAGACCCTTCGTCACAGAGGACAATCCACTGCCGACTCACATCCGCTGTCTTCTGTGTTTGTGAGGAGGCAGGCCATGAACTTCATGAGGCTTGTACACAAGATGACACTGTACTGTACTTCCTGATTTGGGACATTTGCAACTGAGCTTGGTGGAGTGCGTCATCTTGTAACCAATAAAAAAATAATGCCTGGTGGCCCTAATGAACTGGGACAAGCCCCCCCCCCATCTGTAAGCACTTGTACAGAGACAGGGCCCCCTTCCCCACACAATAGACCATAGGCATAGTACATTGGCTCCATGGTGCACATATAGGGTACACTAGGCAACACATCAATCAGTGCCCTCATTAAAAGGCCATTGAGAGTCAGTGGGGCTTCACCTGATTTTGGGTTTAAATCCAAATCCATATTCCCCAAGCACAAAGCATGTTATCAGCTCCAGCACAACATTACTTCCCCTTTTCCATTATGAAATTATAGTATGTATGTATATATAGATCCTTCAGTCCAACTCCTACAACTCAGTCATACCTGAATATCTTGTTCCAGGTGCAGTGGAAGCAATCTACCTGCATGTGAGTGTGTTTGTATCTGTGTGTGTGTGTGTGTGTGTGTGTGTGTGTGTGTGCAATAGAGAAAGTGAGTGAGTGAGAGTGTGTGTGTGCATGGTTGCGTATTGCGACAAGAGTGACCCATTTGGATCCCAGAAACTCAATTTACTTAAGGCAAGCCTGTAATCATATCAATACTCAATCTGCTCTAATTTGGCTCAGATGGTGGTCAAAGGACAGCATGACGGGAATGGGTCATTGGGTATTAGGACGCACACACATGCACACAGGCAACGTGGATCACTGCATCAATTGCACATGATAAAGCATAATTACCACATACATGTTTTATTCTTTTGTCGTGTAAATGAATAACATAGGTGAGGAGAAAGTTTCTGGTAAGAAAAAGGTTAATTGCTTTACTAAGTGAACACATATGTTCCCCTCGGGCTGGCAGTCTGATATGAACTAAGAGATGTGGTAGGAACGTTTTAAGATGTGAACTTCGCTTTGAATGGTTTAAGTGTCTGTAATTGATGTGGTCCTTCGGAAGACAGCAATTGACCTTGGCAGCCAAGTAAACAAATGCCGCGAAACACACTCGAATGTCGCCGAACACCTGGTAATTCGCCTTGAATAAACGCGCTGTTATCTTACAGGGTGAACGCATGTTTCCAGTGGTGCCGAATATCTTCGCCTCTCCTGTTTTTCTCTGTCTACTTATGGAATAACTGTCGGATTTATCGCGATATACGAATGAAAACCCAATTATAAAACAAAGCAAAGCATACATTCGTGTCACCACCGCTCCGTTGATCTTTCAAGTAAAGCGATAATGTGAGAAAAAAAAATATTTTTTTGGGTGATCACCACTAACGGAGTTACGACGGGCAGCGGCTCACTCGTCTGGCGACAAGAAGAAAGATAAGTGCTACTGGACGTTCAGCTGAGACGGGATTTTTCCCCTTTCAAAAGAGATTGCGGGAAATGCAGGCGTTCCATTTGCAAGGTTCTGTTGATTCATTCGCGACTGTAATCTTTCTTCGGGACAAGACGTTTGGAAAGGGGAAATGTGAAGGGGCTTAAAGTATGGCATGCAAAGATGGTTTCTGCCAAGAAGGAGATGGTGATTGCGATGTCCCCCCGTTACATTTACACTCTCTTCTACTTTATCTGCGTGGTCGCCTGGTGAGTATCCAATTTAAAGGTTAATATCACATTTTATTTCCGAGACCCGTGCGATTTACGAGAGGGTACGTCGCATTCGTATAATGAATACGAGTAGCAGGTGTACTGTTCTTAACAGCGCTAGTAGTAACTATGCTGACGATGGTCCAAATATTTGAAAATGTAACGACTGATGGTGAAGCAGACATCATCACTGTGTTAAATGACATTAAATGGCACGCATCTTGTGTTTTGTGTCGTTTTGCAGTATAAGTAGCACATCCGAACAGATAAAAAAGGATGACAAATTATATCCCGAAAATTTCACACGTATTCTGGACCGACTTCTGGATGGCTATGACAACAGGCTACGACCCGGATTTGGCGGTATGTACCTGAAGCTTTTCACAGTTTGTGGGACAAAGTCGGGAAAAAAAGATGTTAGCTCATCACTGCGCGGTCCAGCTTGCCAAAAGGAGAGAGACGGACTGAGAAAGATAGCATACACAAAAATTACTGTTACTGGAAAGTTAAAAAGAAAACGGGATTTATGTACCGTGGTTTGGACATAAATACTTCTAAATGGACTGGGGACTTATTGTACCTTTATAAGTGAAAATCAAACCAAAAAAGGTAAACAGGGGAAGCTTTCAACCAGAACGGAAGGGTTAATCTCGTTCTTCCACGTATCTGTGGAAAGAGCCAGGGTGTTTTCAAAACTATTGTGCTGTGGAGCTCAATTTGAACACTTACTCTTTTTTAATTGTTGCTGTGCCTTTACGTGTTGCTGCACACTGTGCCTCAAAATGTTCGAGTTTTTGTTATGTAATGGGGCTTGAAAAAAAATCCGCTTAATGCACAATTTGAGTAGGAAGAGTGCAGATGTTCTTTTCGCGTGTAAAACGCCACGGTGAGAACGTAAAAGGAAGGGTCTGATTGCGAAACGTGTCGCACTAGGCAATACGCACAGATGTAGTCCTGGTTTTCGAACGCAATCGTCAGGTTTGCTAAAAGAAAATTCGATGTGGCATAATTAACCTTACAACCAGGCTTTCTGCCCTGTCACCTCAAAAATGAGTATTCTTTTAGGTGTTTATCATTTGAAAAACTAAACCTACGACATAGCAGAGCGGATGATCGGCTTAATTTCCATGACGGTTTTATACTTCAAACCCTTTTAGCTATTTTCCAATTTCATTACATAAAAGCCGAACAGCACCATGCTTGTGGTGTAATTGCATGAGAACTGCTGGCCATTGTTCCGGTGCTATTGCATTTTGGATAATTAGATGTATTTCTCTGTTGTATTCAGTAAAGCGTTTAGATTGCCCATTTCAATGTGTGCCAAGCTTTTGCAACGTGGCAGCGTCTACCTGCAGAAACGCCAGCTGCTGCAAGGCTTGCCTGGCAAAAAATTCTATAAGACTATCCTTACTTTGGTTTTTCTGGCTGGATCTTACGATGTACAATCGGCGACAGGAAAAGTAAAAAAACAACGCAGCTTGCTGTTATTCTGGTAAAGAAGCAAATGTACTCGTTTTCAATTGTTCAGCGTAAAGGTCTGCGCATATCCTAAAATAGCACTGCCCCTCGAGTATAACATGGTTATGTGGGTAAAGTTTGAGCTGTGAGCTGATTCCATCTGCGTCCTGGCGCGTGTAGCGTTAATGCAACTAATGAGAGAGGTGATTAACGTTTCATCTGTCTGTAATTCTTTATATCTGGCACATCCTGTTGAGAAGACATTGATAAATAAATACATAAAACTGGTTGCCTTTGAAACAGTCGTAAGCTTCAGAAGTAGTCCAACTAAACGCTGACGATGAAGATTTAAATAATGTTGTTATTGTTTTACAGTGAATATGCGTAACAGTGAAAATAGCGTTTTCATACTAAATTCTGAAATGGCTTGAACTGTTTGTGGTGATACCGAATAACAAATCGTCCATAGTTTAGCGAACAATTATAAATATGAATAAGTAGTATAGTAAGTGTTATGGAATACATTAGGCCTACTGCAACAGCTAATGGAAACCCACCCCTTAAACAGACACAGTTGGTATCCACTACTGTTTTAATAAGCCAGTGGCAATGACCTGGTTCATGATGACTTTCAGTTCTTTCATCCGACATGGAAAAAAAGAGAAATTCACTGAATATTTACAATTAAAAATTACATCAATGGGAAAATGGATTAATGTACCAAATGGAAACAATTGTTTAGCAATTAAGCATTCATTATCTATACTTACACACAACACACAAAACAGTATGTTTTAATTGAAATGTTTTAAATAATGGTTGGCAAAAGCCGAAAAAAATCACAAGAGCACCTCGACCATTATCTTGACGTACAGGTAACTGCTAATATAAAGGAAACACCAACACAAAGTGTCTTAATAGGGTGTTGGGCCACCACAGGCTGCCAGAACAGCTTCAATGCACCTTGGCATAAATTCTAAAAGTGTCTGAAACACTATTGGAGAGGTGCTACACCATTCTTCCAGGAGAATAATTCATTTAAAGTTTTTTTTGATGGTGTGGAAAATGCTGTTTCAGATGCCGCTCTAGAATCTCCCATAAGTGTTCAATTGGGTAGAGATCTAGTGACTGAGACAGCCATGGCATATGGTTTACATCATTTGTATGGTCATCAAACCATTCAGTGACCACTCCTGCCCTGTGGGTGGGGGCATTGTCATTCTGGAGGAGACCACTCCCATCAGGATAGAAATGCTTCACCATAGGATGAAGGTGATCACTTTGTATTTATTGCCATTTACCTTGCCATCTAAGGGGTTGAATTGACCTAAACCTTAACACCATAACAGAGCTGCTAGAACCCTTAATTAATTTGTGTTTCCTTTATTTTGGCAGCTACCTATATGTACTGGCAAGTCTTCCAACACAAAATGTTTTTTTACCTGCTGCGGTACTGTAGCTATTTTGGTCTACTTCAAACAATGTACTCACCACTGGTCACCCTGCTGATTCAATCAAACTTTCCCTTTGAATCAACAACCAAATAGATTATTTTCAGAGGAAGGGAGGACTTAGAGTTGATTATTTTTTAGAGAACAATTTCGTAAGCAGTTTGTTGCTATATGTACAATTATGTGTGTAATTACTTTCTAGTCATTTCATTGTCAAATTCTTAAAGTAATCAGCCTCAAAACTGATTTAGTGGATACATGCGATGTCTATGTGACCACACACAGAATATGAATGTGGGTTCTTATGGTCATACTGTCCTCATATAATAATAATAATAATAATAATAATAATAATAATAATGATAATAATAACAATAACAATAACAATATAATAATAATAAGAAGAAGAAGAAGAAGAAGAAGAAGAAGAAAAATAATAAGATGATAGTAATTATGACAGATGGGTAAGGTAAAATGGACAAAAGCAAGAGGGGGGGGGATAAATCAATATATAAAGAAGTGCAAGTTCAAATGTGCGTTTCTGTGTGTCTGTGTGTGTGTGTACAATGCTGCTTATGACATTTCAGTTTGTAAGGTAGGGTGAATGGGACACAGTTGTCCTTTTTTTACTCTGTTATACAGTTGTCTGAACATCTCATAGATTTTCATGGCTGCTACCATTATTTCAGATAGTCACTATGTATTTATGCATATTGTAGAGCATATCATCATTATTGGTAAAAACATTTCTAAGCCATTTAGAAACCCTTCTAGTGAACATGACCATGAATGATACCACTTAGCTAGCTAATTAGCTAACTATATTTAGATACTGCTAGCTAGCTAACATTAGCTAATGAACTTAGAGCCAAACTACTTGCACCCAACTTATAATAATAATAATAATAATATACGCCATTTAGCAGACGCTTTTATCCAAAGCGACTTACAGTAGTGAATGCATAAATTTTCAGTATATGTGGCCCCAGTGGGGATTGAACCCACAACCTAAGCATTGCCAACGCTGTGCACTACCAACTGAGCCACAGAGAACCACCAACTATCAAACTAGCTGAGACTAGCTAGCTACCTAACAAAACCTAGCCAGACTAACATGCCAGCGTGTTTTATTCTGTCCATGCAAATGGTATGGTAGCCAGATAGCCAAGTGGCTATGTGGCAAGCTAGAGCTTAGCTAGCTATTATTAGCTGAGCAATTGGTAGTTTGTCTAGTGAGAGATGTTACTCACAACAATTGCTATATGAACAACCCAAAACACAGAAAACTATTAAAGCTAAATAAAGAGTACAAAGGAACAGTATTTACAGGAACTACACTGAGCTTTATCGACTGATTAACCTAACCTAGGTAGCTACTAACAAAGTTTTTTAACTGCTAGTGCTCTGCGAGGGAATATAATAAATAATGACTCAACAATTGTTTTGTGTCTTGCAATGGCTTCCAGTTTCCAGCATTGTTGTACACACAAGCTAACTTTTCACCACCAATCTAAATTTTAATAAAAACCACGGCACATGAAACTCAGTGCACTAGTACGTTTAAAAGTCCAATGTGTTGTAATTTGGTGAGAAATGTATAATGCTGTAAAAATATGTTAGAAGAGCGCAAAAATAATTGTTACGAAATGCTAACAATTTTCACTCTTTTTAAAATAAAAACTAGCAAACAGATTTTATGAAATGCGAGGATTAGTATTTAAATAATACTTGTCCTTTGTCAAAAATACATCTACATTGGTGGTGGAATGGCAAAGAAGGATTGTAAACAAATAATGAACAGTAGCAGTTGTCAGTTATCAATCATTTAACAGCATGACAGTCTGTCAGAAAGCGCATCAACAACAACAGTGTTGATTGATGGCTCAAAGGGCTTTAACGTGTTCTTGTGATAATAAATATGATTTATTTTCAAGAAGCCGTGTTTATTTTCTTTTTGGGCATTTATAAATGTATAAATAATATGGACAGTGACATGACCTATGAATAAGGCTGTGGTCACAGGTCACAGATTCTGTGAGACTTGAGATGCGCATGAAATATATATTGAAAATGAAATATTAAAAAATATGAATGAACGTAATGTAGAGAATTGGTTTGTATCTCATTTGAAATGTGAAATTTACACCACACCAATGAATGATACTGTGCTTGTTTTGAAACCACTCTTTTGTTAATATGCTTTTGGCACCCTTTCCGTGTCACTGAATTAGGTGCTTAAATCGATTGTAACCAATTGTAGTAGGCGTGTATATTTCTGTTAGTTATTCTATTAGGTGTGGTTATACCTTTTACTCATTTCATTATGTATTTGGTGTAGATATTTCCATTATGTCTTGCATTAGATAAGTAGACTATATTTATTATTTACATATTGCATTATATGTGTATATTCCCTTTAATCATTGCATTAGGTATAGATATTTCCTTTACATATTTGATTGGTTGTGTATTTCTGTGAATTATAGATAATTTCCTGCACATGATACCCGCTAAAAGCTCCAATACTAGTACTAGTAGAAGATAAACTGTGAACATGGCCATTCAGTAACCTAATGTCCTAAATTAAGCCATGCATTAATGTGAATGCAGATATATAAAGCTACACATCCCAAAAAACTCCTCCTGGAAACTGAGGGTTTGTTGGGGGGAGTTAAGGGTAAATCTAAATGCATGATTAACATGCATGAATGATGGTCTCCAGTCCTAGATTTTTAAAAAAGAAGAAAAAAAGAAAATAAGAGATTTATCGATACCATTCACAGTAGGTTTTAGAACCTTTTAGAAGGTTTGATATAGAATATTCCGCCCCCCCCCCCTCTCACCCACACCCACCCAAAATCTAGAAATCTCAAATCAGCAGAAACAATTTCCTTTCTCTTGCACAAGTTCTCCTTTTTAGACAGGTGTCCTCAGCTTAACCCCAAGAAAAGGACCCAGAAACAGTTATACACTCTCGCAAATTTACCCACCATTATTTGCAGGACAGTTGTGGGTGAATCAGATGGTATTGAGAAGAGTTCTTTCAGGAAAACTCTTGAGTGTTGATTTAGAGTGGACTTGACATTTCATGGAAACTGGCCTTCAAAAATACAAACAAAAATAACAGTGCATGTAGTGAGTGTTGATTTGTGTTGATTTGGGTTACTAGCTGTCTGGTTGAATGTATAATACATAGGTAGGCAATCATTATAGGTATTTAAAGCAAAAAGCTGAACCAATCGCAAGAGTCATTTACCAAAGCTCACCACTAGGGGCTCAGGTGGTCAAAAAGTAGTTATTTCCAGGCATAGGCTACTATAGACAGGAAAGGGATTAAGGTAATCGTTTTTCAAGGTGATGAAGTTTCATTGGATTCATACAATTGTGGCAGTCAGTGGGTCAACCTTCCCTCCCATGATAGATTGTATTTAGTTAGTTTGCATCAAATTAACAGAATGAGCCACCCACCAGCCCACAACAAAATTGTTAGTTCACGTCATCGACTTAAAACACAATTCTTGTAAGACTCACGTTGTCTTATTGTAGTACTGTTAACAGCAATTGGCTTAATAAACATTTTAATTTCCCTGCCTTGGCAGTGGGAGGTGCAGGTTGTCAATCTGCACCTTTCCACCTTCTTTAAGCGTTTCTGGACTAAGTTGGCTCTCCCCCTGTCTACCAAGCACATGCTCCCCTAACATGTGCCACTACCTCCGCCTGACCTAAAATTGTTATCCTTAATAACTAGTGCCAGGAACAATCTTATAAATCAGGTGAGAAAACTTAAGACACTGGTCCAGTGTGTGGACGGTCCGGTATCAAAAATAAAATAGGCTATTCCAAATTGGAAGAAAATATGATTATATTGGAAAATATTAACCAGATAAACTGAATAAAAAAGGAACGATATACATTTCTTACCATTCTTTACTCTATAATTTGTCACTACAATATAATATAGATTTTCTTAGTTCTTAGAATTTCTTATGAATTTTTGAAAGGTAGCTTCAAAGCAGAGATGTATCGGACAACTTCATGACAGGTTATGGAAGAGAAAATAGAATTAATGGACTTCAAAAGGCGAATGTGATTTGTGAAAGTTACATTTTTTATGGTTTCGCTGATGATAAAAAAGAAGCACCATGGAATTTTTTATTACACTGCAGATTCTCAGAACATATAGTCTATAAACCATTGTACAGTGCATAGCTGTGCTTATATCTACAGCCTATTAAAGAAAACACAAATGTTTTTCATGAACAAACAAACTTTGTGAGACACTCCAAAAAATGCAACTTTTGTATTGCTTGCCATTAATTGATGTACTGTGTATGTTTGACAATTCATAACCGTATTTCTTTGATAGGCCCGGTGACAGAGGTAAAAACGGACATATATGTGACAAGCTTCGGGCCTGTTTCTGATGTCGAAATGGTGAGTGTCCAAATCATAAGTCAGAATGAATAAATTAAAGGTGATACATATGGTCAAGTGAGAGAAGAAAGAGATGTCACAAATCTCGATATATACCTCCTTTTAGGCTAAGGATGCTCTAACCCTGTTTGTTTCTGTTTTTTATTTCACCTGAAGTTAATATGTTAATATATTTGGGACAAAGTTCTGCATCCAGCTAAAGTTGCAGTGAAGAATGTTTTTACTTAGATGGAGACTGGATTATGTATTATTTATGTCCTACAAAAGTATTTGTTTAGTGTGACTCTACAAAACTCTAATGATTAACGTGTACAGTGTCAGCGACAAATAACAATTATTCCTGTCGGTTTGATAATAGTTGAGGTAATTTGTGTGTGTGTGTGCGCGTGTGCGTGTGTATGTGCGTGTGTGTGACTGTCTGATTTTAGCTTTGACAGCATATGGGGTCTGATCCTATTGAGATTTCCACACCTGATGCACAAGTATCCAGGCTGGATAGAATTACTATGCTGGGCTATGATATTCCTGAGCAGTTGTATTTTTAGACTCAAATGCGTCCTCTTGTGTCCTTGGCTTGCTCAGGAGTACACGATGGACGTCTTCTTCCGCCAAACGTGGGTGGACAGGAGATTGCGGTACGAGGGCCCAATCGAGATCCTGCGACTCAACAACCTGATGGTCACCAAGGTCTGGACACCAGACACTTTCTTCAGGAACGGGAAGAAGTCGGTGGCCCACAACATGACTGCTCCCAACAAGCTTTTCCGCATCATGAAGAACGGTACCATCCTGTACACCATGAGGTATCGCCCAATTAACCAACCTCTCAGCGGATCGGTCAATTTGAAACCGGCGCAGAAACCTCAGAACAAGCAGAGTGCTTTGTGCAACACGAGTGTAGTGCATGCACATTACTGAGAAGAATACAGGTCACTATCTCACTATAAGTTCACCAAGAGCATAAATGGCCTGGAGCCAATCACCAGTCATCACTAGTGTTACAGTGCTCATACACTAGTTACAGTGTCACGTTTGTTTACTTCGCATGCTCAGTTTGGTGGGGTTCAGTGAGCACGAGATTAATTAAAAAACAGTCCTTGCATTGGAAAAAAAAGTAACACTTGCATTTATTAGCAAATCTCAGTTAAGGGCATATGTGGATTGAGCCCAGGCCAGTGTCTCCTGGGAATAAACACTTCAGAGGCCGTTGCAGGCAGGTTCCAGGTTAGGGTAAAAAACTGAGATGTTCAGGAAAACAACATGGACCCATGTGAACACGAATGTACTTGAACTCTTTGACTTTTGAGTTTGCCAGTATATGCGCGTAGTACCACTGAGGGACTCCAAACCCAACTGTAAATTTGGACACACCATCCTGGGTGGTAGCATTGCAAAGTGTGAGGACGTGATGTGCCTTCCTGTGAAATTCCAGGCTGACCATTAGCGCAGAGTGTCCGATGAAACTGGTGAACTTCCCCATGGATGGCCACTCCTGCCCTCTCAAGTTTGGAAGCTGTGAGTCGAAATCGCTGTCCGTTTGGGTGTGTGAGCGCCATGGGTGGGCGAATGAGGGCGACATAAGTGGACCCAAACATGTATGAGAAAATAAGTCCCTGGGAAAGCATTTGGTTGCAAATGCCAAATATTTATTATTTTACCTTGTAAGGCAGGGCTATTCAATTCCAGGCTTCGAGGGCCACAGTGTCTGCAGGCATTTGCTCCAACCACACACTACACCACCTGCATTCAGTAATTAGCTCACCTCCTGGACCAAGGAGGTAAACTAATAAGTGAAATCAGGAGGTGTATTGCATGGTTTGAGCAAATACCTGCAAACACTGTGGCCCTCAAGGTCTGGAATTGAATAGCCCTGCTCTAAGGCTTCATTTGCCTAGAAACTTGCCTGGTATGTCTGGACAAACACTCTCCCCGGTGGACCATTTTCAGATGAAATAACTTCATGCTCCAATTAGATACACATGTTAAATCGTAGCCACAAGGAACACCTTTATATTTGAATTTAAAAATGAATACTCTTACACAATGTTGAGGCAGTTGAACATACACTCAAAGAGTCCAGCTACAAAATGTTGCTATCGGCAGCCTGACATTTATTTAAGAAAAATAATCAAATCTCTCTGTTGAATGACAATGAAGCTCAGTCCTAAGAAATTTCAACTTATCATAATGCATTTATTTATTTCATTTTTTTGACATTTGTTTTTTTCTTATGTAGAACATGTTTTCTGGTAAAAAGATGGAAATATTCAGTCGGTTATGTGGCGCTTGTGAGTGTTTGTTGATTTGGTCTAAACTGCTGACCTTTGGCTATGGGCGCTCAAGCTGAGAGAGCCCACCTGCATTTGCATATTATGGCCTGTCAAACTGCCATCTAAAACAAGGAGCAGACGCATATTTTGGGACAATCTTCATGTCAGCTCATTTCAAATTTGGTTTCATGCCAAAGTGGATCGCAGAAACAAGCGTTCAGCACCGGCGTTTCTGACGGGCAGCGTCTGCCCGGAACAGTCTCGAGCGGCCCACTTCCTCTCGCTTATCGGGAAGCCGCAGCGATGCCGAGATAACAGCCGTTGAGGGAAGGGATAGAGAAAAGATGAGGAATGGTGCCCCCCCCAACCAAACAGCAGAAGCCAAAATTTTCTTTTCTCATTTTTTTTCATTTTCCATTAGTTCTTTGTTCATCTTTATGAAGAAAATGTCTGCGTGCCTCTATGATTAGCAGATGCAAATCCGTTTCATCTTATATCTCAGAAAAGGTCAAGATCACTCCCTCTGCCCAAGGTTAGAGCAGACCTATTCAGGCAGCGCTGGCTGCCCAGAGTGGAGGGTGGTGGTTCTGCATGGCACAGCAAAACACACACATGGCAGGGGGGGGTTGGGTGTGTTCAATCTAACTACACAGAGACCAGGCCCATTCGAGTCCCATTCAAGACTGAGATTGAAACATGGATCACGCGGATTAGATTGAATGCATCCTCCCCCCCTCCCGAGGTTGAGGAACTGGTCTGCTCTGCCAAGTTAGGTGACTTTATAACCATCTAATGCTTTAAGTTGCACAACTAGTGAGCTGAGTCAGACATTTCCAATGCTTGCATGCAGGGTCCTAGGGGAGGATGACCCCTTTGAAGTCCATATCAATATGATGCCATGGCACATCTTGACATCGACTAAGTGTGCCGAGGTTTCAACAGGGTGCGGCAAGAGGGGCTGTCAGGAGACAGGGGCACTTGCTAACTAAGACCAAGGCCAATTCGTCCAAAGTATCATTCAACATCTCATAACGTTGCTGTGACATTTTATCAAAAGCTCGAATTATGGCAATGCAAATAATATCTGTTAGCTGGAAGGTTATTTTCAGTGCTCCTCCATATATGTAGTGGGTGTAGACCCCACCTTTGGGTCTCACGTTCTCCTCCATCTATATAGTGGGTGTAGACTCCAACCTAGGGTCTCACTTGCTCCTTCCTGTCCCTAGATGCATACCCCAAAACAGAGATGATCTACACCTGGACCAAAGGCCCCCAGCATTCGGTGGAGGTACCCCCAGAGTCATCCAGCCTGGTGCAGTATGATCTCATTGGCCAGACTGTCTCCAGCGAAACTGTAAAATCGATCACAGGTAACCTCAAGCTGATTGGCTGTGGTGTCACTGCTTAGTTACGTTACACAGAAAATGAGTGAATGCTGAGAACCAAATGGACCACGAACCAAATTTCACATACTGTATTGATGCACACTTGTGTCCGTGAATGTTGTGCGTTGGACCTGTTTTTCATGTTTACCTCGATTTATATGGTTCTCAATCATCCCAACCGAAAGTCCATAACATATTGATTGTCCTGCAGACTGTATCTGAAATGTATCAACTGCCACTAGAATCAAGTAAAATTGATTAATAAAGGTTGCAATTCCTACCATAGTTTGACAACATGTGCATGACAGTCTTAAGGAGGCTAGTAGGTAGGGAGAGGCGGGGGGGGGGAGGGGAATAGCGTTTTATTGCTACCTCACTGGCAAGAATGATGGGAAGAGATTAACGTGCAGGTGGGGCTCCTTTCACAGTGTGTATGTGGCTTTATTTTCCTTTGTTACTTTGATCACCCTAACAGGAGTGTGTTTTTACCTTTCAGGAGAGTACGTGGTGATGACTGTATACTTCCACTTGAAACGGAAAATGGGCTACTTCATGATTCAGACGTATATCCCCTGCATCATGACAGTAATCCTCTCACAAGTGTCCTTCTGGATAAATAAAGAGTCTGTGCCCGCCAGAACCGTATTTGGTATGTACTATTCATGAAGCAACCCCCCCACACACACACACACACACATACATAATGCTTGTATCGGAGGCAAAGTTGTCAAAGTCAAAAATCTCCCTGAAATGGAACCTATCTCTTTGTGGCTTTAAGAGTTCAAGATTCGAAAGTCTCAAACTCCTTGAGACTGCCACCTCACAATCTGTTAGTTCTAAAAAGGTGCGGGTGCAGCTTATTGGGAGTGACTATCCACTTAGCGTGCTTTAAGCTAACAGTACAGGCTGTATTTTTGGAGGGTTTATTTATGGATGTTTTTGGGTGTGGAGCGGTGTGAAAAGAGGTGTAAAGCCGTTGACATGCGCCGGATAAGCGAGATGGTTGCCATCCCCGTCACTCGTTGGTGTGACGATTTGGCGCATTGTGCAGGACCCCCAGGGGGCTGAGAGGAGACTGCAGTCACCATTATACCTCCTTGTAAGATCACCAGATGATTTTTCTGCTTTGCATGCTGAACACAGCCACGAATGACTTTCAAGGTCTGTAAAGACTCAAGGAGCAAATGAGCACGTCCCCAATCCCCCTGGCTTTTGCTCCGAAATGAATGTATTGACAGATGTAAAAGAAACGACACATCTTTGGGAGATCTCTGCCCGTCTGTCAGCTCTGTGCTGACTTTGAAAATGTGGGGAGTAGCAGTTTAGGAACTAGACTTGGTCCCAGAAGGTTGCAGGTCTGAATCCTGGATAGCACACTGTCTTGGTAACCTTGAGCAAGGTACTTAACCCAACATGCGCATGTAAATAACCTGTTGTGTAATGTAAAGTAGCTCAATTCTGGGTGACTTACAAGCAGATGAATATAGCAATGTGCTCCCCAATTGGAAAAGTCCACATGTTGCCTTTATAAGTCTGAGATGACAGTTGTCTGGCATGTCTGAGTATTTCCAGTTTGAAACTGTATTTCTGTGTATTTCAGCTGTATTTTTGTGTCACAGAAGGTTGTTTTTGGTGTTCATTTGTGTGCAGCTTCTAGCTGATTGGATTGCACTTTGGCCTTGCTTTGCTTAACCACAATTGCACTGTTGGCCTGATTCCATTGGCTTGTATTATCCTAGCAATTTCTACAGGTTGTTTTTTCAGTACTTGGTTGTTCCACTCTCCAAACTGTTTTGCACTCACACTAGATTATACTAAATTGTTAATTTCCTTTTATAAATACGATTATCTGGTGGTATCTCATAGCAGTGATGGACGAATGTGGATTTCTGAACCCCAAAACGGGTGGAACCATGGATTTGGACCAATCATAGTGCTTTGCTATGGAGAGTATAAAGTCTTCTGATTGGTTTGTATGAGTCATTAAATGACTGTACATGGTAGCTCCGCCCATTTATAGGTGGCTCATAGTGCTTGTAGTTTTACGTAATGGCCATTTTTATTAAAAAGTACCTTGGTAGAGGTCATCAGTGCCTTGGTTAGTGCGGTCAATACTTTGGTCAGTGTGGACAACACCTTTGTCAGCCCTGCGTCGGATGCAGGGGACGCAGCCTAGCGAGATTCATACTTTCAGTGTGCAGTCCACATTCATACTGCCCCCCCCACACACACACCCACCCCCAGCCTCTGGCTAATGACATCCTCCAGATTACTGATTATTTCACATCTCATAGTTCCGGGGTGCCGCTGTAGCCCAGAGCTGGTGGAAGCTTTTCAAGAGCACGGCTGCATAAGGAGGCAGTGAATTTTCCTAAATATATACTGGCAGGAATCCTTTTGTGTATGAGAACCATGTAGTGCAAAGCCTCATTTTATGAGCGGTTGCTTGTTATACCATTCTGCTATGATGTGCTAAAATGAGTGAGTAAGGAACAATGAAATAGTTAAGGATATTTTTTTATTGTGCTTACAGGGCAAGTGTTGTGGACTTTGAGCCGCTTGCATCTCTCTTCTTTGTTACCTGTGAAAAACACCATTCACCAAACACCACAACAAAAATGTTAGTTTTTTTAAATCTATCCCACAAGCTTATAGTGCTAGGGTAGATCGCCGCAGCTAATGTTCATTGCCTTGGTCGGTGTGACTTGATGCTGCAGGTGCAGTCGGGGAACAGTGTGTTTTTATGGCCCCGGTGATTCACGGCTCTCAAACCCGCCATCACCGCCAGACTAATGAAACTGTCCAATAGCTGCCTGTGTCTGCGTCTAAGCAGTGTAAATACTGCCGAACACAGCGCGCGGACAGGGGGGGAGGTTTCGGCTGTGGGGGTGGATAATGTGTGGGTCAGCCACCTTTTGTCCTGTGCTCTCTCCTGTTTGTACCCCTGCAACTGAGGTCTTGGTTATTAGTATGGCTACATCAGAATTAATGCAGGGCTCCCTCTGGTGGCCCTGTTGATGTTGCACATTTTTATTTCCCCGATGCCTCGTATGGGGGAAAGAAGGTCAGGATGAAGGTGCAGTTGAGAGCCCCCACCACCCATGATGGGATGGTAGACGACTGACATTTGTACAGTTCAGAGGCCCTGTAACTTCATTTCACCTGTTCCCACACATAACTCAATCACATATGGGCTTTGAGCTGCACTTTTATCAGCCTATTACCAGCTGTGATTCCCTCCTGCCTCGCCAGATTTAAGAACACATCCTCTCATGGCTAAAAGGACCCATGCCCCCCCCGCCGGTTTGAATTTATTTCACTCCTTTATCTTACATGCGTCACAGCACATCTCTGGGACAGCACAGAGGAAGTCATGCAGGAACATAAATAGAGCCACCCCATGTTGCTCCTGTTACACTGTATGGGCAGAGATGAACGCTGTCACACGGTTAATTTGAGCTCCTGTAACAGGCATGGGGAATCTGGCCAGACTCAGGGCAATGATTATTTTGCTCTTGGTACAATGGGGGGTTGTCTTTATCTGCGGCTTCTCACTTTCTATGCCAAGCATTTGGGCCACAGTTCCTTCATTGATTTATGATTGATGTATTGATTGATTTCTGTTTTAAAGTCTGGTTTATATTAAAGGGAAAGAAAGAGAGATGGAAACAGAGAATGTATATGCGTGTGACTTGTAGTCCTGTCTGGAGAACCGTCCATGCGCTATGTCTGTGGATTGCTTCGATAAATATTCTGCTGGATAAATGGATAATGTGTAGAAGCTGTGTAATTTTCCCTGTATATGAGCGTGTGTGAAGAAAATAAATTACATAATAAAAATAGTAATGAGGCAGAAAATGTGACTTTGCCTTCGGTCAGATGATTTACACAGGAAGTGACCTTAAAATGTAATATAGGATATCTAAGATATCAGGGGTGTACTCATAAAATCCTCATAATTGCCTTTTATGCACATTTGTTTTATTTTTGGAACTATTCCTCCACTTTTTTTTTTTTCATCCTAATTTTGGGAGTCGTATTTCTCCAGGCCCAGTCATAATTTGAGGTCCGTCCCATCACTGCAATTTCCTCTGTAAATTGGGAAGTGCCTTGGGCCCGTGTGCAGCCGACCGCTGTTTCTTTTCACTCACAGTCCAGCTGAACTGTGCGGTTATTGTGCTGGAGGAACGGTCCACTGAGCTGGTGCAGGTGTAGTGCAGGTGCATACAGGATAACAATTGAGCAATGTGCCGGGGAATACGCTGTCCAGTGAGACCTTCCTTCTCTACTGGCAATGTGAGACCTTCCTCTCCCAGCCACTGGCAATGGTGCGTCAACCCGTGGGTCTCCCAGCCACCGGGGGAGGCTGTGTCAATGGTGCGTTAACCCGTGGGTCTCCCAGCCACCGGGAGGCGCTGTGTCAATGGTGCGTCAACCCATGAGTCTCCCAGCCACCGGGAGGCGCTGTGTCTGTGGGGTGTGTGACTGCACCAATGACTGGTGTTTTTGTTAGTATTAAATATATTTTATTCAACACCAGCATCTATTTATCTATTTTGATTATGTTATTTGTTGTACCGAACTGGAAACAGTACTGCTTTGCTGGTGATCGATGTGACACTCAGGGAAGGAATTTTGCTCTGTTGGTTGTTTGCCTCCGTTTTTGTGCCCCTTGGAATCTAATTTTGTTCCACTGTTGATTAGTGTCTGAATGAAATCCTGAGACCTTTCTGTCTGTCCTGTAGCCTTGTGGTTAGAAATGATTCTGGAGACTTTGGGGTTTACGCCCCAACCCAATCATGGTTGCTCACGATTGAGTCGAAGTGTGACATGTATTCTCATCTGTCTTGCAGCCCTTTAAGGAAATAGCCAATGATATTGACATGGCGTAAAGGAGACAGGATTTTTGCCTCTCCGAAGATTACAGTTTATTGTCATAAAAATTGCCATTGATTGACATTGATTGCATTGGATTGTTCGTCTCACGTGATTGGTTACAGCACAGAAAGCACCTAATCCTGAACACGTTTTGAGTGATCTCGATAATTAAGGTGAATGAACAATTTTTTGAAGGTCATTATGGGCAAGGGGTTATTTTTCGATTGTCGTCGATGATGAGTAATCAAGTCAAGCCAGGGCAGAGAACATGCTGTGGATTCACACTGAGCTGTCTGGTACAGATTATGATCCACGTGTGGAAAAAAGGGATTCCCTCTCAACCACTGATTTGCTATTTGCTGATATTGGGCATGACAGGTGACCTCTGAGCTGAACTCGCCGTGATTGTGATGGTCTAATCCCCCTACCTTGAGTATTTGAATGGATATTGTGGTAGGAGAGTGGAAAGCCCACTTTCACAGAGAGTGCAGGGAGTAAGCCGATACCCTTTCCCTGCTCTAATGCTATTGCAGAATCAAAATGTTTCCGGCGTCTGTCTAGCAAGCGTGACTGTCGAGACAAGGTAAAGAGATGTTATGTTGTTTTCTTGCAGCATGACTCCATGAAATAAAAAAAGAATGAACAGAGGTATTTTGTATCAAAAGTGCATATTTTCCACCCTCTCGGTTTTCCAATTTTTCACTCTAATACGCAAGACTCCGCATGGCATCCCGAGCAGGCTGTCCCAACATTAATTTAGAAGTACTCTTTGTTTTCCATTTTGAAGAATGGAAAAAAAAAAAAAGAACACGTTAATTCTGTCTGAAACGACACTAACACTGCCTGCCTGTTGCTTTTTATGCATGTTTTATCAGTAGAGCTAACACCACACCAATTAGGGAGAAAAAAATAAGTTCCCTCAGGGTGTCTAGCATACTAATTTAGCCAATTTATTTGAACCTTTTGGTTATGCAAAGACCTCCTTTTGTTCTTATTTTGAACACTGCCATCTGGAGGCCCGACACAATGAAGACATCACATCACAAAGACCAAAGGAGCTTTGACACCATATTAATTGGCACAGCTCAAAAATTACCTGTGGTGAGTCTACCATGAGTGACTACCTCGTAAAGAATATATGGCTTCAAAACCATTACCCAACGGGGTGTAATAGAGGTCTGTTCTCGCTCTGCCCGTAATGGCTCTGCCGTTAAGGGTCATACGTCTGGTCCCAAAGGATGCCATTTCTAGAAATATTATATATTACATTTTTCCACCTTGGCCAGAGCTGCTTTTCGAGATATGCGGAGACGGATGAAACCATATTTCATATTTTATAGGACAAGTGTGTGCGTCAATGGCTCAGATTAAAAGGTTTGTTAGGTAACGTTGTGTGACAGCCGCCACAAATATCGCCCTCCACTAAAGTTATATTAAGGGACGAAGAGATATCGGAGCAGCACCAGGTTTCTGTCTGAGGGATATGTGGCCTTTATGAAATTTCAAGACTGTATGATTCATCTTTCTCCCAGCCACTGTTACTGAATTTTGCAGAACCCATCCTTGGGTCTTGGCCAGTCTTAAGCTGAAAGGTCATTGTTACCCTTCTGTCATCTGATGAAGAGTAATCTTGGACGGAGGTGATTCGGACACATGTTCAAAAGCCATATTGCATAAAGAATAACATCTGAGCCGGGCATGATTCCATCTCCACATTTACACACAGTTACTGCTAGCTAACGTGTCTGACAGACGTTGTCATCAAGACTCCACACTCTGCTTAAAATAAAAGAAAAAATAATAATTATATATATATATATATATATATATATATATATATATGTAGTTACGTGTGAATATGTTGCCCAACGCGTATGTACATTATCACATACATCATGATGCTGGCCTTTTAAAAATTTACATAAACCTAAAAGGTTAATCTTTAAAAAAAGAAGAAGATTTTCTCAATTCTGGCTGACCTAAAGCCGTGCTATCCCAAGCAGAACAATGCGAACCTTTCCCTGCCGCTGTGGACTCCAGACCATAGTCGTCTGATGACAGCCCAGACTTGAGCCTGCGATGATTGGACTATAAGATGAGTGCCTTCACTGACTGAGCCCCTCCGGTGCCCCAGATCGAGCAAGGTTCATCTTTATGAGAATGCCAAGGCCTGAAACTGCTTCTAAAGTGCTCAATTTAACACAGTTTCAAGGTTATGCTGTTGTAAAGTTAGAGATTCTTGACAGATAAAAGCCCTTGATCCCCAGAGGTTTTTCAGCACAATCTAGGATAATGCTTTGTGTTTTTTCAGATTATAATATTTATTTATTTATTCATTTTATATATTTGTCAAGGACATTGCAAAAGCATTGTTGCAATGTTAAAAAAAACAAGCATTGGATGCATTGCATTAAGTGTTTATAGCCAATCGCTAATTTGCAATTATCCCTGATAATCTTCAGAAAAAAAAGTATGTATCAAAAACGATAAACAAACAAAACAAAATGCATGCAAGAACATGCTAGAAAACATGCATGCACTCAATACAGAAAAATAATAAATCAGAATTAAACACAACCAACTGTAAATTACATAATGAGAGCAACCATAGATACTTGTAAACAATTGCATATTTATGTTTAACTATATAACCATAGTACTGATGTTATTATTGTTATCATTATTGCATAATTATTATTATTGATGCAATTAATAATATACAATAATTATTAAAGTTATAGTATCATAAATGACTCTGGATGTCATTGTAGCATTATTAAGCTGCTATGGATGTGATTAGTATTTTCAATAATATCGATTTATTTTCATGTATATACATGTTTATACACATAATCCTCATGTGTCGACTTAATACGCTTCTGTCGGTTTTCCCCTTGTATGATAGTTGTATAGTACTGTAATTAAAATAAAATTAATTTAGGTCATCAATTAATTGTGTAATTAAGGTTGCAGTGCTGTAGTAGCTACCTCAGCAGCATCCAAAAATGATCAGAAGAGTCATTTTGTATGGTGAATAGTTGAGACCATCGTAACAATAATCGTAATAATTACGAGTTCTCTGTCATTATTTGATCTAGCTCACAAGATGATCTCAGGATGTAATATGATTAAAATTATTATCATGATTTAAATCAAGATTTCTTTGTTACAAAATTGTTAATATACAGATAGGCAACATTACTCAGGATTTCAAAATTGGCAACATTTTCAGGGGTCTGTGAACTTGTGTTAAGATCAAGTTAATTGTCTTGGGGATAAAACCTTGGCCTACCTGCCCCTCTCCACACTGGCCCAAGGTGGTAATATGGTGACCACACCTAGTGGGTGTAGTGAGAGGGCTTATTGTTAGTTATGAAAAACAGATAACATGATATATTTAACCTAGCAGATACAATTATGAATGTTTTAGGTTGTATACAATTGAAAATCTGTTTTTAATTACAACAATATTCTGTAACATATTAAATGGACACAATATAATTTTCTATTGGATACATTGCTCTTTCAGTCTATGCCACGAGTTAACAAGCTACTGATAACCAACCAAACAAGTGCAGGCTAGCATTTTTGCTGAAATAGCAAAACTTATATCACAAGATGTCTCATTGGTCTGGTAATATTGAAATCCTGAAATAGTCCTTTTGTGATTTGGATTTCACCACGTCCCTAGTAGTGTCAACTCCTGATCTTTTAATAACCCCAAATGTATTATGATACAATTGCTTCAACCAGCTACTATAACTGTCCCACATGCCATTGATTCATTGGTCCCAAAGCACCACATAAGAGCTTGACATCTATCTGTATGTCTACCGTCATGTGAATCGACGTCTTATTTTTTCCACTAGTGTACGACGTATAGTTGAGCAAGTCTTTAATCTTGTTTCAAGAGCAATACGGTGTAATGCGGCTCAGAGGAAAGGTTTATTTCTGTCAGGATGATGGATTAGGCAAACTACACTGCCCTGTTCGTTGGGAACTCTGGAGTGCATCGTAAACCGCCACACCCGTCAAAACTCAGATGTTTAGATTTGTGTTTCCTATTAAGATCATTTCGAGTTGAATGCACATTCACAGTGTCAACATTGTTGTTTTATTTCCTGACCTAAAAGTATTTTAATGCATGTTTTTGTTTTCCGCTGAGATATGTATGGGGTCCACATCACACATTAGGAAAGGATGGCATCACAGAATGAAGCCTATTTAAACATATGCTACAGGTAGTGAACAAAAAATGGCAACATTTTATAGCAGTGTTCCAACAGTGAAGGGTCGGGGTTGTTCGGTAATGGCGCAGAGTGAATTTTCCTGCCATGGTTTGGGTGTAATCATACCCTTAAAAGGCAAGGTTGATACCAATTGGCACTTAATGTTAAAGCATTTCTTTCCTGCAGAGAGTGGCATCATTCAAGATGGCAATGCCCCCACGGCAACAGAGCGTGTCAGAGTAGTCACTCGGTTTGAGGAGCATGACACTGACATTATAAATGTGCCATGACCTTCTCAGTCCTTTTTCAGAGTTCCCGATGCTGGTAGACTCTATGACATGGTGCAATGCAGGCCGTACTGGCCACACATGGTGCCCCCACACCATGCTAAGTGACTTTGCATTTGTGCTTCCATTTTTTTGTTCACCGCCTGTACATTTATGGGTTTTCAGGCCCAAGACAACATTATTTCTGGCATAGAGTTATGAACATAATGATGCAAATAAGAAAATAACAGCAGGGGGTACATGACTTGACTTTTTGTACTTTTGAAATTAAGTGGGAGAAATGTGGGATAGAGATATGAATGGAGCCACACAATTGTCGTTCATTCATTTTTTTAACAGGGTTTTCACAGCGTGATAAAGGAATGCAGTGTAAACAGTTGTTGTCGACAGTGTCAAAGTTTCGTGCGATAATGAAATGGGCTGATGATTTGTTTCCCATCTGTCACTAGGATGTCACTTTTAAGGCAAAAGAGGGAGATGGAGAGAGGAAATGTGTGTTTTACAAATTGTATGCCATGCCTACCTCGAGAATTTTCACCTTCCTCACTAAATTGCCAGCAGTGTTTCCCTGGCCCTGCTATTTAGTCACAGCCCAATTAAAATTGGACTCCGTGATTCCAATGTGGCTGCAGTTTACCAGGTGTTAGATCACGAATCTAATTATTGCCGGGGTTTTACAATGCAGGCTCTAATGAGCTATGCACACTCTCCATGGCAGTAATAGCTACGACTCCATAACAGTAATGAGTAGATTAGTGTTTTCAGTAATTTAGCACAAGACCCGCGCAACCCACAGTCGCCCCCTCGAAACACATCCCCAATTACATTAAAATGTTATTCATATTTCCACTTGCGCATCTCAGTGATTAAATTCCCCCATCGCCATAGATTTAATATCTTAAAGGTCAGAGGCACCTATTCATTTTCTGAAGGGACTACTAAGAGGATATTATTTGCAAATGTCATTTTGAATGATCATGTGAAAACATACACATAAATAATGGCTGAGCCGGAGTGCAATTTCTGGGACAAACGCGACACACACAGAAATTAGATGTTTAACTACTTTCATTACACCATCTTTGATGTATAAAACTGGCCAATACATATTTCATATAGACTTGGCGTTGCCATCAGTTGTGCTTATTTCAAGTGACTTCTCATTATTTTCAGGGCGGAAATGAATTGTCAGCAGTTCGCTTAAGAATATTTTCCTGTGGAAAAAAGAACAGTCCTCGTCACAACTGAATTATGTTGATAATGGTTCCCTTAAAACAAAGATTTAAAACAATGCTTGTATTGTAGTTCACGTTCCTGTTATTTCAGAACCAGATATCAATGAATTGTCTCCTTTGTTGTTGAATTGGTGTAGCAGGACAGTGCAATTTGTGTGGTGTCTGTACCGTGATGGCTGCGTAATCACTACGCCCACAGGCATTTATTGCTAGGTTTTGCATTCTGTACTTTATACTTTCTGCATGTGCATTTGTTTTTATTCCGCTCCAGTCTCCAGCCGTTTAATAAAGTGATACTGGTTCAGTGAACACATTTAGTTTACCTATGAGCAATAAAGAGTTCTTCTCTGCAAGAATGAAACCTAGGGTAAGTGTTTGATTGGACAGACTGTGCAAAAGACTTCATACATCAGCCTTGCTCATTTTTCTAGTGCTTACAATATTCTTCCAGAGAAAACTACTAATTATCTTCAAGCTCCTGATGTGAAATAATGATAGCCGGTGAGCTAGAGAAGTACCCATAATGCACCTTAAACTAACATCAAGCTAAAGTGCCACATTACTCTAACTGGCACACGCTGTCGTTTTCAGGGATAACAACTGTACTGACGATGACCACCCTGAGCATCAGTGCCCGTCACTCACTGCCCAAAGTCTCCTACGCCACCGCCATGGACTGGTTCATCGCCGTCTGCTTCGCCTTTGTCTTCTCCGCCCTCATCGAGTTCGCCGCCGTCAACTACTTCACCAACACGCAGGTGGAGAGGGCGAAGAGGATGCAGACCAAATGCCCCCCGGCTCCAAAGGCCACGCCGGTGAAGCAGGTCGGTGATGGCGAGGAGGTTTTGCAGGTGAGCACTGATTTAAAAAAACTTGTGGACTCGAGTCAATCAACCCGCCGGGGCAATCAATCATCTGTCAGTCACAAAGCCTTCATTGAGGATGTTGGGCTGAGCTGCAACTGCTAAGGAGATATCCATAGACAGTAGAGAGACATGCATGAAGAGCACCGGGGTAGGAATTTGGTGAGCGTGTCTGTGGGTGGATGCATGTATATCACAGTATCACGGTTAAGGCTGGCAGTGTAGTGTAATGGATAGGGAGCTGGGCTTGTAACTCAGAGGTTGCAGGTTCAATTCCCAGGTGGGACACTGCTGTTGTACCCTTGAACAAGGTTCTTAACCTGAATTGCTTCACTATGTATATCCAGTGTATATACTGTATATCCAGCTGTATAAATGGATTGTATGTAAATAAATCTAAACTGTGTAAGTCGCTTTGAATAAGAATAATTTCCATTTGTATTGATTGTGTTGTGTCCAAAAGTGATTGTATTGTATTTATAGCCACTGTATAATTATTCACACCCGTCCCAAGCACCCCTGATTAAAAACGTCGAAAAGAACGGAAACACAGTTAAGCTAAGCCTTCACTCACAAGCGGCACAAGTTCCACACTCAGAACTCTGGCTCAAACTCAGTGCTGAAGGTGGACTCTGGGAACCACGTGCTGTCCTGGAGACACAGCCAGACGATTTTCTCCTGCTATTGATATCACTTTCAATTAACCTGTAAGCCGCTTTGCTGTAAGGCAGGCAAAGGCATTACACTGTCAGTTAAACCTTTACCACAAATGCTTTCAAGGCCTGAACCTTCAGGCACTACCACAGGTACAATTCACTCTTTATTAAGAAAATGTCTGCTGGGTATTATTTTTAAAAAAACTAATTGAAAAATGATGAAGGGATATTTTTTTTGATTAGCTGAGGGTGGGGTGGGGGGGGTGTAGTCTTGGCTCGTGTGTACTGGGACAGCTGGAAGGAGCCTCACGGGAAGGCTCCCTTTTGGAAACTCCATTTAAAAGAATTAGGGTGAGAAAGCCCTATAGAGAATTTTTTTAAAAACCTAACCAAACTAGACTCTAAGAACATTTAGAAACATCTTGCAGTGTCATTTCCTGTGAATTGTTCCTCCTTTTTGTCCGAGCATAGGGAATAATGGGGGTTCCACACTTTTTTTGATCTCAACCCCCTCCTAAACCACCCTGTGGCTAAGGACCAATGACATGCTGCAACGCAGTGGCTATTTAACATACTAATACATTTAAGCATTTCTTAGCTGTGTTGTCATTATATCACGGTTTATGGATCTGTGTGAGGCATGTAGCGACTTAGTACAATATAAATATTTAATATTTACAGTATTACCAAAGACGTGTATACCAGACAGGCCAAGATTCAATCGAACAGTCTTATTTTAAATAAGGGCAAATACAATTCAAATCAAATCAAACTAAACCATATCGGATGAATCCGGTAACCCAACGAAAATGTGTCCTCACGGAGTGATTGGCACTGCGGGTTGCTTTGAAATGACACTGCCAGACACTGACACAGTTTGTTTGGGCTGTGTTTATTTTTGGGTTGCAGTTCATGCTATATGCAAATGATCAGCTCTCCATAGTACAGCGTTAGGTAGATGGTTGCATCTCGCCAAAAGTCCTCCTTTAAAAAAACCCAGTCTAATTCTTGGGCTAAAATAACAAGGAACTCTGTGGTTCAGGAAGAATGAAAGAACCGACAGAACAGACAGAAATATTTAGAGGAGAGAGGTAGAAGAATTTTGAATTGAGTTACTCTCCTCGGCCTGCTTTTAGATGTCAGAGGCGCACTTTTCTTTCCGGACAGGATGTGCATGTGGTGAGGTGACCGTTGGTCTAGTGCCAGATCAAAGAAGCACGTCTGTCGCTCTGCCCTACAGCTAGGCGTCCGTGGCCTCGAAAGGTGACCCCCAAAGTGACCGTCAAACGACGGAATGGTCAAAGCATGGCAACGTCGACATGTCTCCTCAAGAGCTCCCTCCTGGCCCTCTGCCAAACACATAGACCAAGGGCGTTACGACTGCAGTATGCCTGCCAGCACTTGTCACTCCCCATCCCCTTTCCCCCCCTGCCTCAATTTCATTCTCTCTCGCTCTACTGGTTTCGTCCCCGTCCCCGTCCCCCCCGTTTTGCAGGCGCCATTAAAAAGTAAAGCAGAGCTCGTTCAAGCTGTGTTCTTCTCTGGATCGTGGGGTGGCTGAGAGACGTGAGTCTGCGTGTCAGTGAATAACATCCTCGTCCTCTCTCTTCCTGAAGTACGTCTCCAAAGCTCAGGGGGCTTGTAAACAGGTAGCTTAGATGTTCCACTTTGATCGGTGCACGCCACCTTTTATGGAGTATGGGAGCTAGACCTCAAAGCCATAAAACGACTTAATTCAATTTAAACATGTCATGCGTGCATGCAAGCTCTTTTTTCATTGTTTCCCATTGCCTCAAAGTGTAATGTATCACAAAGGGGGCAGAAATAGAGTGCCTAATCGCCCCATTCCTATTATTAATATCAGCCTCATCACCGCAGACCTTTCGAATGCTCTTATCCCTAGGCTACTGTTCACAAAATGGTAACATGTACCGTACAGACGTTCTAAGTTTGCATTTTGACACTGGTTTTAATGACAAGTAAATTATGTTTATGTAACGCGTATTATTTATCGCTCTCAGCTTGATACAAACCACGAGCGGAGCGTGCGGCAGGTCAGTCTGCTGAAGGAATCTTATTATCGCTGTGCTGTAGATCACAGCCCGCGCTCAGGCTCACGTTGATTAGTTTGAGGATTTGGGCTTGAGAGTGCATGTTTTCCGTATTCGGCAGGAGCTGCAGTCACAGAGTTCTCGAAGTTACGCCTCAGAATCTGACGGTAGGTACTCTCGCTTGACGCGGGTTAGTGCCTGGGGCCGTTTCGGTCGATTGGCGGGTTGCCATGGCAACCGCGCTAGGCCCGATGGTCCGATAGCCTGCAGAAGGATTCCTCTCCCGGGGGGTTGAGAGCTACGCTAGACGTTATTCACAACCTTGCACCTGTTTATTCCGTCTTTGAACGTAGCCCCTTTAGATTGACGTGAGGAATAAAGTCCATGCCAGGTGCCAGTCCATGCCAATGTTTCTGTACAGGAAAGACTGAAAATTGTTTGTTTTTGGTCTCCCCACAGTGCTTAATTTATTGCAGAGCAAGCTCTGCTCCGTGACCTCGGCTTGTGCGCTCTGGGACCACTGTAATCAGGATTGCAGGATGTGAATAATTTCATGTACATAGGCAACAAATTGAATTTTTTTTTATCCCACTTAAATATTGCTAATAGTTGTTAAAACAACTCAGTGTTGTTTTGTTGGTAGCAATGGTTTTAAAATGTGTGTAACATTTTGGGGCATTGTGCACATGATGTTGCACCCTGGTACTCTGGTAGCTTTGTTCCCCCTCCCCACCAGATACTGTATGTTGTTGTTGTTTTTGACATTTTGACATAACCCTATTTGTTTAATTTAAACCAATCAAAAAGAGTCCATTAAAGAGTAAAAATGTGCATCTACCCTTTCAGTCCACAAGTAAATTCTTTATAAAAATGACTGCCTTTGATTACAGAATGATTTTCCCTGCAAGAGTGGCATCCTCCCTGTTCTCAACCCAATGCTTTGAGCCCCACCCTTACAGCACTATCCATTCTCATTCCCTGCTTCCTTCACGGCCCTAGTCACAATTTTATGTCATTATACTGTGCAATACCACAGACAAATAGTTTATTTCAGATTGAGTATGGAACACATCCCCCAAAAATTAAGTTTCACAAAGCTACTTTGTCATGATAGATGCACCCCCCTGATGCAGCCCACTTTGCTTTTGTAAGACTCCCAGAAATACATTGTTATAAATTACCAACTCATGCCCCTTATTTGTAGTACTTATTTGACTTCCTCATGGGTGATTTGGTTGAAAATAGGAAAAAGATGGTGCTTGTTATATACAGGATGTATATATATAGGGGGGTAGACAAAATAATGTAAAGAGCAAACAATATACAGTGGCTTCGGAAAGAATTGAACTTACATTGCCTGTTCTCAACTGCGGTATGGGATGCCATCTCAAGGATCGAAGCTGTTCTGAAGGCTGTCCCAACTTCTTATTAGTTAATAGTCGTATAGTGGCTTCGGCTTTCCTGCACCTAGTGGCTTTCCTGCACCTAGACAAACGTGTCAGGAAAAAGAGGAAAAGATGACTCATCAGGCCGTATTACTTTCTCCCAGGTTTTGTGCTCATTACACCAGGTTATGCATTGTCGCACAATGGTCTTGGTTACAAGTGGTTTCAGAATGGCAGCTCTACTTTAAATATCAGCTTTTGTGACGCTCACAACATACAGTTTTTGTTGAGACTGGGTCACAGAGGTGTAGATTCAGTTCTGTTGTAGTCTTTGGGACCGTTGTTTTGTGGTTTTTAGCAACTATCCGGTTAAGTGTCCATCTATCTCTGTCAGTGAGTTTTGACTTGCGACTGCTGTTCCTCTTTGCTGATGCAGTTTTTCCTTGTTTGGAATATGCCATCTTGATTTTGGACACTGTTCTCTGTTAAACAATTTTGCCGTTTCTGTGACTGACACTTGCAATTCGGGCACCAGCTATTTGACCTCTTTCAAAATCTGTTAGATTTCTCATGTTGCTTTAGAAACTCACATATTGTTGGTTTTAAAACATATTTTATAGCAGAAATATATTGGTAATTAGTATTGACTTTTTTTTATTGCGATGTAGTTACTTCAAAGTATGAGTCATTTTTCATTTGGTGTTTCCATTATTTTGTATACCCCTTGTATATCACTGGACTTGTTGAAGCTGTTATAAATCACTACCCCAGTGTTCCCTGGGTTGTTTGTTATGAATAATGTTGATGACATTGATGACAGCAATCACGTGTAATATTGCCTGAGAAAGATTCTACTCCGATTAATTGCATTTGCCCCAGGATCAATGCTCACTCCTTTAAAAAAAAATTACAGTGACAGGTTGGGAGAATAAAGTTGAGAATTGCCCAGCTGTGAGCTGTCCCTACTCATTGCCCTGCGAGATCGATGTTGGTATCATACCTGTGACCATTTAGGCTCCAGCCAGACACACTATGGCTATGTTGAAATATATCATCCTGTGTTACTGGGCTATAAACTTTAGACCTTAAACCTTTAGATTGATTTTTTATTCATTGAAGGCAGTTACATTTAGTCTATATCATATTCATTGCTGAGATGGATTATGTCCATAAAATATGTCCCCTAAGTGGAAAGTAATAAAAATGAAATAATTTTAAACTTATTTTTCATGGAACATTGTGACTGAGGGTAATCTTGTGAAAATAAGAACACACAGTAAAAATAGAAACTAATAGTGTCATATCCTGGTTATTCTACAGAATGTATTGCTTTGTATGTTTGTATAAGATTGTAGATGCACTCAGTTGTCCTAATTTGAACATAATTTGTAACATAAATGTAAAGTCCCATCGGTATATTCTTCAACGAAATCCACATCATTAGTGCATAAATATGTGATATTAAAATGATATGATGATCAACATTATTCGTGATAATTGTAAAAAATGTAAAAGAGGCCTTTAGAGACAGCTCTTGGCTTGGATGTGTGGACAATTTTTACTCACAGTTTTACTCACAAGTGACTGTAAGGACTATAATCAAATCATAAAAACAACATGGCTACGTTTGAGGGGGCTTCCTGGAGCTGTACAGGGAGCTGTCGATGATTCATCGATAGATTTTGCATTTGTGGCAAATTGTATTATTGTTCCATCGATCCTCAGCAGGTTAATTACCCTCAATGCTACAAACCAATGTTGGCATCATATGAAAGTTGATCAATATTACCAGTAAAAAATCGGATTTTTTTATTTTTACGCTACAGGCGAATTTGCTTTTTAAATTGCTATTTAGAAAAATGTCCAGGAGTGCGGTAGGACTACTCGCAGCTAGATTGATTGATCTGTTTTGATTCATTTCCATGGGGATGGCGTCACTCCGTACGTCGGCATGTCAAAGCCAGCCACGGAACAGGATAGGCGTGATAGCTCCCCTTCATCATTTAGTGTGAGTCATTAACCCCGCAAGGTCGCGCGGAGTCGTAAACATGATTCGGAGTGCCTGAAGCAAAATGAATCCCCTGAGTGCTCTGCACACCGTAAGTCATTGCTTTTCAACGAGCGAGACTACACTGACCCTGTGAAGGAATTACCATATTTTATTTGTTTAATTTATCATGGCTGCCAATTCCTGTACTTAAAAAAACAAAAACATCCAGACTACCTGGCTGGCAAACGTAGCAGTGAGATGGATTAGAAGATCATTAGATTTGATTGACATTTATTTTAATTATTTATGTATAGATTGGAAATTCCCCTATGTCACACTGAGTTTTTAATCATATCACTTGCACATGTCATGGCTTTTTTGCAGTACTGTTGTGTGTGCAATACTGTTTTATTTAGTGTTAGTGATAGTGTTACACTGGCATAATTTTTATTATACAGAACAGAGGTCAGATCCTATTGCTGTTATATTGAATATGGCCCAACATTATATTAAGGACCTAAACATTTGAACCATTTTTTGAGTCTTGCCAAGTGTGGATTGACCAATTAAACATACAGGTAGTGGTCAAAATGGTGGAAACACTTGGGTAAATGAGGGACACTTGTATTTTGAAACAGGTGCTTCCACCCAGGTGTTGTTCCTGAGTTAGTCAATTAAGCAATAATTTGAATAATAATCATGTTGTGCAATTAATATCCCAGCATGCTCAGGGCTGTGTACAAAAATGCTGAGTGGCCCTGGTTGCCTATAATTGTGGCTAGCATGGCTAGAAGGTGACACCTCACTGACTTTGAAAGAGGGGTAATTATTGGGGCACATTTGGCAGAAGCTTCTGTGATGAAGACAGCGCAACCTGCTCATATTTCACGGGTCACAGTGTCTAAGCTGATGTCGGCATGGAACTTTAAGCGGAAGACATCACCAAATGTGGTCACAAGCCCATACTCCTGGAAAGTGATGTCCGTGCATTAGTTCAAGGTGCAAGGCTAAAGAGGCGAGCAACGCTAAATCAATTGACTGAAAATGTCAACCTCGGGTGTGAGCAGGAATGGTCACCAAGAACGGTCTGCCGAGAACTCTACAGAGCAGGATACCATATTTGTATCATACTGCTGTTTCCAATTGTTACTGCTAATCAATCTATAATTACTTGAATGGTAATTACAATTATGCTAAGCATGGGTAAATACCATGTGATTACCATGTTGTTCCTTTGGAATACCAATAACAGAGGCACCACAAAATAAAGTATCACCAATCCTAATTCCGCAATTTGTCACAATTAAGTTGAAAATAACCATGATTTTTATTCCCCACTGCAGCATAATTCAGACACTAACGGCAACCTGCGGAAGCGGATGAATCTGATGACCCAGGTGGACTCGAACAGCACCCTGAGAACTGTTCCGGGAGGCCCCGGGGGGGCAGGACACACCAGGCAGCCTCCTGCAGACTCCGCCCCCTCTGTGACGTCAGCAACAACTGGGTCCTCCTCCAACCAGCCAACCAACTCCAGCCCCAACCCTTTCAGCCAGTCGAACATAGCCCCAACCACGCTGGCCTGCAGGAACACGCCCCCAGCTCCGCCCTCAACCCCGACGGTCACCGGGCTCGAGCGCTTGCCATCACATCTATACGTGGGCTCCACCTCTCTGCAGCGCATTTTGCTGCCGAAGCTGGAGCACATCCAGGCGGCGGGAATGAAAGACCAAGGCTCCGAAGCTTCCCCCGAAGGGTCATCGGGACCAAACGGCACCAGTAAAATCGACAAGTACGCGCGTATACTCTTCCCAGTGTCCTTTGGGGCTTTCAACATGGTATACTGGGTGGTCTACCTGTCGAAAGACACCATGGAGACTAAAGACGGCTAACCGTGGTCTTTGTGTCTCAGTTTCCTTTCAGTCTTTAAAATGGAAGACAAAAAATGCAAGTTATGTTAAAAACTCTAGAGGCTTATATATTCTAGTTTATAAGAGATGCCGGAAATGTTCTTAACAGTTGCGAACAGTTACCTCAGTAGGTATGTCTGAAACGAGCCGTCCTGCTGCTTACTCGTATGCAGTGTATTGTTCAGAGAGATTGAGCATGTGAAGATAAAAACACATTCCATATATTTTCAATTGTATTAATTACAGTACACTGTATATTTTGAACGGATGTGTTTGATATTGGTGGCAAATTACGAAATATAATCCAGCAATATAATTTACTTTCAAAGGGGACAATGTATTTTAATGCAGTTGTTCAGTTGAACTTGGTAAGCTAAACATAAAGCATTCCTATTGGTCTTTTTTTGGAAAGGAAATTTATTCAAAAGTAAGAAGAAAAATGGAAATTACATCTCTGTGTTAAGGGAGCACCATGTAATTTGGTTCCATTTATGTATTTATTTCATTTAGTTTTGTTTCTCCCTTGGGGTGTGCAATGAACATTATAAAAATAATTTCCGCAATTTAAATCTAAACTCGTGTTCATCATTTTCTCATTCCCAAATCTCATACCCCTTCTTGTGTGAATGACAGCTAACGTTGTACGCCTGTCTGTCTGAGTGGCATGTGATTATGCCTGAGATGAGCTTGTGTTGGAGCAAGACCCGTTAAACTGATCTCAGGTCTGCTGTCGAGTCTCGCCCGCGCTGAGTCGTGGGACTGAGGACTAGAGACCCGGAGGTGTGAGTGGATGAAACTGACCTGCATGCGTGTCGTTCCACGGCTGACTGAACAAGGGCTTAGTCAATATAGACTGGCTGGATTGAAAGGTCTGGGGTTAATTTCCTGCATCTTGTTAACTGCAAAATCTGGACTAGTTGCTGCGTACAGCACCTATACTAAAGTAATTTGATGGGCATTTACTATATAGAAGGAAGGAGCATGAAGCCCTTTTCAGAGAAGACAAAACTCACCCCCATCCACCATTCATTTGGAGTTCCACACCTGGTTAACACATTCCAACTTGGTACTAAAAGAACTCCAGTTTCCCTCTGGAGCCAGATCCAGTTGAGCTTAGCTAGCAGCCATACCACCCTGTTTCTTTCTGCTGCTTTATGGCTGACGGTAAGCAGCGTTGGGCTCGGCTAGGACTTTGAGACCTTCGAATTATCGGGTTCTATTTGCAGATAGAATAGTTTTGAGAAATTACGCTTTAGAATTTAAATCCTGTCTCATCGCATTGTTTGGTATTTGTGTGTTAGTTTTAACATCTTTTTAACAAGTTATTTCCGGCGTTTAATTTGACCTTTCACAAAAAGACACGACAAAGAGCATTTGCATGTTAATAGCTCATTTTTGAGAAGAGAAATAACAGGTAGAACCCTATAATTGTAACCAGACTTGTATTGGAGGAAAAGGGTTACTGACGAATATGGAGTGGGCGGGTGGGTGGGTTTGTAGGAGGCAGTCTTCTCTCTGGACCGAGCAGTAAAGCATGGTCCCAGTGCAGCAGTGGGGACACTGTGCTGTAGGTCTTCCTGGTGAGATGTTAAACCCAAGGTTCTGACTGTGGTCACTAATCTACATGGGATTGCACTCCTCCTGTCTCTCTCAACATAGCCATCTAATGTAATAATAATATAATAACCACATTATTATTGGCTAATGAATTCCTCCCTGTCCCTCCAGCTGATGTGATTATGAGTTGTTTTTGCTTCCTCTGCTGTACGTCTCCCAGGCTGGTGCTAAACAGTGGCGCTGGTTTACAAGTCCCCCTTCACTATAAAGGGCTTTCAGATCCAGGAAAGATGTTAAATGAAAGCAGTGTATTATGATGGTGATGATGACGATGATGATGAGTCATTATGATTATAATGTCATTAGTTTTTACAGAAAGCAGATAGAGCTCTCTGGGTTATGGAAGGGGTTGCCTGCGTTTCGCCAAATGAAGCTCAAGCATACCATAGAAGGTACAGCGTGTGCTGTAATATACATATTTTTTTTAATAACTGCTATAATTTATAATCATGTCTTGCTTTTTTAAAGCGAAATCACCTCTAGAGAACTAATCCAGCAACCAGATGCCTGCAGCTTACAAAATATTCCTTCACATTTTCTCAAGAACCAAGGTCCCGAAAGATGACATTAAAAAAACCGGCTCTGACGTTATTCTAAATCCCAGTTCCACCACAGGGTCATTGTTAGCTCTCAAAAAGGAAAGCAGCGGACAGTTTTCACGGCACACGTCGGCCTACCGTGGGAACACAGTTCCACGTCACCGTATAAGAGGTGCGGGTGTACGCTCACTAACAGAAAAAAAGATCACAGAGGCAGCTGACCGTGAATGATGGCCTCACTGAAAAACAAACTTTTCAAAAACCGCATCAGTGACAGCGACGCAATGAGACACATTAAAAAGTGACAAGCTCCCTGCCGGATTAGCGCACACTTTTGAGGCCTGGCTTTAAACCTCCCCGCTAGCCACGCCCTCCCATTGGCATTTCAGCATCAAAAAACGTTGCGCTACGGCAACAAACCGAGCCAGATGATTTTCGGGCCCGGGCTTGTCCTCGGGAGCTCAGAACCTCTCGGACCAAACATTGCCATTGCTGCCAGGCCCGTTCAGTAATGTGTGATTAGCCGCCGGATTACAGGGCAAATCTAGAGCCTGGAGAGGGATGACACGGTGATCTTTTCTAACGCTAAAGCTAATGTTCTGTGTGCTTGTGCTCGAAGGCCCTGGCACTGTAACTTATTTGCTGAGGGTCTCGCGCGGCATTTCTGGACCCGTAAAGCAGGAATGAGGATCAGAGTACCAGCGTTGCCAGGCCTTGTGGTGTATTCCCTGTACCCTGAAGGCGGCATGTTGGATTTTCAGACGCACTCCCACTTTACCCTTGAGCAAAGTACTTAAACTGATTTGCTTAAGTAATTATCCAAGTGTAAAAGCAGACAAGTCAAGTTTTTGCCAACCAAATGAGTAATATAAATACATGAGATTTTAATTATAGGGTTCGATCTGCAGATCTGCAGTCTGTTTTTTTAGATAGTATAGTGTTGATAGATTCTATATCATAGCACTGCTTTATAGTACATCTGTGCAAATTGCAATGTGTTTAACCTGTTGTATAAAAAACAATATTACAAAGAGCATTCTCACATCATTTTGACAAAAATATCAGAACCATGCAATTCTAAGCTCTAATAATAATAATAATAATAATAATAATAATAATCTGTCTTGGCCTGCTAGGTGGAGGGCACGTACCACGCTGTCTCCATGGATACTGTGGATTTTTGCTCATTTACAGTGCATGACTTTCTCGAGATGTTACCTCTGAGGCTTTTTGATGAGCTTGAGATGTGTTAAACTGTGATCAAAGTATGTTTTCAGGAGCTGTAGTCTTCAATTTCAGTAATGAGTTGCTTTCTTCAGACATCAAATCGGCAACGACATGAACATCTTCATAGATAATGAAAGTCACAAAGAACCCTGAGGAATCATTTGGCTTACTAATGGATAAATACAATGTATATCATGCACTCAATGCATTAGTGAAATAATATGAAAATAATGCTTTTGTTTTTTCATTTTTAACCAGAAGACTGACACAGATCAACAATGCCTAGCCTTGATCTGCCAAATGGGCTGTTCTCATCATTAAATATATACAGAGGAAGTTTTTGGAAAACACATACATGAGGGACACAAAGTATATTGAAAATGGCTGCTTCCACGCAGGTGTTGTTCTTGAGTTAATTAAGCAATTGACATCCCAGCATGCTCAGGGTCATGTACAAAAATGCTGGGCAGGCCTCGTTGCATATAATTATGGGAAAGCATAGTGGGCTAATCTTTGCGCAGGAGCTTCAGTGAAGTCAGCTCAACTTGTAGATGTCGGCATGGAACTCTGAGGGAAATAAATCATCGATAAAGGGCAACTATGGTCAGAAGCACGTACTCTTGGATCTTATTTTAGTTCGAGGTGCAAGGCTCAGCAACTCTAAATTAATTTCGTTTTAAATGTAAAATTTATTTCAGATTTTTTCCCCGTTTTGGTTGCCAATTAAACCCTCTATTTACTTCAATTCCCCACCCTCACGAGTCCGTCGCCCGTCCTCCGGGATCGAGACACACATTCCTGGTTGAGTGTTCCCGCCTCTTTCGAGACGGGAAATCGTCCACGGACTCCTTAACCTTCTCCTCGACGAACTCGTGCCGGCTCTCCCTCCCCCGGAGGCGGACAGCCAAATGCCACCTCCGATTGGGCTGACGACCAGGGCTGGTCTGGTAGAGACGCGGGTTTTGATCTGCGTCCCTGACGTGCAGCTCACACCACTCCAAAGCGTGGTGCGTTAGACCGCTGCGCCATCCGCCAGGCCGACTGCTCATTTTAATCTCAGGCGTGAACAGGAACTTTATTAGGACCAGCAGGTTAAGCTCACACTTAACTGCCCGTTTTCCCCAGGGCGCTCCTTGATGACATCGCACACAGCGCGGTGCATTGCCCCCTGCTCTGTCTCACACTGACCGCTGTGCTTTCCCGTGCCACCATTGGTCCCCAGCTGTGCCATGCTCTGCCCCCCTTCTTGCATCAGTGGCTGGATGGGGGTAGCGAGTGCTAGCAGGGGCATGGCCCAAACAGGGTTCCCTGCCCTCCCACGTCTCCTTACACCAAAACATGCCCGTGCATGAAATTGCTTTACTCGCTTTTCCATTGTTTTTCCCACTGCTGAAGGAGACTGTCGAACACCAGCATTTCCTCTGCACCTTCCTGATTCAAACATCCAGTAAATTATGGACAGCTCCCTGACCTCCGGTGTACGCATTAACACAGGGCCGGGAGGTCAGCTTTCTCCCTGCCAAGTGCTGGAGCCTGTTATTAATGGCCTTCGGAAAAAGTAGTAATGTCTCAATATATGATGAACGACAAAGTCTAAATGATAAATCTGTTTTAGCAAGATGCAAATGTATTTAATATGTTAAAATTAAAAGCATTAATTACAAAAATGAACAAAATATTTCCTCCATGTTCATACATATATATACATACATACATATATACTGTCATGCATATATTGTAGATTGTTGGAAAGGAATAATATTTGCTAAATTTTCTACTATATATGTGTATAATAAATTCCCCAAATTAGTACCTTTTCGAATATATAAATAACCATCATGGAACAGTGGGGGCACAGTGGTGCAGTAAGTAACCTGTACTGTGTGTCTGTGTGCATAGTGTGTCCACTACTTATGGGAACAAGTCTACTGCATTTATAGCTATTTGCATCGTATTTTGTAAATTAATTACTTTCCTACGAGGGAGTGCGTTAAGGCTGTGGAAGGTGATAGCCTGTAATCCTTATTTAGGGTATGGCGGACAACCCTGATCCCAGATTGCGGTTGTGTTTCCATTTTTATTTTGTGAGGACGCATAATTATGTGAAGGATTGATTATTATACGAAAGGATTGCAGGTGACCAGATGTTTGTTGGACTACTTGAGAGAGACAGGATTATGGATCTCTGGAAACATGGATGCCGATCTGTAATTAAAAAAATATATTTTGGGAATGTGAATATCTTGACAACCAGAAATGTTTGAATTTGTGGTTTCAAATATGTCTCTCATCAAAAATGCATATGCTTTATATCGTATTCTGAAGTAGTAACATAAATTGTTCAGGAGAGAAAATGAAGAGAAAATGTACCCCGATCTTTCAAATTGCAGGATGAACGAGCGCTTCGAAAACATGCATATGAATATTTAAGCATGTACCCAACTAAATGTTAAAATGCAAATGTATTTGCATTAGGTAACAACATAATATATGTTATCTAGTCATGTGAGAGAAAGAGCGAATGAGTCTCTCTGCCCTTGCAGGTAAAAGCAGAGCAACAGATTAAAGTCTGCCATTTCACCCATAACCCTATGTGACTAGCCCCTGCATCACGGGGGTTTAGTGCAGATTAAATCCACATCTTTGATAAAGGACGCATGATGTTGCCATTTGTCACAATACGTCACCAGGAAATACACTGTACTATAATGGAGAGCGCCGTGATTGAAGTGTCACCCAAAGGAGACCAATCACGTTGAAGCGGGTTCTGTTTACAAATGAGAAATGAATTGGAAATGTCTCTTCCCTCTTTGTCATTGTATACCCCACCCGGGAGCACACGCTCATCTTTAATCTACTCTCCAATCTTGCAATAACAGTAAGCTGGGAACATACCAGGGAATGCATGGCTCAGGTTGAGAACAAAACATTGTGCAACATTTCTGTGATATTGGCAGCTGTGTGAATGTTGCTTCAGGGTCACAGGAACATTGAGAGAATGTTTGTGTCATTGCTAGATTTGTGTCTGTTTCTCGAAAGGTACCAATGGAAATGTGGCCTGTGTAATGAAAAAACGTTTTCAGGATGCTAAGAATGTAACCAGGAATATGGACTGCAGGGCCAGTGCTCACCAATCGGTGGATGCTGCAGGGTAGCTTTTTAAAAACCAACACGTCACTTTTATGTAATTCCTCCAGCAGTGGAATCTGCTCCAAATAGCTCCTCATCCTTACTGCCAGGAAAAGGCTCTGCGTGTATCGATCTTATGACCTTTCTCTCTCACAAATAGTCTTTAGTTGCTGTGTAACACTTTTTATATTCAACCATACAAGCTTTTCAGCCTTTTTTTCCCTTTTTATTTTCCACAACAGAAACAATCGGAAGGTGTCAAGATGTGTTTTCAGTTGCAAAGTTTAACATACGGTGTGAGCTGTTGCAAAGCTGCTTGTTTGCAAGGTGAAAACAGAGATACAGTGGGGGCTGAGCACTGTATGTTTTCATTTCCTGTTTGAGGATATATTATATTAAGCTTTGCTAAACTTAAATTTGTTTACTCTGCGTCCATCCATTGCCCTGAGGCAGCACCCCCACTCGCTTTTCCTTTTATGCTGACTTTGGGAAGAAACAGTGATTATGAGGAGAGGCATCTACAATGCCCAACTTGGCAACGTCAAAACTCTGTGAACTGTGAACAAAGAGAAAGATCGGAGAGCAAGCCGTAATCCTTCCTTGGACAGCCTCCAAAATGGAGGGTGGAAGGAGTTTATCAAAGCCACAAGGGGGACTGCGTTTAGAAATGCATGTTACGTGGGCACAATAGAAAGACCCCTATTTCTCCTAGAGACCAGGTCTGAGATGCATCGAACCACCTCTTGTACATACTCAACAATAACCGAATGTCTTTGTACAAAATATTCATGTTCTGTGTTTTGTAGTTAAAGGAATATGTACTGTTGCCCTATGCAAGATTAAAAAAGAAATATAAAAAACCTCCTTAGAATTGTGAAATAGTGCAGGTGCCTCAACTGGTTTTTATAAACAGTGAACAAACACATCATACACAACCAAATAAAACACTGCAAAGCTGAATGTACCGTGGTGTGTTTCTTGCCATAGACATTATCTAATTGTATTGGTGTTGTATTACTGGCATTCGCATTAAACTGTTGCTTGACATTTTTACATTACATTACATTTACATGTTAAGCATTTAGCAGACGCTCTTATCCAGAGCGACGTACAAGATGTGCATTAATACATGGTAAGAACAATCATTGGCAAATGTACATGTGTATTTGACAATGCATTCTAAATTCACTCTGTGTGTTCTACAGTGTTATCTCACCTACTTCTCACACCATTCCCTGTGTTTACGTTCATGCAAACTGTGTAATATCACATCTGTGTTCTGTTGAGAGAATGCGCTAAATGATGGAGGTCTGCTGGCTTGTTCAGTCTGCGTTTATGTTAATGCTTTGAGGCTAGATCACAGACCTGAATCTGCGCACTACATCTTGGACTGTGATTTTTCTGTGTGACCTGATATTTCCTGGCTGACCTCACACAGAAGCCCAACGTGGAGAGTTTTGCTGCAGAATCGAGACAGATATACGTGCATATACAGGCAACTGCCCAAAAAAAGGAAACACAAACATCAAGTGTCTTAATAGGGCGTGGGGCCACAGCTTTAAATGCACCTTGGCATAGATTCTACAAGTGACTGGAACTCTATTGGAGGGATGCAACACCATTATTCCACAAGAAATTCCATTATTTAATGTTTTGTTGATGGTGGTGGAAAATGCAGCCTCAAGCGCTGCTCCAGAATCTCCCATAAGTGTTCAGTTGGATTGAGATCTGGTGAATCAGACATCCATGGCATATGGTTTACATCATTTTCGTGCTCATCAAACCATTTAGTGACCACTTGTGCCCTATGGTATTGTCATCCTGGAGGAGACCACTCCAATTAGGATAGAAATGCTTCACCATAGGATGAAGGTGATCACTCAGAAAGGCTTTCTATTTATTGTCATTTATCTTGCCCTCTAAGGGGTTGAATGAAATTAAACAATACCAGGAAAATGCACCCCACACCACAACAAAGCTTTCAGAACCCTTTATCATTCCTTTCCGTGTCTCCTTTATTTTGGCAGTTACCTCTACTTTCTGAAATATCTGTGCCCTGATCGCAGCCCAAGTTCAAGTGGGTCGAACTCAGCTGGAACTGACAACAGAGATTATGTATCTTCTGGCTGCAACATCTGCACAAACACTACAGGTTTCCAAGGGATTGTGCGTTGGAGTCTTCAAAACCCAGTACAATCAAGTGCAATGACCAATAGAGAGGCAAATAGGTTCTGATACAGGAATGGTGAATGCTGTAATGCTACGCAGGATGAGACTGAACAACAGACAAAAATAAGCTGTATAAATGACTAGAAAAAATATTTCATGAGTAATAAACACTGGTAGCTTCATATGCAACAGAATTCAAAACACATCTGAAATGTGCCTCCATATTATATTTGCCATCCTAGCCAGACTTGTATGTTGATGGGGAGGGGGTCACTGCAGGTCTTGGATAATGAATAGCACTATTGAAGAAGCCTAGCTTTCCCTTCAGAAATCAAGATCTGTAGCAATTCTTCCTCCATGTTCACTCTGACATTGCTGTCGAGAACCATCTCAAAGCTGTCTTCGCCGAGTGTAGATACAGATACGATGACAGGAACACAGTGAATGCCTTTAATTTGATTTGATCGAATAGCCTTTTTCTTTCTTTCATTGAAATGGTGGTTTTGATTGAATCTAGCCCTAGAACACCCATGAGGAGTTGAGATAGGCTGAATGGTCTTTACTGTCTTTTGGTATTATTACTTACATTAGAACAGTGGTTCCCAAACTCAGTCCTGGGGACACAATCTGTATGCTGGGTTTTGCTACAGCCAATCTCTTGATCAATTAAGGCTATTGAAAACACATGTTTAAGTTCCACCATCATTTTTTCCCCTTAACACTTATTTTAACACAATGCAGGTTTGGCTCGTTGCCATTTGCTGTGTCATTGAACTCTTAATTTTCCACAAATGGTGTAGTTTCAGTGACCAGGACTTTCAACAATTAGGATCCCACTAGTATCATCTGCCAATCTATAATTGAATCATTTTTTTAAATGTACCTCTTTCTAAATGAATCATTTACCATATAGCACAGTACAGAAAATAAAAGCATTAGTTTATCTGGCTGATTAATAGTCCTGGGATGTGAATATGTAACATTTATTCTTCATGGCATACACAGCTATTTCTGACATTAATATGGCCTTAAATGGGCAACATGTCTGCAACATGTCATGCTCTGAATTGAGTATCACCTCCACTATCAAATGCAAGGTTTCAACAAAATACCTATACATTAATGTCTTAACCATGCTACAACTAATACTCTACAATTCTCCTATATTTCCTCATGTAGAAATGGCATTATATGTTCTATGTGTAGTGACGTATCTCATAGGCTTTTATAAAATCCTATCAGGTGCCAAACCCCAACGTTTCTGCCCAGGGACGTAGGGATTCGGCTGTAGTTTCCCTGTCTCATCACACAAGGGTCACTCCTCTGGACAAACTGGTACCCTCAGTCTGCCTCAAAACCACACACAACCATACTCTGAAACAATGGCTGCAAAGCTCAGCTGGTGGACTGCAGAGTGAATTGGTAAAATAATATATATGAATTGATAAAATAAGAATTGGTAAAAGAATATATATGAATTGGTAAAAGAATATATATGAATTGGTAAAAGAATATATTTGAATTGATAAAAGAATTTGGTAAAAGACTCCCAATTTGTTCTGGATGTGTTTGAATGGGAGAATATTTTAATGGTTGTATTTTTCGGCTAGTTTATACATTTTGCAATGTGTATAGGATATAGATATTACATGATATATAATATAGATATTAGACATATCCCAATGTCATGTATATCTGTTCATATCTCTGATACTGCTGTCTAGTCATGACAAATTTCTGTGGCTATGAATAACATGAATGAAAATTACATTTAATTAAGTTCCAGTTTGACTGAGACTTTATATATATATATATATATAGAAAATATTAAAAAATATATTAAAAAAATATATATAATTGAATGTATATAAACACACACACACACACAGACACACACACATATATATATATATGTGACGCCTGGAGGGGTTGGGGAGGAGTAGAGAGGGCTCCTCCTCTGGTGAGCTAGGAGAGCTACTGTGCCTTGCTAGAGTGTGGGGAATGGCCAAACTCAGGGCCCCGGGCAGCACCCTGACAGTGCTGGGATGTGGAGACAGACCTGAGGTGGCTGAGGTCCCCAGAGATTTACACCTGGCTGGAGATGGACAGGGAGCAGTACCTGGATGAGCAGAAGGTTGACAGCATCCTGGACATCATGGACAAAGGCTACCCAGAGGGAGGCACTGCAGGGCAACTGGAGCTACCTTACCCATCTCATATGGTCGGTTGCTCCACTTGTCTTTCTCCAGGGAGCCAGAGGACCGCACGCTCTTGCCATTCAACACTCCCCAGCCACAGCCATGCCATGCCCAGAGTTTTCAGTTTGTTTTGTTACTTTCAAAGGGAATAAAGGGAATAAACAGCCCTGGGCAAATCAACAATGTTTTCTGGGGCTCTTTTCTGTCCACTCACCACCTGACATGGTGGCCACATCTAGCGCAGTGTTTTATATTATATATATATATACACACACACACACACACACACACACACACACACACACACACACACACACACACACACACACACACACACATATATATATACAGTGGGTATAAAATGTAAAATGTATAACCCCCAAGAATTTTTCACATTTTACTTTCTTACTTCATGGAATCAACATGGATTTAATTGGTATTTCTTGCCACTGATCAACCAAAAACACTGTCAAATAAATAAAAAGCTTTCTTAATTCATTACAAATAAAAATCTATTATAAATTTTTAAAAAGTCTATTAGAAATGTATATTCCTTTTTGAACTTGCTGTCTTGAGAGAGCAAGTCATTAATAAACAGAGTAAGGACACTGACTGATGATTTATCCATCATAAATGTGTACATCTGTGGTGATGTTTCATGTTAGATATTTGAAGGTGATGGCAATATGCCCAAAATGGGCAATATGCCCAAAATGTTTCAAGCAAAACCAGCCACTCATGTGCAATCAAGGTAAGGATAAAGAATCAAAGAAACAAGCATCACTGACAAACCGCAAAAAACGGATATTGAATCAGTTTTGTTTTAAATCAAATCCAATCAATCAAATACTGATAAAGTCAGCCCAAACATCAATGTTTAGCATTGAATTTTCAATCAACCTTGATATTGACAAACCAATCCAAAATCAAATGTTGATTCACTATTGTTTTCAACCATGGATATTCAGTGATATTCTGATATTAAATACTATTACCCAAATGAATTGCCGATTCAATGTTTGCTTGCTATCTGAGTAGGACTGCCTTGATTCTGAACCTGACTGGAAGTATGCAACATATCCAGTTAACAGTTGCCACTGGTGGCAATAATAACATGGAAAGATTGTGCATTTTTGTACGTTTTAGCCTGGAGGATGAGAGGGGCTCTCTTGTTTGCTGAGTAGTTCAGCTTTATTTCTGCTGCTGAGGAATGACTCACCACCTTCTATGACTCACCACTATGCATTAATGACCCCATCCCCTGGCCAGACTCTCACCTTCTGTCCAAATCCCACTACAGGACATTTTGAAGCCCCATATCAAAGGATCCTAAGGTGAGTAAGGCAGGGATATAGTGATGAACTTGAGGCAAAGACTACTGCTTATTTTTGATGAACAAATAGCTATCTTGGTATAAATATAACTCAACAATGAAAGATCTCAATCTTTGTCATTATTTAACCTCATGTTATGATTTGCAGGGTCATTATTAGCATTCACAAATGAACCAGACTGCTGACAGAGCATCCTATCATCAGACACCAATGGAACCTCCTTGGCAGTGCAGAGGGCGGAAGGAACACTGATCTGGTTAGCACATTTGTGGCTAAGCACTGAATGCATAGGTTATCACCTGCTTTTACAGATTTACCAGGCCGAGACATTGTAGTGTTTTGGGCTGTACAGATTTCAAGCATTGACACTGCACCACAATGTGGACTTTTAAGAATGTCTCTGTGCATCTCATCTATCCTCTCTTTCGTGCCTTAACCTCCACCAGTACACCCACACAGCCAATACCTCTTGCTGCCAATATATTTTTGTTGACATTTTTTCATCAACTTGTAATAGTGCAATAGTTAAAAGTTCTGGTTTGATATCCACCAGACCATACAAGAACAAATGTATTTCCCCCGAAAAGTAGTAATAGCTAAAATGACAAGATGTATTGGTTATGTGTAAGACATTTTTTTTTCATGGCAGGTTGGCTAGGAATGTGCCTGAAAAAAAGAAAATAAATTGACCTTCTGGAGAAAGGTGCAAATAAATGGCATCTGCTAGCTAATGATAAATTTGACAGCAGGATTTTCAAGGGAATAGCGGGATTTGCAGAATATTTCAGATAGAGGTCAGCAGACTGCCCTCCAAAGGTGAGTTTCATTATGGAAGGCTGGAAAGATAAATATCTTGAATAGCCCACCTCTGGACCTGGTGACACAATCTCACCAAACACAGGCTTTTCAAATGAACATTTCCAATCAGTTTCCAATGCATTTCCAATTTGTTCAATTTCATCCATATGTCTTGGTTATGGTTGACATGTTGCGTTCCTCTTCATGTGCATAAGTGTGAGTGGTCGGGTGGGATCTTAAGATACCATAAGATCAAATCCTGCAGGCGCCCATGGTTCCAGTAACAACATATTTTATTCAAGTGCTTTTTACTAACCAAAAATTCCAAAACACAAACGAGCAACATCCACAAAAACAAGCAAAGCGTAAAACAAAACAATAAAAATAGGTACAACGCAAGATGTATAATCAAAAACAAGAAAAGCAAAAAACTAAAGTTTAAACAAACAACAATCCAACACAGTAGGCAGGTGCTTAACATGACATGGCACAATTAAAGATATCAGCTTCTGTCTGTCTGAGTTCACATCACAGTCCAAAGCAAGCAATTCTGCCACGACAACCCAGACTTCAACTTGACGATAAGAAGTGGTGACTATAGTGACAGTAGTTTTAAATACTTGGCTCTCTAGACGAGCACATTTGCATAGATATTAAACCATGATTAAGGAACAGTCATCTGTAGAAAGACAGGTGATCTGTTATCCCCTGTTACTGTCCAGCACTGGACCCTGGCTATGACTAAGATTTGTTGTCACTTTTAATTAGCATATAGACGTCTTTGCTGCCTTATCATTTAAGAAAGCATATTTCCTCTCAGAATAATGCATATCATTTGTATATCACCCAAAGCCTAAGGTTTATACTTTAGAATCCTTACATAAAAAAACAACAACTATGTATGTTTTAATTATGATAATGAATGGAAATTGTGCCCACCCAATGCATTTAGTTTGAGGAAAATGCCATTTCTGAAAAGGATTTTTGAATGCCATATCCCTCCAAGATTAATTCAATAGTGTGAGGAAAATCTGGACAATTAATCTATTCTCTTTGGAGCAGCATGTTACAATTTCCGCTGACAGATGCAACAATTATTCTTTTACTCTAATTTGACGCTTTTTCAAGAGCTCGGATCAAACTTCTCAATTTATGAACTCATCAACATATGCGCACCGTAATCTTAATGGCAGTGTAGTTCAAGGGAAAACTGCCTTCTAAGCAAAACATTTCCCAATTTTATGCAAATTATCAAACAAAGTGAAAATAATTAGCAATAAAGTGCACTCATGTAAACTTTATTTTCCTGACTTGCTTGCTTTGAAATGCATTCATTTGTTCCTGTATTCTTTTATTTGTAACGTGACAAAATAAATGCATCCCCATCATATCATCTTTATTATTTAAGAAAATGGTCCAAACACTAATGCAATAGTAAAACAGAATCAAATACGTACATGTAAATACATTCTTACCAATTCTTACAAATGTATTGTTCTGTTTTCTAGTTTCAACAGATTAGGTAGTTCTTCATTAGGGGTCCAAACACCTTCAATGCAAAGCATGGCCCACAATAGTTTTTTCTTCTTTAATCATGATTGTCAATTATTATAATTTCTCTGCTGGTTTCCTAAACTCTCTCATTAAGATTCATTCTATAGAGCCATCCCTGTGTCCTGCTGAGACACTAGAACATGTAGGAGACTGCCAGTAGGTGGAACTAGTCTCTGACTCAAACACTCAATTAACATGACCTATGTGCCGCCAGGAGACCAGAACCATAAGGTATTTTTTCTACACACAGACATAAGGACAGGTAAAATCACTTCCCACTCTAAAGTCTAAGAAACTCTTCCAAACCTGAGGAGTCTTGGCAGAATGAAGTGCTTATTATTCATGTAAGCATCACTTACCCTCTCCTTATCCATTTAACATTCATTAACCCCTTGTTGAGGGGACCTTAATACAGCAAAAAATTAATTTAATTTTTTTATTTTATTCAGGCAATAAGGGGTTAAAGGGGACCTGCCGTGCCTTCTTTAACTCTTGTAATGCATAGCAACGCACCTTGCCTTTCCTCCATGGTCATATCTGAAAAAATGACTGGAATTGGCCTGGTTTTTGAGAAAGCCTCTACTGGTAGTTCTGTTTAGGCAGGGCTAAATTGAGTTATATGGCTATGTATACAGCTGCATGGAGATGTCGAGGGCCTCCATGAACCATGCAGCGAAAACCTCTCACAAGATCACAGAGGATGAGGATACCATGTGGGAGGCACGGCAATCAGATAGAGTGGGTGGCTGCTTAATTTTCTCACGTCTTGTGTTCACAGGATTCACGTTAAACTGTGAAGCCTGTGCTGGAGGCCACAGAGGCCTGAGGGTGGGACAAATAATAACATTTATGGCAGTGCAATGAAAGAACACCTACATTTGGACTTTTCTCACAGTGCTCATCTGGAGCTCACCTTTATGTCTGCAGTTGCCGTACAGGTCTAGAAGAAGCAGGAGATTAAATTTTAATCTTCTGAACAAAAAAAAAAACATCAATAAGCATTTGAAACTGAACCCTCGGGGGAAGGGTTTCGATGGATGGACCAAGCACACACCAAGTAAATGGGCCATACAGGCCTGATTTATGAAAGCTCTGCAACCGAACCAAACACGTTTCCAGGATAGCCTCAAGGTATTCCACCCTTGAAACTATATATTATATTATGATCCCTTTTTGGGTCATACTGTAGAAGTAATGTCTGGGGATAATATCTGCCTAGTATGTAAAGAAATGCTTTTTTTTGGTATCTACTCAAGATGGACTTTATCCATAAGACATCACTTAAGAGAAACTTGTTCTTTGATTTAATGCCACCTACTGGTTTGGAAGTGTCATCTCAAGAATTATATATATTTTTTGTGTGTCTCAAACCCTGAAATTTAAACAGGGACTGTGAGAAACTGTTGTACAAAAACAAACTGATGAAGGAGAATGCTGAACGGAGCTCTCTTAACAGATGAAATTATCTGTGTTTTAGATGTGCATGAGTGCATAAATAAAAAGGAAACTTGGACCTTTGGGCCTGGTTTATAATCTGTCGAACAATATAACCATGCGGTGCTTTGCTGGTCGTACACCTTGTAACCTCTCACAGATTTCCCCTGAATTACCAGTGAATTACCAATTACCAGAAGTTATCATGTGTAACTTCACTACTCTGTGAATCTGTGCCACTCCCATTCGTGAAATGAGACCGTGTGGTTTGTCTGGCGGACAACAGCAATACTCATATCAATCCAGTTTAAGTCCCGGTGACTCGATACACTTACACCCACTGGGAATGATGATGTTATGAAGTTTTGTGGGTAGGGGGAGAGCTGGGAGGAGTAAATTGGTGAGAGGGGGTCATAGAGAAATAAGCAATGGGAGAAAGAGAAGCAAGATGGAAGCAAGGGGGCCTTTTTGGGAGATCCAGGAAGATCAGTCCGCTTCTGCCATATTTTGACCCCATTTTATACCCCAGAGCATTCTTCCAAGGAAATAAATGTGGTCTGGCTCCTTTTCTTGTCAGAAAGAATATACGGACTCTTATGAGACAACCACAGAGTTCATAAACTAGATTTAAGACAGACTGTGACATATTGACACATTGTCGCAGACCAATAGTAAACTAGCCATATCAACAAACAGAGCAGTTTAGTTCTGGTTTGGTCTGGCCCTAACCCTATTTCAATAAGCCTGGACTGCTACAACAGACAAACAGGAATGATTACATGACACCACACATAAAAAATACAGACAAACCACCCCACCCTACTGTCTGGTTTGTGCACAGTGTTCTACAGATTACGTAGATCCTTTTCCATTTCTCAGCAACCTTTGCTGACTCAGGTTTTACAGTTAGATTACATCGATTTATACCTTGACAAAACTGTGGACAAAAGTTCTTATTTATTCGCCAACTGAATTTAGCTAGCTGGTCCCTGTCTAATTGTCTCCTTCAGTTCACATATTTAGTCTCTCCTGTTTGCCTCCACCTGTAGATATTCTCCTGGACATTGCCCATGTTTCCTCAACACTAACCTAGACACACAAGAGCGTAGATCATGTCCAAATTAGTCAGGGGAGGTCTTTTGTAAGACTCCCCCAATACAGAGCAACACTTTGTGCCCAAGTAGAGGCCTGTAATTGTCCCCTCAGGCACGACGCTTAGCCTGAGTCATTTTGGTAAATATCCAGCTGTACGAGTGTAGAAGACTGTGAGCCACATAAGCGACCTTGGATATAGACTACAGAAACGGATAATCTAATGAACGACACACGCTCACTGTCAGGTAAAGCAATGATCATTTCTCCGGCAACAGCCCCAGGTGCCTTTTATTTTGAAGCAGTGAAACAGATCTGTATTTTGCCCCACACAAGAGATGCATGCATTTGCTCTGCTAAAACTACACAGCTGTAATGGTAGGGAGGGGTGGGGAAAGAGTGAAAATAAAATGAAACACTTTCAGTTCGCACAGATTTGGATTCCAGTTTAAAAGGTAAAGAAACGAACAGAATAGAATTCTCCCCAGGCATGTTTCCATGGCAACCACCCTATGCCTAGCGAGTAAACTAGTAATCGAAAGTGTTCTGAAAAATATGTATACTATATTGCCATGGAGTGTTTGTTTGGATAGGATTAATTCTTCGCATTACTGAACCAGAGAAATGGTTTGGAAAGAAATCGTATGGGTTTACCAACGGGCCGAGCCACATGCACATGCAAGCAAAAACCTAGCGATGGATTTTAGCCTAGTCTGTGGTAGGCTGCTCAACTCAGTAATGGATGAGGGGAGTTCACGCCTCACTTTGATCTTGTCTGATGAAAGGAACAGTAGGAATGAAGGAAAATGCAAGTATCTGCTGGCAGTGTAGTGAAATGGCAGGCAGTGCATTGTAATGATTAAGAAATTGGGCTCGTAGCTCAGAGCTGTCATGTTGAAATCTCAGGTGGGACATTGAGCAAGGCGCTTAATGTTAATTGCTTTAATGCATATCCGGTAGCATAACTGGACAGTGTGTGAAAATGCAAGCGGTGTATGTCGCTCAAGATAAGGGCATTTGAGGCTCTTCTTGATTTAACACATTTAGATCCTCTGCGTTGAACTCTACGAAACAAACACTACAAAACACATCTGCCGCATTACCCCTGCATCATTTCAGACCCGAAAATACTTAAGTAAGGAACACAGACTACTGATAAACACAGACATATTGTCTGCAGCCAGATGCCGAGGGTTTGGAGTGTTGAGATCCACTCCAAAGGTTTTACCATAGTGATGGCAGACTGCCTAGCACACCATTATTTAATATATTATATTTTATATTATTTAGTAATAATAAATCACCTTTGGCCAAATGTCCACTTGCACAAAGTTCTCCAAATTCCTTTTCTGAATGTTGTATATAAAGAGCCTTCATTGCAAAGTTTATTTCCCTGGAAAACAGGTCTTTACTATAGAATACATTTTTGGCATCTTTGCAGCAACCATACAATACAGAAATGAGCAGCGCCAATTCCCAATCGTATAAATGGAATGAACTTTTGCCCACGCAAGCCAGGTCACAAGGACATTTGAGAGATAGATTGCGGTGGGACACAGCAAACAGTTTAAATATTGATCACTTCACCGGTGCCCGGGATGACTTATACGCCAAAGGACCAAGAGAGACGTGAATCCTGGATCTCCACTGGGCGTCGTTTATGGCCCCATCGATGACATCCAATTTACCCCGTGGGTAGGAAACCGAGAAGAAATAGGGATTCAATCACGGAGACCACCACCACCAGCAATCCCCAGGACAGGGCAGTGCTCATTGTTCGTTTGCTCTCTGATGTCTTCAGCAAAGGGCGGGGGGGGGGGGTCTTTTCGGAGATGCCTCCAGGAGAGGAAAAGCCCGCTGAGGAGATGAGAGGTTAACGAACTCTCTGCCAGAGGGCCGCGAGCGAGGCGCCTCCAGGCAGCCGCAGAGTTTATTGCGGCTCATTTGCCAGAGTCGTGCCTCCGGCGAGACAACACCGCATTAAAGCGTGACATCCGTGACCTCCCATGTCCTCATCGTTTCGTGAAAATATTCCCCCGGAAGGGAAGAAACAATGTTCAGGGCAGCACAACTGCGGAAGATACTTCCTTAACACGGGCGTGCGTGGGTTGCCATAGATACAATACCGGGGCAGCATAGCAGCAGATGCAAATGAGACTAAAACACAAGAAAACACGGGGTAGTCGCATAGCACTGAAGGCACATGTGTTCGGAGACATTTTCGATCAGTTTCCAAACCGGCACGGAGATCCTCTCTCTGCGCTCGTGAGAATTCTCTGCGACAGGACATTATATCACCGCAGCGTGAGAGCATCGATCATTCTCACAGATGATGAATACGATAGTCTAGAGAGAAAATGCCATCATCAATATGTGTTCTCAGTTTTTGTTGTTAGTTTTTATAATACGAATGCAACAACAGGCTACCTTGTAATTGTTATTTTAGCAGTTTTGCCTCTTGATCTGAGATTACCTAATTTGTCAGATATGCTGATATTCAAATTTAATTGGAGCCTCCCTGTCCTTTCTGTTAATTTACATAAAAAACACACACACACACAGTTGATTACCACTACTGGGTGCCTGTGTGTTGCGCACACAAAATAATGTGAGGTGTGCATATGTGCTACATGCTGTTTTCATACCTTTGGGGGTGTTTGGTTTGTGAAGCCTCCAAACATATTTGTAGCTGGAAGATATCTACACCGCGGGCTGAAATCAATTAAGTCCCATACTCTTAACTAAGAGTGCCCTGCGTGCCGTTGTTCCATTTATACTAATCACTGTCAGGGACTGCCACTTTATACAAATCTGTGTAAAGCTGTAATTAAAGCAATTTGTTCATTAAGGCCAGGAAAGAGTAATGAGTTACAGTGCCTATGGATGTAGACAAAGCAGCAAGCGTATCCTGATTATATTCGGCATTAATTACTCACACAGCCTTTGTCACAACTTGCTGTTCTCCTTGTAAGGTTAATACCCCCGTCGACCGATGTTGAACACTGCCATTTTTCCTCCCACACACCTACACAGCTAAATAAACTGTCGGAGGGTTTGAGCCAAATGCTTCAAAGATTTATGAAAACTGTAATTAACACACCTCCTCCTACCCCCCTCAACATGTATAAGATTGGGGATTTGTGATATACTGCAAATGCGAGGGGGACGACTGCTGGGAAATCAATCAATGCCCTGTGACAATGCCTTTCATTTGTCCCCAGTCCCCTCTGAGAAGTGTATTGATAACAATAACGATTAAAATATAGAAATTGTGCTATATCAAAAATATAGAAAAGCTCAAATGAGTGGAGTCGGTCACACCACATTAGTAACCACCATAGCCATCACTGTGATCACATTTTTTATGCATTCCAATGATTAAATATGTCAACCTAATGGGCCGTTGTAAAAATGGATTGTGACACAGGTCAGAGGTCATGACAGCGACAGTTTGAAAGGGACTGATTGACAGGTGTATCGAAGAGAAACAAACTGTTCTCTTATGCGACTGCCACTGAATGACAAATTATGGTTATGGTTTATAGTTTATCATCATTCTCAGGGTGACCTGGCCCGAGCAGGTTTAATGAGTGCTATAATGTTATTTGAGTTCATTAGACCCTTGTGCCTGGAGTGTTAGTGCATGCATGTCAACCCAAATGCTTCCACGTGACCAGAGGATAAGAAACCCCCATCCACTTCTTGGCTAAAAGCCTGAACATAAATGCTGGGCCTTGAGTGAATCCTAGCTGACTACTTTCCTTTCACCACTAAAACATCAAAGAAAAACAACACATGGAACTGCAGTATCTTACCTGGAATATTAGGGGAAATAGTCAATGTTCTGAATATGGTTCTATCTGAGCCATTTACATTTTTATCACGATTGTAGAATTGATCAAGTTCAGTTGCATCTCACTAGCTAAGTTTCCATTAAAATGCATCGACAAATGTATAATGGATTGCAAAAAAACAATTGATTTTACTTGTAAACAAAGCTCCCAGCAAGGCAGGTGCTTTCATCTTTTTTTTGCCAGGAAATGTGGCATCATAATTTGAGCAAGCCCCACGGGTTGCAGTCAGCATGAACTTATTAATCATTAACACGTGAGAGTGGTTCGTTTTTTTTATGCAGTCAAGGTGCACAGCAGGTTTTCTGCTAATTGAAACTGCCTAATGAAAATTGAAACCAGGTATTTCACATTCTCCCCAACTGTCCATTTTTTATTTATTTATTTTTTACATTTATTTATGATTTTTTCCCCATTTTGGTGGCTAAATGGAACCCTCTCCTAGCTGTGGAAGAGTGGTTTCGCATTCCTACTGCAGAATTTCAGATGCTGGTAGACTCCATGCCAGTGGCTGCAGGTATTTATTCCAGCTGAGCCCTGATTACACCTGATGTCACTGATTAGAATACCCCCTTGGTTTAATGGATGAGCTAATTGATATCAGGTGGTTCAGCTGATTGGTTAAACCAAATACACGCAGCCACTGTGGCCTGCGGGACAGAGAGTTGACTATGCTGGCTCTATGCCATTGTGTATACAAGCCGCAGTGGCCACACGTGGTGGTCCAACACCTAATTAGGTGACTGGTAGTTTTTATTCATTAGCTACTTGTATTAAAGCAGAGTGTTCCAACTCTGTTTTTCACTGAAAATTCATTAATTGGAATGTTGACCTACAGTTGTGCTCTGACCATTACATTTCAGTGCCCAGGACAACAGCCACTACTTGTAGGAGATTTTTGTATCTATTTTTCATGCCATTGGGTCAATGCTTCTGTTTCTCACTTTGTTAGGTTTAAATTGGTTAAGCAAGTCAGCAAAAGTGTACTTGGTAGGGTTGAAATTGGTGGCGGGTAGAATAATAGACCAAGTTCTTCCTTCTGGACCTTCTTGAATGTGATTGGATTGAGGGGTGTTAATGTTTTTCACTTTTTAAGTGAAGTGTACACATTCATTGACTGAGGTCGAAATTAAATCTACTGCAATGGTTTCCCAACTCTTCAGCAAGTGACTTGGCCCTGTCCCTAACACATTCAGAATGATGGAGAACATGAACGATGACCCATTCCCGCCCCTACAATTATCAGAGTGATTAATAATTTATCAGTATCAATAAAACCACATGCTCCCTCATAAGAGGTTGCCTTTTCTCCCTCAGGGGAATGGAGAAGGGTCTGACATTTTATTTGATGGCATGCACACTTCAAGCGCTGTTCTCTACGCCCACGCTCCCCGAAGCATATAAAGTTGTCACTGGAAAATGTCAGGAACCTGCCCTCAGTACCTCTGGCACACCTCTTTATCAAAGACACTTCCCAGGCGGCCTCCGATTGCAATGCATTCAGCGGTTCAATATCGGCAGAATCCATTCTCTGTGGCCTGATTTCCCATGATGGAGGTGACAGAGGTGACAGTGGGGAGGGGGGGTGTGGCGGTTGGTATGGGAGGGTTGGCCAATCTTGGTGTAGTTCTGTGGCTCTGTAGATCACTTACTCTCAGAATTGGTTCAGACATTCTCAGGACTTTTGGGGATGAAACTAGTTGTGGTGCTGGAACTGGAAGGTTAGCCCACATGCAATAGGCTATTGTACCCATTAATGAAGAGGCGAGTGCTGAAAAGCCTTATCAGAATGTGACTAAAGTAAAAATCTGTTGTGCTCTTGTTTGAATTTCCTGTCTATTTTTTTTGTGTTTAATGGCATTCTGTTGTTTGCCAACCATTGTCCTGTATGTCATGATTGATGCAAAGACAAATTTACAAAAGAAAACCATTCAATTATGTATTTTTCCATCAGCCACAAAAACAAACCATTTCTCAATTTATTGTGAATGTGGTAATTAATTGAACTACCACTTAGGAGACAGCATTCCAACCAACCTCATTAGCAGTTTCCTGCATTCTGTTTCTGCTACTCTCTGTTCTCATTGTCCTTTTTTCATATTTTCCAACAGCAGGCGTTTTTTGATCAAGTCACTGTCAAATGAGCTTGCTCAGTTTGAGTGCAGGGGACCCATTCATAATCATAATGTTTAATGTGTTACGACCAGTCATCACAGCCATGACAAATTGGAGACACAGACAGTTTATGTACAGTTTAAAAAATATATATATTTAATAAATACAGGTGTGAATGTGTATGGATGCATGCATAGTGTGAATCTGAAAAAGTGTATGGATGCAAGTGTGTGCATGTGGGATGGGAAGGTCCAAGTAAAAAGCAAAAATAAGGCAGCTGTCTGCCAGGTCGCGTGTGGCAGAGAGAAGAAGCGAACCTAGGGAAAGGCTTAGAGGCGCCTAAATAGGGGCCAAGCCCAGGTGATCCCAATTAAGGCATCCGGCAGCCAGCCGCTGCACCTGTAGGTTAAGAGAATAAACAGGGAAACATACAGCCGGACCAGTGGAAGGGGGCGGGGGGGATGGGAGAAAAATGCACACTGGGTGGCCCTTCAAACAGCATTAGTGTACAGATCTTGAAATGAGTCATAACTGACAAGAGCCTGCGACCCTTAAACGAAAAGGTTCTGAATTGCCCCAATTACATCCTAGAGGACTGTCCCGAGTGCCAAATGACCAACAATAATTAACTCAGTGCTCAGCCCTGTTCTGAATGTAATCCTAACAGGGCTGGAGGAGACAGAAATGTACAAGATTGTTAAGTGGAAAGGGCAATATTTTAAATGGAGGCCCATTAGAAGAACTGCAGTCATTCATGGAATAGCACAAAGTCTGCATTAACTCCATCCCCTCTGACACTCACTCTGCCCTCTGGCAATAACTCCACCCTCTAACATGAACTCCGCCCTGGAATTCTGACCTCTGACATTCGCTCCAAGCTGACATTAACTCCACTCTCTCTTATTAACCTGCCCTCTGTATTCTCTCCTGTTCAGCTTTACCATTTTACAACAATTTATGTGTTAACCAAGTTCAACCTGTTGCTTCTGTGGCATTGTGGTGCATAGCAGTGTTTCAATGTTACATTTCTTTGTTAAAGGACATTTCGGGTGCATGGAGTCTCCTGGTAGAGACTTTGAATCTGAATTCTGTTTCAGAATCCATTTCATGGTAGAATCTGCTGGTCACAACCTGGCGCTTGTGTCTTCTACAAAGCTCACAGACAACAAAACAAAATCCTGTCAACACTGTTGTCGCTTTGCAATTATGCAGGAGAAGACAAAAACAGGACAATTCAAAAGGGAACACTTGGAATTTGGAAAGGAGCAGGGGATTGTTGCACAATTAAGTCAGATGCGGGGTACGCCTCTGTCCAGGAGTTCTGTAGAGCAGCAGAGAATTGATAAATTCTAGCTATAGGCAATTCAAGTAAAATAGCATCTAGGAATGCCATCATCCATCTGTATTCCTGTAGAAACTAAAAGTTTCATGGCTGCAATAAACCTAGCTAGTAAAAATCGCCTGGGATAAATTGAGTTGGCTTGTTGAATCACCCTTAAGAAAAAATGAAAAAGGCTCTGCTGGCAAAGTCAATTATGTTTGATAGAGTAGAAGTGACATGGATCCAGGATGTAAAAACTTCCAGGCATGACCACTGCACAAGTTTTTCATTCAGGCACCTTGGTAAAGAAGCAGTCTTATTAGCTGTTGCGTCTCTCATCCTCACAAATAAACCGCTTCATTCATGACTCCATTCAGTGCTGCAGGAATAATGAATTTAGTCAAATTCATTTCTACAATTTCTACTTTTCTACTATTGCATAACTTTTTCTTCCCGTACATAGCATTTCTTAGTTTTTGGAGATTTTAGATTTAGTGTATTTTTGGGACTTCACTGTTCTACTGGTGGTTTCACAATGCATAGACGTATGTCTTTTGGGAGTCTTTGGGAGTATGATGCATATAAACATGCAATTTGCAATGGCTGGCTGCAATTTCAGGAAAGATAGGTCTTAACTTTTGACCTGAGACCTTTCAGGCATGAGAGCATTAGCTGGACTGCTCCAGGAGGACACATTATCAATATTTGAAATGGCAATATCGAACGGAGATTGTATTTTCTATTGGAATCTTTCTTGTGGAGAAACATTTTGTGACAATCTAAGGGCTTTAGGCAAAACTACAGACATAGGATCGGATAAAAGATGACCCTAACCATTCCTATAGCACTGAACTGTCTCTCCATGCAAGATCTTTTTTTCTGGCTCCTGGCTTGCAAAGTTTCCAATGGAGCTGAAATCTCACGGCCTGTTTTCGTAAGCTCCCAGTCCCTTGCTCTGGAACAAATTAGTTTGTAGGTGACATCACCACAAGATTAGATCATTTGCATTTGTTTCGGTAAATACCCTGATAAATCAACAACTTGTACAGGCAACATTTAATCAAGCTAAGGGAATATAAATGAAATAAATATACATTTTCATCGAGTTGGGAGAATATATCATTCTGTAGTTTCTTTGTGTCCCCCTGCCCCCGTTGCATGCAGTTTCCATCATTGATTGGCCTCTGAGGACCCTCTCGGTTTGCCTGCTGCTATGCGCAAGTGCTGCATCCGTCCACACTTGGCCTAACACAGCGCTTGCCAGCAGAGAAAGAGTGCGTGAGTCCCCTGAAAACCAGACAGGGCAGGCCAGTGGTGGAGCAGAATCTGGCAGAGAGGAAGAGTGAGGTGAAACAAAGGGGAGCAGAATCTGGCTGGAGGAGAATAAGGGCAAGCGGAACAATGGCAAGAAGAATTTGACAGCAAGGAAGAGCGGCGCAAAACAAAGGGGAACAGAATCCGAGATGAGTTTTATAAGTTCGATAGCAGTAGAACTCATTACACATCATTCAGGCCTTGGTATTTTTTTTGATAAATCTTCTCAATCTCCACCCGAGAAGCAGAAAAGACTTTGATTCAGTGGAGAAGAAATTGAGCCTCCGCCAGCTGCTCTTTTCAATGGCCTCCATTAATGCCTGCCCAGCGCTCTGACAAAATGCCATGGCTCTGTTTTTTGCTATTTCTGCGCCTATCTTTCTCCCACCGACCAGCCACATCTCAACCTCAATATAATTGTGCTCTAACAGATGGTCCTTGACTTCTGGTGCAAAAAAGGCTTTCCAAATGCTTTTATTAAAAATCTGCCATCTTAATGATTTCTTGAAATGTCATCAGTGTAATTTTTTAAATAAGAAAAGATCCATTCTCATGACAGCTAATAGCCACGTGAATTTTGAAGATGACATATAGGCTGAGATTCAAAGAAGAGCCGCTTGCCCAAGCCAGCATACGGGATATTGGATAGACCACTGGACTCTAGTTCCACAGCGATGCACAGAATGTAAGTGTTAATGTTCATCCATGATATGGTTCCTGTGAACGAGGCTACTGACCACATTACTTCTTAACATTTTCTTAATGTTTATTTCAGTTGCATTGTGTTGTAAAAGTCTTGGGAGAAAAACAAAAAATATGTTTATTCTTCCAAATAAAGGTTTTTGATGAAACTGCAGGACAGCCTACTGAAGAGTCATGATGATTATGAAATTGGCACTTCTCTTATAACTCTGGAAGAATCAGTACAGTGGTTTGGAATGAAAATGCAGTTGGATGATGTGTTAAGCTAGAAGCCAGTGGTCTATCCAATATAGATGATGTGTTAAATATTGAGATATGCTCCGAGTGCTTCAACAGGAACCAGTTTCACCCCACAGCTGTTTGGAATGCAGTCACCATGTGTACGGTCTGGTCTCAGGCCAGTATGATCAGACGAGGGATGTAGTTAGACGTGGCTTCTGGGCCTTTATCCCTGAATATTTTTTCCACAAGCCCTGAATGTTTTGATCACAATTGTCTTTGTTCGTTCCTGCAAAATTGTATTACTCAAGCATTTAAAACAAAAATTAGGTGACTTTCCTCCAAAACCCACCGAACCCCTATCAACAACTTATCCGCACGCCCCCCCACCACCACCAGGCCTCACTCATTTGTCCATTTAGCTTACCCAGGGGTGGGAAGAGCCCCTTATTGACTCAGTTCTGAGGCCCTGCATGTGAGCAGTGACTATCACTCTCCTCTTCTGTAAAGGATTGAATGACATTTAAATTTGGATTGGATTGGGCATTTGGACCAGTTTAGACATCTAGTGGGTGATTCTTTACATACCCACTTTTTTTATTGACTGTGTAAAATCACTCTTTATTTTCTGTAAAAATGTGAATATACCTTGATAAAAATAATATATATTGATTTTATGATATTTGTAATCGTATAAACAATGTGAATACTTATTCAAAATAATGTAACAATGTAAAATAATCATTTTTATTCTCCCATATAATTCTTGAGCTGGCACAAAAGGATTGGCACTTTTGTAAATGGTAGTAATCCTAAAAAGAGGACTGTATTTGGATGGCAGGTATGCCATCTTTTAAGTTATGGGTTGGCTGGGCATACCCCATACCTATTCAGCACAGAGAGTTTGGCACTTTTCAGATAAATAACTTCAATGGCCACAGACTCTCAGTCCTTACAAACATTCACTTCTGTACCCTCTGACCTCATGCAAACACACAGAATTCAGATACAACTTTATACGGCCACACAATAAAGCCCCAAATTTGGGTTATTTGATTTTATTATCTTCCTCTTCTTCTTCTTCTTCTTTTGCTTCTTCATCTTCTGCTCCTCCTTCTTAATTATTTTGCTTAATCTATCTATCTTATCCAACAGTGTTACTGAAGGCCCCAAAATGCCAGCCACTGCAAGACAAGAATATATATGGTTAATAGATGGCAAGTTTATTGATGCTGTTTTGTTGACTATGGTGGAATGAAGTCATATGCTTGGAAATGGGAGGCCATTTGTTCTGCACTTGTGTGATTTTAGCACTGTTCAAAAGCACATTAGACAAATAATTTATGTTGAGTGTTCCAAATGAAGGATAATGTTACTAGCTAGTTTGTTGGAGTGTTTGGTGGTTTTCATGACAAGCCTGCTAACCTTCAGCTAAGGCATTGCTGCTGTGTGTACACATGAACTGTGTTATACACTGTCGCACACAGCTGTGTGATCTCTATCTCAGAGATCACAGTGTACATTATAAAGGGTGAAAGGATTCAGAATGTTTCACATTTAAATATCTTGAAATCCTTATTGACTCACAGCTGTTTTTTAGAAACATGTGAAGCACATACGTAACACTGTCAAATTTAATCTAAGGAACTTTTAGATTTATCCAAAACCAGCTATTTTTAGATGCTGCCAAGCTGTACATGCACTCAATTATGTTTTTCACACATCTCATACTGTATCACAAGCTGATCACAAGCTGTAAAAACAACACTTGCTCCACTGCAAATACTTTACAAACAAACACAAGGCACTGGATAAAAAGCCATCAAGTTACCATGACTGTAATATAATTCAGAAGTATCTCCTGACCTTTGACAACTTTGTGTGCCCTGCTGATGCTAGTTTAATGTACAAAGTAATCAATGATCTGGCTCTTCCCCCATTAAAATAGTTTGTATCACTGCTCTCAGATAATTGGAGGACAACTAGGACGACCAATAGAGGTGACAACACAGGAAAGATCTACTGAGTTGACAGATCAGCGTTCTCTATTAGAGCAATACATTCTTGGAACTCAGTACCAAGTTATATAAGAAAGTCCTGCAGCTTTACTGATTTTAAATCCAAGATGAAATCATGGCAAAAATCAACCCAATCATGTACTCATTACACGTCCAACGCAAACTCAGTGTCTTAATTTTGTGAAATCTTGTTGTTGTTGAATAATTAATGTATCCTATGTATTGTCTTGTAATTGTGTTTTTATACTAGTGTTAATTTTCTCAACAGAGATGTTTTTCTCTGTTTCCTGCCCAAGGAATACAGATGTAAACTAGCTTTATAGCTAACTCCGGTACAGCTAAGAAGATGTGCACTGTCTCAGTCAAATAAACATTTTTACAAAAAATATCTCACCGGCTTCTATCACCATATGTCATTTTTGCCCACTTTTTCCACATCGTCCTCCAAACTTTCCACTGTAGAGGGATGATGGATGATAATTTTGCCCTTCAAATTTCATTTGAATATATTATGTTCCCACTTTGTTTTACGATTGTTCATTTTAGGGTTCAATGAATTGTTTGACAGCTCGCCGGAAGTTTCTCACAAATTTCACGCACGGTATCACAGGAGTGTGGAAGAGTCAGGACTAGCGTGAATATCAACTCTCACACAACTCTCAGCACCCTCAGCACAAATACTCGGTGGCCTCACTCTACACCGCCACACAGTGAACGCATGTTCTACGGTTACATTACCGGATCAATATACAGTATTATACACCTTTGTTAATTTGCCAGCAATGTGATGTCGCCCTCACCTGCTGTCATTTCTTCTGTCTGTTCACTGTTTTACGTGACAATTTGGCAATACATGCATTGCTTTCAAATAACCATATATAATTATAATTTTGTTTTGTTTGGGTTTATTGTATATTCATGCAGGATCAGTCTTATGTTTGTGCATAGTAAAGCTATTTCAAATAATAATAGTACATTAAGTAACCACATACAGTATTACATGTATTACAGAATAAAAATACATATTTCTGCAATTATTATTAGGCAAAACATGTGGTCCTTTTATGTGTTAATAATAACAATGTGCTGTTCTGGATGGTTGGTTCTTTGCATAGTATAGTTTGAAACTGGAAAGTATGTGTGATTGCTCATATTTAGGGAATATGAGCATGTGTTCATATGTGATAGTGCTTATGTTATACAGTATCATGTAAGTGTAAGTATTGCATGTCATGTTTTAGGAATCAACATCATCGGAAGGATTTACATATACTTTATGGAGTGATGCAATTTTCAAACACAGATTATAAAACTCATGAAAATACATTTAGACATTTTGGGATGTGACATAACGTTTGAAGAAACCAACTTAGTGATGAGACGACAAGATGAAGAAACACAGGGCCCAGCTACTTGAACAAATGTAGAAAAATATGAGAAACACTGTTTTGGAAGGGTGCTTCTTTCATTTCTGTGAAATATATTCATTAGTGTTTAGTTGTAATTTGGAATCATTTTGATATCAATCATTTGTTATGCAGAGTGAATTTAGGAATTGTATCTTATAGATGTGCAGTATATGCTTTGTAAGTAACTTTGTTTTTAATTTTGTTCTGTTGAGATTATATAGTCAGTGCTAAGGGGGAGAAGAACTTGTCACATCATTTGAAAAGGGCCAAACATGAAGAGAGCAGGCAGAAATGTATGTTCTGGTGCTTGACCTAGTAATTTCATTTCACACCACCAGAGGACGCTCCAACCACACAACCACACTCTCAACTCAGGATTGAATCAATCCAGCAACCTGTTAATATGCCTCACTTTCAAACAGCGCACTGTATACACAACTTTTCACCTTGTTATTCAAGCTCCCAAAAGGATTCTCCCCAGACCATCAAATCATTTCAGTTCAGTGGAAACATGTAAGAATTGCAAGAGTCTTTCAATTTGTTATACTTTTAGACATTGGAAAGAGATAATCATATGAGCTTGACTGTGCTCTTTAGATAACCAGTGTCCAGTCTGCGGGAGCTTTTGGTAATGGATTACAGTGCTAGTAAACCCACTGAAGCAAATGCTTTGAGATTTGTACATTGTGAATGAATTACACATTGAAACAGCCATTAACCACTGACACCCAAAACAAGTCAGGGCAGTAAACATATTGCTTTTTCTTTTATTGCAAAATATCAGTCATACATAAATTCAAAGAAAAAATACAGACAGGATAAATATTTTTCCATGTAAGCCAGGGGGGTACAACATTTCTAAATGCACATAAATATGTCAATTTAAAATAGTACATAGAGTTTCCAATTCTTCTGTTATGGGATGATCTAATTGTAAAGTATTGCTGTACCTCACCATAAAAACCCTGAGAGAAGGGTTTTGTGTTACCAAATTTAGATGTGCGAATATAAAATTGAACAAGTATTATTAAAAGATTGATAATACAGTAATGACCCCTCTTCTTCCTAGAATGAGATGTAAAACCAAGCGGCACCGTCTTTTTATTTAAACATAAGGAGAAGTCATTATAAATATTATCAATAACAAATGTAACCAAATTTTTCCACAATGTTTGAGAGTATGGACACTGCCAAAATAAATGTAATAAGGTTTTATTATCAACATCACAACACTTTGTATGAATTATACATTTGTATATAATTATAATAAAATGTCCTGCTAGATATTACCTTAAATGCTACTTCTCTGACTTTATTCAGAATTAAATACTTAAAACAAATGGCCTCCCATTTCCAAGCACATGACTTCATTCCACCATAGTCAACAAAACAACATCAATAAGGACATGCTTGTTTCCACTCTTGTTTTCCACAAGGCCATTCCAATAAGGCATTACAGAAGGAGGTGTAACAATATCTTTCTGAAACAGAGCACATCTTTTTCAATATTTTATGGACGTTGATTTGAGAAGCATATTTTACCAATAGCCAAGTCACATGGATATATAGAAGATAAAAAGATGCATTGTATTCTATCTATTCCCCCAAAGAGCATAATAACTTCAGAAGGGGTAGCATCAAGCACCAAAGCAAAATCTTTAGAAGTGACTGAAAACCTATATATCTAGATAGAAATTCTGAACAATTTAATAGGAAACCCTATATATTAGACAGCTAGCCCACACACATTATACAGTAATATTGTTAAACCATGAATCAAAAATAGAGATTTATTTTTAAAAACAATGCCGTTGTTATTCCAGATAATACACTTCTGTGGTGAGAGGATATGCTTGTTAATCAGAGACCAGGCCAAGAGTGCCTGCTTGTGGAAATGAGATTTGAGCTTTGTTGTCATTTTAACAATACTGTTATTAGATAGTTCCCTAAGTGAGGAAAACAATTCCTAATTGAGTTGGGATTTTTGCAGGAATTGTTTAATCCAATTGATTTTGAAAGTGTCATTGGGCAGCGTGCATGTCGAAAGAACACAGAGGGCTCTAGTTTCACTGTCGAAGCACAATGCGCCCATCCATGACGGACAAACATTAAGGCGCGTTCATGTCCATTCCGATACTTTCGTGAGTCACGAGCGCACCTGTGGCACGGTTGTAAAAGAGGTTGTTTTAAGAAGAATAAATTACCTGTGGGTGTAGTGGGGGTTTGGTTCAGTATGGCCAATCAGATCATCAGCTTTTTCCTCCTAGTACTACCTTTGCCACAGGGAACTGACCATTCCCATTACACTAATGACCAGGTGCATTTTCCCGGTGGTCCTCACCAAACGATTGCCCAGAATGTTATGCTGTATGACATTCTATGCTGGAAAACCATATCAGGTGTTGTAAAAGAGATGTAAAAAATATATGAAATAAAATTGTGACATTTAGCAACATAGCTTATGCAAACTCTGTTTATTAGTATGCACCGTCCCTTTCTGCAATTGCAATATTTAAAAAAAAGGATATGAGTGCCCTATTGGAAACCTGTCTTCTTTGTAATCCCTCTCCTATCACAGGCTTAATAATGACCAGCCTAGGGGGTTAGAGAGGGGTCAAACGTTTCCTCAGTGAGGAACATGAAGTCAGTGAGGAACAGCACCTGGGCTCATAATATCTGCCTTTGGATGTTCCAGTTTGTAGCCAATTGCTTTCACTAAATGCTAAGAAATGGAGACTGCTCACCTTAAGGTTCTGATCATCTTATTTGGACAGAACAAGATTTTAGTAATCTTATTTGGCCAGCATTACAGTACATTCTGGACAGCATAACAATAACCTCAATAACCTCGATGACCTTAGTTGGGCTGCTATGATTGAAACCATCGCTGCTGGAATCGTTCAATTCTCCAGCCCGCCCCAGGGCATGACTCACACCTGTGGGCTGCTCGCTCAAATGGAGATGTTATTGAGCCTGCATCGATCCCTTACTGTATTCGGCTCATCAGAGTATAGCACATTGCAGTCCCTCGGTCCCTACTTAGGGCTACATGATTTGCTGAATTAATGAGTTGACTTTAGAGACTTTAAATTGTCCTTTAAAATAAAATTATTTCCTTGTACATACACACAAAGAGGCGGGGAAGTACAACAGAGACAAGGGAACAGGCAGGAAGAAGAGACGCAAACACATCGCACATGGGATTAAGGCTCTGTCGATCAGGAGTCATTGACAGTTCTGATGGCGCAGGGAATGAGGCTCCAGCTGAAATGGGATGTTTTTGCAGGCACTGGTGCCTCCTGCTGGATGGGAGGGTTACAGACTTACAGTTTAAGGGATAATGGTGTGATGGTGCGGCCTTTCCACTGGGTGCTGTGGGATATTGAGGTGGACGATATTCGGTGTAGTGTCTGAAGATTTCTTTGGTGCAGCCCTGGTGATGTTCAGCACTTGGTTTCTGTTGGTTATCGTGAGCGTGGTGAAGTATGGAGTATGGGCTCCACTATGTGTTTGAGCGGTGGCAGGAATAAGACCAATAGGAAGAATATCAACAAAGGTAGTAATATAATGATAATAACGATGCTGTACTGTATACGTTTGAAATTACATGTTTGATTGCTGCAGCCCTAACTTATGGGCATAGGTTGATATATGGTGGTTATTTAGGCACCAATCATCCACACACACACACACACACACACACACACACACACACACACACACACACACACACACACACACAAAAGCACACACACACACACACACACACACACACACACACACACACACACACACACACACAAAGCACACATTTGTCATAGACACATGCACAGACAAGCACATATACACACGTACATTAATTTTCAGGCCACATCAGCAAAAGGACAAAGACAATACCCCACAGTAAATCAAAGACCTTACCCCAGGGTAAATCATTACTGTGCCACCGTGACATACCGCTCACCTTGAGTGGCGAACCACCAGCAGTTCTCTGTTTCCAAAAGCTTGCTCATGCAAATATGCCGTGCTCCGAAACAGTAGCCCGAAAATGAATTGGGTCTGCTCTTGGGTTTTGCTTTCTCATACGTGTCTGTTGAATATCCATTGATCGCTTCAGAGCCGTAAGGTGTTTCTGACAGCTGGGCTTAAACTGCCTGAGGGTTAGAGGGACCACCAGACCTCTTCATTTTCTCCCCCATTGATTTTTCTCCATTTTTTTTTTTAAGACACCATGAATAATGGATCTGCCTTTTTCATCAACTGTGAATTTGAATACATCCTACATCCCTGTGTAATAAGCACCTCGGCCAATCATTTCAAATGGCGCTCGCATTTCAAAATAATCAAATAATACTTATTGGGCTAATACATCATCTGTGAAATTGCCTCTATTATGATGTCTTTTTTTGTTGCTCTCCAGCAGTATTAGCTACGATTTGTTTTTCGCCGTGGCGGTTATCAAAATGCAACATGAATTAATAGAGGGCCAGCCTTTCGCAAACAAAACCCCAGTTGGTTACTGCTCCTGTCTGATGCGTTTTGGCATTCACGGTTCGGGGAGTTAGGAGATTAATCAACTATGTGTGTCCCTGCTCTGCCTCCTCATACAAGCTTTTCCCAATCAATACCCTCATTCCAGCACCCACCCACCACCACCCCCCCCCCCGGGAGCCATAGTTGTACTGTCCATCATGCCAAGAGATGGCCAGGAGCAAAGACATGCTTCACAGCTGAAAGTGTGGGGTTGCCTTACTCACAAGATTAGCTGTCTCAGTATTTTAGAGGAGACACAGGAGAAGTAATGGAGAAGGGGTTGTTGCTGTAGGTGGTTAATGCACCATTAATGTTTGCATCTCCATGACTGCACAAGTCTCTGGGCGGTGCCATCTGCGTCCTGGCATCTTGCAGTGGGTGCCAGAGGGCCATTCATGGGGTTGGGTGGGGGGTTCTTTGAAGAGGTCAGTTTGATTAGCCCAACTGATGACATGGGCAGCCATTAGCCTCTGTGGCAATATGGCAACTGCTCCATACAGGCACTGAGATGAGAGCACAAACTTATACAGGCCAGAGGGCGTCAAAGCCCTAAATAATCAGCCGTTTACCACATTCTTATGACTTCAAACGTGCATTTGTTTAGTAGTATGGGAAAGCAAGACCCACACACCAAGCACAATGGAAATGCGAGGCAGATTTATAAATACTGCACTGAACATGGAACATCGGTCATTTGACCTATCTCACTCACTTTTACACGAGTCTACATTTAGCAGAAGCTCTTATCCAGAGCAAATTACACAGTTTACATTTCTTTTACGTACAAGTATGTAAAAGAAAGAGGAGAAAAAGGAGTATAAAGAGCACAGCATCCGTGGTCCTAAAAGCTGTGCAGCTCTTGATTTCCTCTTCGGCTGCTGTGAGCCGTTGTCCACTGCAGAGCGGATTGACAACATCTAAAGCAGACTGGCATTGCTGCGCTCCGCAAATAGAACAAACAAACAGAAGCAAATGGCAAAGCGACAAGGGAGGCTGAGGCCAGCCGGGTTAGGGGAAGGGCGTTGGCCAAACAAGAAAGTGTTGTCCAAGGTTTAAGAGCTGGTGTTCCAAGTGTGCATTGAGCAGCTGTGAGATGTAAGACAGGGAATGTGCCATTACTTTGGGGGGGAAAAATACTGCATGCTTGGTATTGTGGTAGCATATATTATCTTGCTTAAAATGGGGACCATGCATGATGAAGTTAATGTGAGGCTGTGAAATATTCAGCCACCAAACTCCTTCCCACAAATGAAATGCAAAACCAATTCATTGGGCACCCCGCTTCCCCATCTTCATCCATGGAATAGTGCCATATGATCATGAGGCAGTTTGATGGCCGAATAAACAGCTGCCATGTTTGATTAGGGGTCGCTGGAAATCTGGTATCATTTCACATTAACATAGCGATTGTCTCATGGATGACAGCTAAATAAAATATTTTTTTAAGATATGCTGCCTCTCACAATGCTTCGGTTTTCATGCAAGGCTCGGTTCTGTAGAGGCCAGACATTCACGAAACACTCCCCAACAACTGTTCATCATTCCCTCAATGTTTGGTTTTAACGAAGCAAAAAACAAGGATTTATGAAGCGTGACGATGCAGGAACACACATATTCTCCCCTTGGTTTGAGATTGTATTGGCAGGCCAACGCTTGGGGAATAGTGCTGCATCTTAAATTGAAAAAAAAAAAACGGAACAATGTCTTTTAGAGTCAGTCTCAGAGTCCCATAGACATGCTGGTGATGCACGCAGAGGTTTGAAACCCATGAAGAGTGGGGGCATTGTGCTGCCGGAGCGCGGCGGTGAAGCGGTCACACGGTAATCGCGCCTGGTTTAATAGCGTAGGACAAACAGAAGCTCGACATGGCTGGTGAGAAAGGCATATTCTATAAGGACTGGCGAAGGGGGATGTTCTGGTCCAGATGAGCAGCTCCAGTTCTATTTGCGGGATACAATGGGCGCTGCTCAAGCACACAGACCCTCAAGGGACACGCTCTCATGCCAGTTCACAGGAAACCCACAATGCATATCTCATTAAGGTGGGAAATCCACTGCCAATTGCGCTTTCCATTAATTTCCCCAAAACTGACTCGTCATGGAATTATGAATCTGAAAAAATACAAAATATTGTGAGAACAATCAATTAGGTCAGCGCAAGATAAACAAATCATTTAAATATTGACTAAACCTTTTGTGAAAGTGAATATTTAAATCATTTTGAAGTGTGGCTAGAAACAGTGTTTAAAAAACTTTTTTGGAACGTTTCTGTCTATTTCATCAATAGAGCAGAAGTGTGTCCGCGTTTATCCATGCTCAAACGTTCAAGCGCCGCAGCCCTTTGCGATAGTCTAGGTCAGGGTCAGGATAAAAGGACGCTGCACAAACGTGCCAGGACCACTCCCCACTTACACAAGGTCATGTTTCCTGGACACTGAGCAAAAGAAGGAAATCCAATGAGCCGCTGATAGACAATCCAGAGAAGCACAAACAGGACACAATTGTTTCGTTTGGATATTAATGCTTGCACAAAAAGTAAGATGTGTTAAAAAGGTAAATTCTAGATTTTAGAAATATGTTCAAATGCAAGTTATAGAAATGACATACGGTGCTGTATGACGTCTTTGTAAGGGAAGTACAACAGGATTCGCTCGTGGTTGTTAATGGTGTGTTACTTCGTCACAGAATTCCCTTGTTTATTCATTGTTCAAACAAGATGGCAACAGTGTTGATGTTGTTCTAAATGCAGATCTGTCCTTCTTAAATATATATATTTTTTAAACGGAAAAATATAACCGCTGGAATAATTTGATGCGCCCACTCTCTCCCGCCCACGGCTCCGTGCGCTACACGCGCTCTTTTGACCCTTTTTTGCGTCCTGTTTTATAGGAGAAAATAGCATCTGAATAGAAAGGGCACTCCCTTAATCTGCAGTTTACATCAAGCGTGTTCACTTTGATAAGTGATCTGATAAACAGTAAATGTGTATGTCAATGTATAGATACATATGCACACAAGTGTGGCACAGCTGAAGCTACTGATAAGGGATTTGTTAGGGTGTTGAGGAAAATTACAAATGTATATGTATATACATAAACAGTTCAGGGGGCACATTTCTGTCTCCATATTAGCCAGCCATTGGGTAAGTGTGATGGATCTACGACTTTAAAATGCAATTAGGCCAAGAACGGAACTGAACCTTATTGTTTGTCCCTGAGAAAAAGAACGTAGTATTGAACTGGAACAAATTAGTTAAATATCCTGGGATTCGACTTTCAGCTAATGCTGTCATGTGGTCTGGGTTCAAAAACGATCCAGGGGGGGCTTGCCGCCGGAGCCCTTGGGAAAAAGAAGGTACTAAACGTCAGGTGTGAGGAGAATCAAAGCTCGATCAAATCGAAAGAAACCAATCTTTAGCTTCAAACGAAGTCACCTTGTTTAATTTGCCACAGTTTACTATAAACAAAATTATTTCATGAACATGTCTGTGCTATACACACTAACGTGTGCTTGAAACCCTGTGCAAAAAACAACACTCCCCTTTGTGAGGTAATCCATTTTTTTTTTAAGAGTGCATACATGGCTAGCCCTTGTTTATATTATCCACGCATGAGTCAGCACCTTCAAGTTAATATCTGAATATTGGCCATGTACGCTCTGACACAGAGCGACGGAGATTCTGGCCACTCCTTCACCATGTCAGGCTCCTGTCATTGTGTGCGACGTTTGCAGTCACACGATGGATGTGACACTAAACTGGGCCCCAGGTATTTCCTCAATGTCAAGCGGGATGTGAGTATGTGAACCATTCCACGCTCCATTACGCAGTGTGAAATCGCTCTTAATCAAGATATGATAGAGATATTGCCCTTCAGAATTACAACATGTGAAGAAATTCTGCCATGAAATCCATTACATCAAAGCAAATAAGGCCCATCCATGTGTGAAGTTTCATGTGGAGTGGATATTAAGTATCACCGTTGGAAGGTTCTCACTGGGTGGGATGTTTGGGAAATTCTTTTACAGTGTAGAGTAGAGACCAAATACACCTGGAACACGGAAAGCTACCCCAAACATATCCCACAAATGAATTCTGAGGTCTAAAAGCATCCACTATAACTCCTGCCATATCTAGTATCCTGCCATACGTCCATTTTTAATCAGATATAATAGAAAAGTCTTCTACCTCACAAATTCACCATGGTGCATGAAGAAATAAAAAAAAGGATCAAAAGTAACAAACAATGTAGTGACTGTTTGAGGAAGGCCTAACCTCATCAACCCCCTATAGTGTTTCCATTCATAGTGAAATAACCATTATATTTCTATGGCAATTACATGTTTTTCCATTGTGACTTCTGTGTGTGGACTTAGCCAATATGCACTGGCATTCTTTCAATTGTTTCTGCTAACAACAACAGTTAGCAATGGCAGTATGGGCAACTGGACTTATATTGATATGCACTAACTGTTTGTTGTTAATTAAAGGAATGGTTGCTTGACTCATTGATGCTACCATTTGGTTCCTTCTATGTAAGCATTTACCCTTTAACTGTTCCCTTTAAAAGCATTTAAGTCAAACTAAAGTCAACGGTCTTGCAACATAGCATCATGTTAATTTGCAGGAAAGCAAAATAATAAAAGTTCTCTCATAAAAATTAACAAATGGACCTTATAGTCATGCCCCAGTTCCACTGCACCCTTGAGTCCCCGTGACATCATCTTATCACCACCACCCGGCCACCTTCGCAGCCTCACATCGGTCGCCTCAAATGCCCATCATCAAACGTCTTGAGCACATGGCCATTTGGAACTAATCGAGTCTCGTGATCGAGCTAACAAAGTCAGTAAGTGTTAGGATGAGATAGAAGCCTGAAGATGTGCCACTTCCCAGGGGCCACAGATACAGATTCCTGCCACAGGATACTATGAGGACGGCAGAACCTTGGGAAACAAACTGACCCCCGTATACGTGCTGAAGGCAGGAGCAGGAGAAGGTAAATCAGATCAGTAAATCAAAATGGAGAGCATGTCAGTCTCCTACAGTCTCTCATTATCCTGTCACTGTTATTATCACCAGAGAGATGTATGTGGCCATAATGCTAACTTTATCATCCGCCGTGATGTCTACACCCCGGGGTCGCGGCCAGCGCTGGCTTGTCCTGTAGCCATCCTTAACGTATGGCCTGCATGCCTTCGTCTCGGAATCAACCTTCCTTACTGTTGATCGTGGAAGATGTGGGTCATACTAAGGGTCATTTCTTGAAAGAAGAATCTATTTTTTATTTGTAGTAATCAGCTTTTGTATATAGCTAATCAGAACTTGCAAAGCCACAGTGTTTCTAGATCGTTTTCTGGGGGGAAAAAAGACAGTAAGTACTCAAATAAGTCCTTGGGCTTATTTGAGTACTTCAAGAGTACAGTCAGTAAATAACCCTTATGTTGGTCATTGATAAATGCTTGGCAAGTCCAATCAAACACATTTCCAAGCACCTGATCACAAAACGTCATCATAGGAACTTTCATGTGTGGGGTATTTCAATCATCACAGGGAAAAAATTCAAATGAAACACTGAAGACCCAATGGACATTTGTCACATTTCTTTCTCCATTAACTGTAATGTCAATGTAGATTGCCCTTTGAGGTAATCTTGTGACTGTTTTTACATAGGCAAACACAGATAAAACTAAATGAAAGGATCACAAGATTCATGTTGTAGTAAAATAGACCAGCCCAAATTACATTTCATTTTTTGACACATTATTTTGCTCATTGGGTTGCCTTTTCTTATACAATAACCCCTGGTGTCATTGAACCTACTACAGCCGGATCTTTCTAGATGTATTACAGTATTACAAATTGGTAAGAAATGCAGATGTGGTGTTTACCATAAAGTCCACCTGTCTTGCACTGGAATTTCTAATCCTATGACAGCTGGCACATTCATGGAGAACTCTGGTCATGTGACATTTGTGAAGTGCTTTCATTAAAGACATAGATTTGCAAAGAGAAACATTTGGCTCAGTGCATGCTTTTTATTTGATGAGCTATTTTTTTTTCAATCATTATAATGATGAACGAAAGTGCAATCTTAGTAAAGATCAAGTAAAGGGCTGAAATGAGATCATCAATCTTGCTGTGTCTATGACAGCCTGCAGGCACACAGGATCACCCATGTCGGGTGTGACACAGGGCTTCAGCAATGAACCACTGCTTTGACAACTGTGCCGCTGCCACATGAAGAGAGCCTTTATCAGTCCTCAAATGGGTGGATAAAATCATGTGTCATTAGTTGAGCTGTACCCAACCATAGGCCTCAAATCTGTCCTTAACATTGGCTCTAAATTAAATGCAAGCGGTATTCTGTTTAATATGTAGGACGTGAAAACAGCATGGTAAAATAAAAAACATAAAGCTTGCATTTATTCATAGGTCAAAGTCAAATTGATTGAACAGGACATTGTGTTTTATTATGGTTTATATATATTATGATTGAATATAGTCGCTCCACCCATTATTGAAAATAACAGTGGTGCTATGAAAAAAAAGTTTCTCATAAATTGTGTTTTATTGGGGGGGCAGATCCACAACATAGGTGCCTCGAACAGTAGAGTCTAGAGTCTATACATTTTGTCTTTAAGTTCTGAATACACCATTTAAAAGTTTCCCCAAATCGGTCCCTCCTGTCAGTTGTACTTCTAAGTATCCAGATTTTACAGAAGAGTTCAAATACTGTTTTATTCAAAACCAGCCGCCAACAATTGGGCGTCATCCAAGCTGGTGCCGTGTAAATGACTCTGCTGCTGATTTAAAAGCTTTTGACTGCCGGGGCTTGAATGCACAGCGGATGAATGCTCTCTCACTTTCAGCACTGATTGTATCCATCCACCGGTGGAACACTCTTTTTGTTTCCTTTGCTAGATGAGGGTTTCCACTAAAAGTGGGGAATCGATCACCGTTGAACACAAATCAATAAGGTCCAGGGCGCGGAGACGCATGGCGGCCGAGGAGCCCATCAGACGTGCCGGTGCTCTGAGGAAAGGGGTCGGAACACGGCGCTTTAAAAATGGAGACAGAGGAGCAGATCATGACACAGAAAATAGCCCACTGGCGGGATTTACGAGCTCCAGATCCCCGCTCCAAACATCATACTTGACTCATCCAAAGCCACTAAAATCTCAGCGTGTCATATCGGTGGACGACTGGGGCGATGCAACTGTGGAGCTTTTAATTCCCATCACATTTCTGTCATGTTGTGGAAATGGTGCCGTTTGTTTTTTATATAAATCCATTTGAAGTTTACGATCTTCACAGGGACCAGCGGCGCATAGATTAAGTGTTGGCAGAGCCTCAGACCTACCCAGCCATAATAGAGATCTAACTAGATGATGTTTACTATTGGAAAAGAGGTTGAATAATCTTTTAATTAGCTGGCAAAACAAAGGTGCAATTAATTGCACTTGGGAAGACAGGCGCAACAACACAGCCTTTGAAAAAGTCTGGAAAAATCCCAGCCACAAGACAGAGGTTGAATTTAAATGTGCTCACAGACTCTGAAACACTTACAGTATATTAATATACTCCAGGGTTGGAGTAAATTCCATTTCAATTCAGTCAATTCAGGAGATTGAGATGGATTCATTGACAAATCCCTATACAACATTATGGGTATTTTTCAATTATGTAAAAATGCTCTCACCGCAAGCACAGTATGGACAAAATACTGTAGAAGCAGGTTCTATTCTTGATCAAGTCTTTAGCCAAAAATTCCTGGGAGTGTGAAGCAGAATGACTTCCTTGAATGTTTATTCTCCTGATTTGTTTTTAAAACACCCCAACGTGGCTTTTGCTGTATGCTTTGGGTCATTGTCCTACTGGAATATAAATCTTCTCCCAAGTTGCAGATCTCTTGCAACCTGCTGCAGGGTTTCCTCCAAGATTTGTCTATATCTCGCTCCATCCATCGACATACTGGCTACAGTAGCTCAAATTACTGATCGGGTATTAAAGATATTAAGTTCATTATGGTATTCCGGTGTGTTTAATACTGAATATTTGCTTTCTGCTTGTGCTGAAAACTGAAAATGTTCTTATTTGTTGTCTCGTTATGAATATTCATGAAGGCCTGTGATCCAAAAAAAATAAAGAAAATAAAGAAAAACAGAATATTGCACAGAAGGAGCAGAAGAAGCACGGAGCTCCTGTTTACTTGCTTCTGGGACAACCCCAGGATGGACAGATACTGTTCTCCACAACCCTAATCTAGGTTTTCAAGTTCTAGTAATTAGCAACTCATTTACCAGTGGAATACCATGCCAATTGTATTTCCTACCTAACAAAGGGAGTTCAACTACACACTTGACATTTGAAGCACAATACAAGTCAACAGATGCTGGGCCTCTCTTACTCCTATGACTACAGCTGCCCAATAATGCTGTTAGTAATAATTCTAACTAATATCCAAAGGTTAGGCTTATCAGTCCCACAGAAATCCCACATTGAATTGACCTTTGCAGGGCTGGTTCAAAAATACCTGCAGAGATTTGAGCAAACACATCCACTGGGTTTAATATTGTGCCATCTAATAAAATGTTTGAACATCATTCTCGTCATTTAAAAAAAAACTCCAATATTATTTGTCAGCAGAGCAAGCATTTTTACCCTGGTGTTAAAACTGTGTCAACCCGCTTCTAAGTACTGATCCTGGATCAGCATCTGACTTCTTAAATGTTCTGGTTGGATGCAGAACGTGTGTAGAGCCCTACGTGCATATCAGTATCCGAATGGGCAGAAGACTCAATATGCTGTATCAACATATAGCTAATGTTGGAAAATTAGATAGAGTCATATTGAGTCTTGATATGCTTTTTTTCTCAGTCTAATTGCCTTTCAAATGATGTGTAAATATATAATAGCCCGATTACATTATTTTAAAGCTAAAAGCATCAGCTTTTGCTAAAGGCATCATTTGAATAATTTTTATGGTTTTCCATGAATGTTTATTCTCCTGACCGTGCTTATGCATTAACCGCTTACTGTAATTAAAATGATTGAGCATATTGTTGTTAACTGTGAACACCTGGTTGAGAGTTTACACAGAGAAGAACCTGAAACCAAAAGAAAACAGAGATGAAGACTGAACAGGGTTTTCAGTGTATATCTGCCTGAATTGTCCCAATTTTGGTTTTAAAATATTGACTAGCCAACTGCAATTCCGGCACAATATTTGCCTTTCTTAAATCATTGTAATCTCTTAACCATTTTCTGTATGTCTTTTGAGTTCCCAATTTTCACTATCATTTTTTTTTATCCACAAACTTGTTGGAAAATATCAATGATTTTTTTCTGTTTCTTGTTGATACACCTTACTTTTTTCTGCAACATGGATGAACCATGAACCAAGTCATGGCAATGCTGACACCAATGGAAGGGAACACTATGAACACAAATGCACTTGAAGAAGGAAAGCTCTGTGCAAACTGTAAAAGAGAAAACTTTCTCGCCGAGGATATGAGGAAGAAGTTTGGATCATGGATGCCTGGGATGCCTTCCTTGGGCATTGGAGCATTTGGTGGGGAAACCTGGAGAAATTGTACTCTGGCCAAAACAGAGGACCTGCTTTGGTCACCAACACACTTTGATGGGGGAAGCAGTGTGGGGGTCATCCCGCTGGCTGTATATGAGATCTGGAGAGAGGCGAACCAGCTGGACAGAGGTAGATGAGATGAAGCAGGGCACACTGACCTCAGAGCTGTTTATGCACCCCTCATCCATACCCCAACTATTTAATGTGAGGGGATGATTGCTGATCTTGGGTTAGTGCATAGGGATAGAACATTTTTTTTATTGGGAAAGCCCCTGCACTTGAAGGGCCCTATTTTGGTGAATCAGGACGGTGTCGGTAACGCAGACGCAAAGTGAGGATGGTGGCGCTTTAGGGCGTGTCTAACGTATTTTCGGTAATTTCGGGATTTAGGATGATAGCGCATCTTCAGCGCAATTGTAAAAGAGGTTGGATTAACTTTAAAAAAAACATGTGGGTATGGTGGGGGTTTGGTTTCATAATGGCCAATCAGAACAACTATTTTCTATCCCTTTAAATACCAGTGCGCTAACGCTATAGCAAATTGGCCATTTCCAGACATGGATGACAGTTTTGCGTGGCTGCGTCAGGAGCGCCTCTGAAACCAAACGAACCTGCGGAAGACCCCAAGGCTTACAGACCCATCTTGCTGCTCTGTGTCCCATTCCAGATACTGGAGAGGATGATTTACAGCCGCATCGAGCCAGTAGTGGACCCACAGCTCCCGAGGGAACAGGCCGGTTTCCGGCGAGGCAGATCACACACGGACCAGGCAACACTGCTCACACAAGACATAGAAGACAGCTTTCAGGCCAAAGAGAAAGCTGGGGTAGTTCTACTGGACCTGACAGCCGCATATGACACCGTCTGGCACCGCGGACTCCACCTGAAGCTACTGAGGACAATCCCAGATCGGCATATGGTGAACTTCATCATGGAGATGCTGTCAAACCGCAGCTTCATCCTACAGACCAGCGATGGCCAGCGAAGCAGGCTTAGAAGACTGAGAAGCGGGGTTCCACAGGGGTCTGTCCTCTCACCGATGCTGTTTAACATCTACATCTACGACCTACCGGAGACAACATCTAGAAAATACGGTTACGCGGATGACCTGGCCATTATGCTACGACAACCAACATGGAAGGCGGTGGAAGAGGGTCTCAACCAGGATATGGGCATCCTGGATGCCTACCTCTGCAGGTGGCGCCTGCAGCTCAGTACTGGTAAGACGGTGTCAGCGGCATACCATCTTAACAACAGGGAAGCAAAAAGGGAACTGGATGTGTCTGTTGATAACAAGCGCCTGGAGTTCCAGGAAGCCCCAAAGTACCTCGGTGTACGCCTGGATAGGACACTGTCCTACAAACAACATCTAGAAGAAGTGAGGGCCAAAGTGACATCAAGGGTCTCACTTATCCGTCGCCTCGCTGGTATGACCTGGGGAGCCTCCGCCAGGACACTACAAATCTCCACACAAGCCCTGGTCTTCTCTGCAGCCGAATACTGTGCCCCAGTCTGGAGTAGAAGTCCACATGTCAAGAAGGTTGATACTGCCATTAACAATGCCCTCCGGACCATAACTGGCTGCCTGAAGCCCACCCCATGTCCTACCTGCCAGTCCTAGCGGGAATTGCCCCGGCCGGCCTCCAACGAGGGGCTGCTACCCTCGCCCTAGCAAGAAAAGCCCAGAAACATTACTGGCATATCCTGCATGACACTACAACTAAAGCAGTGCCTCCAAGCAGACTCAAGTCCCGCCACCCCTACAATAGGGCGGCACAAGAGATGCTTAGTTCTATTCCTGAGGACCGGTCTACAAACGCATGGCTGGCGACATCCTGGAAGCAGGAGTGGGAGTCGGCTGGGCCCACACGTATCCACCATTACATCCAGGACCTGGGAGATGGCGTCGAAGGAGAAGATCTATCACGCCGGCAATGGACATTGCTGAACCGCCTACGTACGGGGGTCGGCTGCTTCAAATTGCTTATGAAGAAGTGGGGCCTGGCAGATAGCGCAGCATGCGCATGCGGGGAGCCTGAGCAGACTGCCGACCACATAATCACCATCTGTCCCCTGTATAGACCTCCTTCGGAGGATGGCTTCTTCCGAGTGGGACCAGAGATGAGGGCGTGGCTGCACGACACTGAGTTGGACATCTGATGGCGATACACAAAAGAAGAAGGAGCACTTCTCAAAAGAGGAGAGCGAGGAGGTGCGGAAAAGTTGGCGCGCGAATCAGAGGGGGAAAACAAGGCGCACATTAATTTGTTAATTCATGATTTGAGTTTATATTTTGAGACCTACATTGTTAAAAGAAAGTGTTTTATTCTACCATCTCTTTTTTCCTTATTTGTAGGTTTTGTAACTTAACTCGTTTTGAGGATTTGAAATGGCAATTTAAAATGGGTTTGAGAGTGGGATCTCATTGGAGTTTTAATCACCAACATTGCCCTTTCAGAAAAGCATATGCAGCAATTCTGAGAATGATTTATTTGTATATTCAATTATATTATCTAAATGCTTAAGGCTTCAGGTGTATTTATCACAGAATACAATCAGAATACAATTTTAGGACCTCTGCATGTTTTTTGGTATGACCTACAGATTTTGTAGGGAATTTACAAGTGAGAAAAGAAGGCTGATTTCATAATGAGATGCAAGGATAACTTCAAAGTGGGGTTACAGATATGTGTGCGCACCTGAACACAATTCAATGTGTGAATGTGTTTTTTAGATATTATGATCAAACATCACCAGAACATACCCCCATTAGTGTGTACAGAAAAGTATGCAAGTTGTAGCCACTCCAAACATTGAGCATTACGGATATTATGTACTGTGTTTCAGGAAAAAAAGTTCAAATTTAATTTTGCCCTAACATTATGCGTATGTGTGTATGTGAGCAAAAAACATCTGAAAAAGGATTTTACAATTCAGTTTAACAACAGGGCAGTTGTTCCATTGTAAAGTAAAGTGAATACTTTTTTTGCTAGTGTATAACTTTGGCTACATGCCCTCAAACCTCCATCCATCCATCCATTATCTAAGCCGCTTATTCCTGGTCAGGGTCGCGGGGCTGGAGCCTATCCCAGCATGCGTTCCGGGCGAGAGGCAGGAATACACCCTGGACAGGTCGCCAATCCATCGCAGGGCACACACACCATTCACTCACACACTCATACCTACGGGCAATTTAGACTCTCCAATTAGCCTAACGTGCATGTCTTTGGACTGTGGGAGGAAACCGGAGTACCCGGAGGAAACCCATGCGGACACGGGGAGAACATGCAAACTCCGCACAGAAAGGCCCCCGGCCTGAATTCGAACCCGAGACCTTCTTGCTGTGAGGCGACAGTGCTATCCACTGCACCATCGTGCCGCTCGCCCTCAAACCTGGAGCTCAAAATAAAAGTTTGAAACAGCCATGACCAACAACCCTTGACCTTTGAAACCAAACTTTTTGGGGGGTTTCATACGTACATACATAACTGGTGTACTGAGACATTATAAAACCTGCACAGCTAATTGCCCTGCTTATAATGGTGGTTTGTTTGACTTTTTTGCATTTATTTTATATCTCGAGTGTTATTACAAAAACAAATAATAGAACATCTAATTTCTCACTGTGTATTGCAATAATGTAGAACATTATTACCAGAATACAAGTACTATTGCTTATTTTACACACATTTAACCTGGAATGTATCAACTCCTTACCAGACGATTAGACTAAATTTCTACAGAATTGACCATTGTAAAAAAAATCCATAAAATCAAAATTCTCACTTTATAGTGATATATTTTTGACTTTATTTTCATTAAGGAATGAGTATGGTTAAAATGTGAATGTATTTATTAGATCGTATACGTCCAAAAAATTTGATTTCACGTCACGTTTTTCTCTTCTGTTTGCGAGTAGAAGATAACGGATACGCGCTAACGTGACTCTACAGACATTGTCTCCCTCTGTATTTACTTGGAACCCACCTCCCCTCCCCGATTTGTGTGTGTGTGTTTGGGGGGAGTGTAGGCATGGAATTCAAATATCATGAAAAACTAAACTAAACATGCACTAAACGTGCCCGTGTAACATCGCTCCCGCATGTATTCAATACGTTAGAATTCATGTAGTTATTCACTGGCGCCCGACAAGTGCGTTTTCCGCTGGTGGTTCTGAAAGAACAGCTCCGGGTTATGTTGAATACAGCCCTTGCAATTTCATTTCCTTGACACTTGCTCAACGCAGGTTACAGGTAGCACAGAACACAGTATTTATCGGACAGAACGAAATAGAGTTCCAAAGCGGTCGTTATTGCTCCGCCGTTCGCTGGACTTGGTTTTATTTTAGCATCACCACGTTTTATGTGTCAGCTGTTCCAATCTGAAAACACAACATTCGAAGGGATAGACCTAAAACGTAGTTACGGACACATCTATACAAGTTCAAGGAACACAATCTTAAAATGCTAACGGTTTCTTTACAAAACGCGTATGCTGGCTGAAATGTATATTTTGAACAAGATGAATGATGCAAGTGATTCCTGCCATGTGAAAAGCATCGTATTACGCGTGTATGATTGCAATGTATTATTTATTCCACTGTGCGTGTCACGTAAAAACCCTTTTTGAAAACGTTTAGGCTTTAACTCCAATAAAAGCCACTCTGGCACACATAACCCACCAACCACATTGAAAATCAAATACATGCCAAAAGAGTGATGAATCACCTCCTGTTTCTTTTTTTAACCCCCACTCCCTTCTTCGTTTCTTTCTCTCCTTCTTTGTCTGTTTCAATTTCTACACACATCTGTTCGTGGCCATGGAGTATTTGACTGTTTTGGGCAAGGCATTTGATCCTGATGAATGTCAAAAAGACATGCCAAATCGGCATTATGAATTGTTATGCCGCCCAACTCATATCGCGGCGAGGGAAGGCTTGCCCCAATGTTTGCACGATTCATATGACCACAAAAGCCCAATATTAGCGAGGCTCCCCACACATCGACAGTCTGATAAAAACACGGTGTCCTCCAATGCAAGATATTTAAAACCTAAAACGAATGACACATCGATATCAGAGGGACTTCTTTGTTTCAGTGGCTTCCCCCACTGGCTTCCCTCGTGGCAAGTTAGTCCACAGACAAACACAGCCACATTGCATTGCAACATGTTTTGGCCATCAGCCTGTAGAACTAAAAATACTTAATTATTTTCGGACTTTTCTCACGCCATTCACTATATGGCTAATACATTGAGTAACTGTATTTCAAAGCAACGTGGCATACACACCATACAGTGCGCATCTAAAGACAGATGGGTTCACGCGTCTCCTTCTAACTGTTGTAGCATTTACAAGCAACAGAGTAGCTCCAAGTAGCAAAATGCATGGCATTACAACAGATGCTTCAGGCGCTGGATTCGGATGGGTGAACGTTTCTCTACGTCGTGTTAGCATTATTTACTAATTGGCTTTTCATACCGGGCACTGATAAAACAATACAGCAGCAAGTCAAAGTATATTATTTTAAATTTAAACAATTGTTGAAAACAAGAGCAACACCTTGACATTCCAAATTGCGGAATACTCAAGTGATTTGTGTAGGCTGTTGTCTAGTGCTAAACACGCTAGCTTTAGGACCCGGTGTCAGTCTTCGTTTTTTTATTTGTAGTTTTGTTTCCTTGGCTTGAGCTACATAGAATTCGGAGCGTTGGGTGACCAGGAAAAAGGACCTAAATTATTGGATGTTTAAGGGAAGAACCCAATGGAACTATGATGTACTAACACTGTCTGTGTTCCGAGTGATTTCCTGGCGCTTCGAATTTATTCAGGCTCGCTCTCGTCTTCGCGCGCTCCCCCGGTCTTACCCAAACCTCACTGAAGACAGTCTTATTGCTGCAGCGTGCTCTTGGGCACAACTTTCACATCTTCGTCTTCACCCACGTCTTCCTCGGGACCAGGATAAAGAAATAAATTAATCTTCCCAGGTAGGCTTCCTCTTTTCGTAGACCCGTCACATACACACGGCATTCGCTTCATACACATGTTGATGCGATATTTCCTTGGTCACTGACTCTAGAGGGTCAGTCCATGCAATCCTTGGATTCTGCTACACATTTGAGAATTTCCCGAACTGGGAGGCAATCCCAAAAGCAGGTACACATGTGCACGAATGCTTTCAAAACATCAGCCGGGTATGCCATTATCTTCCAAAGTTTTCTCTTGGAATTCCCCGCGTTCAGGGAAGAGCATAAAGTAAAATATAGACGTGAGACGTTTTAACATTACGCGAATTGTGTGCTTTTAGTTTTTATATATATATATATATATAACCTTTATAAAACGTTTATATATAAAGTATAGTTAGTTATATAGGTTTAATGCAGTAATATATTTTATTTTAATCTTGTATCCTGGAACAAAATGGCCAAGCACGTGCATTACTTGGAATTGAATGTATTAGTTTGCAAAAAGGAAAATCGTTTCTGTTCTGTTTAAATTGTGCATCGGTTTGAATTACATGTCTCTGTTCTCTCTTCTAGGCGTAAATATCAGCTATGAGGGAGAGGGAGCATTGTATTCGCTACTTTTTTCTCTCATTTTGTTTGATGGTGTTTTGGCAGACAGGGTAAGTGTTATTCTTGTATCCTGTTTGAATTATTGGCATATGGTACATTTAAACAGCATGCCACGAGAATGCACGCGACAGACAGCCGGCATCTCGCTACAGCATTTGAGACAGTTCCACTCCCGTGTGTTTTAAACGGTCACACAAAATGAGTCAGCTTACATGTAATTAGTTCCCAGTAAGGGGAAACGACAAACACACAACAGTGATCTCTTGCAGAGGCAGATGAGCGTAGGACGTGCTTGGTCGAATTACCGAGCTGTGCTGACGTTTGGACTCGACTCCTCTAGGTGGAGATAGAACGCAGTCTCACGGAGTTGAAACGAAGAAATGAGACGTCCAGAAACAACACTTCACGATTAAGCAAAGCATGTATGTGCATGTCACGATAACAAGGGTTCATTCGAAATATTTGAACGCCAAGAAACACATAGGCCTCCTGCTTTATTATTCTTTCCGCAGACGTGCACGTAACAATGCCGAATTGTCTTACTAATAAAGTTATTTCATGTGAATTTATTTTGGTTGCTAGTATTTAATTTATTCAAATTGAATGCTCATTGATATAATGGATTTGATGTGACATTACTGGACACTTGACAGGATTTCGTGTTTCTAATTTACTACTCAAAAGGCATGCGTTAATGGTTAAGATTTGTTTTGCTGTACGAATGGCTGACAATTAAATGCCAACTAAATAGGGTTATTTATAGTTCATCATGTAAATTAATGTAAATAACCACATACGCGAATGCATGACGATATATTCAGTCCTTATATGTGAAATGATTTAAAAAGCCCAATAAAATATCATTAGGTGCCATCTTTCACAGGACTATAGAAATAAAGTTTTTAATTTCCTCTCACTCCCCGTTTGCTGAGATGTTATATGAGCCATTTTTTTCGTTGATGAAATGGAAGCACAATCAGTGCTGGATAGCACCTGTATAATGCTTGATAGCGCCTTTATAATGCAGTGATATTTGTTTTATTACACAATAAATGTTTATATTATTGTATGGTTGGCTGGGTGGGTTGACGATGCAATTAACCATACAGTATATTTATTTGTTTGCATAGCAAGCATGTTCATGCGATGCCTTTTGTAACACAAAGATCATGTGCTAAAGTACAATTTCAATTTAAGTCTTTTGCTCTATTCAAATATGCCACAAGTTGGTATAGCCTACACTAGATTGTATTTGAAATCAAAGCCTTTGTGAACCACACAAAGCAGCTGGGAATCGGAGCCAGATCGTTTTAGTGTTTCCTACACTGTGTGCCCGTGCTCTTACAGCGTTGAGGAGCTTGTTCCAAATTGCAAAGAATCAACAGCCTGTCCATGAATTAACATTCCGTGTCAGGATGTAAACAAAACGAACGCGCTGCTATTGCTCCAGAACCGAAACTGAGTGATTGCGTTCGTGCTGGAGCCACGTAGGAACTAGCCAAGCGTCAGCGAAGGGGAAAGATAGCCGGTCAGGCGCGTGTCGTGCGTTCTCTACAGGGAGCACGCGATAGAAAATTACAAAGATGATTTCGCGACTTCCACGATGGGAATCCCTGAGAACGCTACACTGTAACAGATGGCCTCTTTGTCACACTGGCGGAGTTTGGCAGAGGAAATAAGGGACCTCTCTGTGGGAGTAAAGGCAGAGGGCTGTGCAGGTGCTTTAACCAAATGCATGCCAGGGAGTCCCCCTCTGTCCCCTGTGCATGTTGACGAGTGCAGCATTCCAACCTGGCGACTATGGAAGTTTGAGTTAGTGACCAAAAGGCGTCACCCTGCCACGCGGCACCGCTGTGACTTTACCTGTTGACTCAGCCGCTGGCACCTTAGAGAGGTGAACGTGTGGTACACTCATATTGTGATATATATTCAGGTCAGGCGTCTCAAATGCTGGTAGCATTAGCATTCATATGTATGACTCACATATTTCTTCACCCCGCACTGAACTAATCTGTTATTTCCCATCTTTTTTTATCAATCCATCCATCAATGTTGCTTCATTGTGCAGCTCTTGTACATGCTAGGGAGATGCAAAAGACAATATATATTGTTTATTTTAAATGTTTAATTGTAATATTATGTTTGATGTCTGTATCACAATTGAAAGATTGAGACTCAGACACTTATTTATTTATTTATTTTTAAAGATTTTGTTTCAGATTTTTTCACAATTTGGTAGGCAGTTATACCCTCTATTTTCATGTCAGTCCCCCCCTCATATTGTAAGTTCGCTGCCGTAGCCCTGAGACCGGCAGTGACAAAGGCAAAGTACCACCTCCTCCGATCTGGCAATCGCCAAGCCATCAACTGTAACTCTGGTACATAGAGCCACTCCTATACATGGGGAACTCATGTCGGCTTACCTGGCCCCTACCTGGGGTGGACAGCCAATTGCCGCCCCCTCGTGGCACTCCCGGCTAGAGCCGACACTGGCGTGGCTGGTGGAATTGAACCCTGGTCGTGGCCAGCGTCGAACGTTGTAACCGCTAGACCACCCGGTAGGCCCTAACACTTACATTTTTTGAAGCATCAATTCTTACATTTTACTTTAACTCAGCACCTTGTTGAAGTGTGTTTGTTTATAATCTTATTGATGTATCATCCCACATTCAGGTTTTTTTTTTTTGTTAATTTGTAGCCCATATGTTATGTGACACTGCTAAAGCTGAAATGCTTTGGTAAATATCCAGGTGTATAAATGCATATGTGAGCTATGTATACTGTGCTGCAAAAGGGAAAACTCTAAGCTAGTTCCTAACATAATTAACCCCCTTCCCCCCAGTCTTCACCACAGAGACTGGCCCAAATTGTTGTGTTTGAATCCTCATAAACCCACTGACCCACTGTCTCATGTGAATACACATACAGCACTGTACCGGTTAGCAAAGCAGTATTTGGAAGAAAGCCTTGTTGGAGCATAGGTCAAGTAAAGTGCTGTAATGCTCTTGTTAAAATTCCCTGCCTGTTCACCTTTTTTTTTGACTTCTAACCTTTTTTCAATGCAATTTATTTGTAGCACTCTTGTCATTCACTGCAGCGGTTCTCAAATTATGGGTCAAGATAGAGGAGGAACGGAAAATAATATTAATAGAGAACATAGAACACTCAGAATAACTGCTGATTAATACTAATGTGACATAAACAGTCATGTGTGTGTTCACATCTGTGTGTTTTCCCCTTTAGGTCAGGAACAGCAGACTCCACGACAGATGCCTTCAAAAACAACATCACCCTCTTCACCAGAATCCTGGACAGACTGCTGGATGGCTATGATAATCGGCTTAGACCGGGGCTTGGAGGTAAGAAAGCAATACTACCAAAGCTGTCACTACTACTGCTACTACAGCTGTTGGCACTACCAATCTGGCTACTACTGCTGGTATAACTATACAACTACAACTATAATTACTACTATTATTACTACTACTGCTACTACCACTACTGTTACTACTACTGCTAGTTAGTATTGCTACTACTACAGCTCTTGCTACTGCTACTGTTACTACTACTGCTATTAGTATTAGTAGTGCCAATAAAACTACCAATGCCACTGCTATGACAATAATACTGCTGGTACTATTGTTACTGCTTCTACTACTGTTACTACTGCTGGTACGACTGCTATTGCTACTACTACTGTTACTACTGCTAGTACTACTGCTACTGTTAGTACTGGTGTTACTACTTCTGGCATGACTGCTACTGCTACTGCAACTGTTACTACTGCTGGTGCGACTGCTATTGCTACTACTACTGTTAATACTACTACTAGTAGTATTAATACTACTGGTGGCCCTGCTACAACTGCTAATACTACGACTGCTACTACTTACACTATTACTACCACTTTGGAACTTAATAACTTAAAACCCTAATAATGGCAAACCATCATTATTTACAATCTTAATTTTATCAATATTTAAAATAGACTATTTGAATAGCTAGTTTAATCCAGATCCATCCTACTTAAAAAAAATGCTATTCAAAATATCTGTACCTATACTTTAAGTCTTGAAGTGCATTATTTTCACTCTTTGTTACCATGTTGCTACGTATAAGCCGCGGATATAGAAGCCCATGGACAAAGTCAGTACATCTGGTGTTCAGGCCCACTGTCCGGCCTCCTACACAGCAGCAGCCCCGCTGGGGAACTGGAGCCTGCTGTGTTTTGGTTGCTGCTCTGGGACACCACAAACACAAAACACAGTAAAAGATGACAGCAAATCCAAGCTTTCCAGCATCGGGGATTTGGACCATAAACCTTATCAATCCCCCCCACCCCCACAAAAAAAAGAAATACCTACTGACCGTGTCTTAGTTTATTTTTGATTTTCATGTGCGTGTGTATTTTTCTGTAAAGTGTCAAGAGTCCTGTGTCCTTTCCTTTGGTCCAAAACAGGACCAGGAAGTGACGGCGAGCAGCCGCTGTTGTTAAATGGTCTCTGGTCATAGAACATCCTGTAGGTTTGCAGCTGTGGCAGTCATGTCTTTTAGTATAATTCCTAAACTTCCTGGTTCAGAACTTTGCTGGCTATGGAGGGTGCGGGGACAACTTGCTTGACAACCTATCTGACTGAATAAGAAGGTCGAGGTCGAGATGTCGGGGAGAGGCCGCATTTCCTCTCCCTGGACAAGGGTTTCCCGTCTCGGCTGCGGGTTATGAGTGCTGGAATATCTATCTAATAGTGTACACAAAACTGCTTGTCATCTCATTAGGTCAAATGGACTCTTTAATAAAGAGAGTTGTGTGGTGCATAGCGGGAACGGAGACATCTTTCTTGCGACACTCTTGCGCTCAATTGGTCAGCAAAAAGTTTTTGTTGATGGAAAGCTTGTTTGATGGAAGGTTTCCTCTTAAAGCAGCCTTTATTGCTGTAGCACTCCTCTGCTTGCTGGTCTGGGATCAGCTCTGTGTCGTCAGCCCCAAGAGCGATTTCTTAGTCTGGGGGAAACAAACAATCCATACATTGATTTTGGCACTGCTCTCATTCTAACTGGATTGAAGTGCCTATTGAATTTGATCTGCCACAGGTTACAGACTGTGGCATTCCTGTATAGAATATTACTGAGTGTGCTTCAGTCAAGTCTGTATGAAAGAAAATAAAACAAATATATATGTATATATGTATATATATATGCATTTTCCTGGCATGGTTTAGGTCCACTCAACTCCTTAGAGGGCAAGGTAAATGTTGTGTCGGCTGAGACAGCGTTTTCCACCACCATCAACCAAACATCAAATGATGGAATTTCTCATGAAAGAATGGTGTTGCTTCCCTCCAATAGAGTTCCAGACACTTGTATAATCTAGGCCAAGGAGGAGTGCAGCTGTTCTGGTGGCTCATGGTGGCCCAACGCCCTATTAAATCACTTTATGTTAGTGTTAATGTTTCCTATATATTGGCAGTTATTGGCAGTAATATATATTAAAAAAGAGTACAGTATTGTCCACCACCATCACTCAAACATCAAATGATGGAATCTCTCATGAAAGAATGGCATATTCTGGTATATTACCTGTATATACAGTATATACACTCAGTGGCCACTTTATTAGGTACACCTTTACACCTACTCGTTAATGCAATTATCTAATCAGCCAATCATGTGGCAGCAACCGTGCGTTACAACAGGGGTATGCAGAAGAGCATCTCTGAACGCACAACAGGTCAAACCTTGAAGTGGATGGGTTACAGCAGCAGAAGACCACACTGGGTTCCACTCCTGCCAGCTAAGAACAAGAAAGTGAGGATACAGTGGGCACAGGCTCACCAAAACTGGACAGTTGAAGATTGGAAAAACGTTGCCTGGTCTGACAAATCTCAATTTCAGATGGTAGGGTCAGAATTTGCCATAAACAACATGAATCCATGCATCCATCCTGCCTTGTGTCAGTAGTTCAGGCTGGTGGTGGTGGTGTAATGGTGTGGGGAATGTTTTATTGGCACACATCAGGCCCGTCATTATTTAAATGCCACAGTATTTACCTGAGTCTTGTTGCTGACCATGTGCATCCCTTTATGGCCACAGTCTACCCATCTTGTAATGGTTACTTCCAGCAGGATAATGCGCCATGTCACAAAGCACATGTCATCTCAAGCTGGTTTCACAAACATGATAATGAGTTCAGCGTACTCCAGTGGCCTCCACAGTCACCAGATGTCAGTCCAATAGAGCACCTTTGGGATGTGGTGGAATGGGAGATTTGCAACATGAATGTGCAGCTGACAAATCTGCAGCAACTGTGTGATGCTATCATGTCAACATGGACCAGAATTTCTGAGGAATGTTTCCAGCACCTTGTTGAATCCATGCCACAAATAATTCATGCTGTTCTGGGGGAAGAGGGGGGTACAAAATGCAGTGTAAGGCACCGCTCCAGAATCTCCCATAAGTGTTCAATTGGGTTTAGATATGGTGACTGAGATGGATATGGTATGTCATTTATTAAATTTTCAAGCTCGTCAAACCATTTGGTGACCACTAGTGTCCTTTGGATGGGGGCATTGTCATTCTGAAGGAGACCACTCCCATCAGGATAGATTAAGGTGATTACTCAGAAAAGGTTTGTATTTATTGTCATTTACCTTACCCTCTAAGGAGATGAGTGGACCTAAACCATGTCAGGAAAATACACCCCACACCATAACAGAGCCATCCAAACCCTTAATTTACTCAAGTTTTTCCTTTATTTTGGCAGTTACTTATATGTATGTACTGTATATACACACCTTTTTAGGATATCTGGAAATGCGCTGATGTTCAGTGGAAGTATTTGCAATGGTTGTATGTTGGGGGGCAGCATCATTCCAGGTGTGAGGGCAGCAGGTCTGGCCACTCCGTACTGAAATACTTACTGTGGCTCTCATGACCTAACAGAGTGATGCTATGATTACTGACCTCAATCGAACCTGTGTCATAACAGATAACAGATTGGGGGTTGGCCGGTGTTTGATGGGGGCCTCCAAACCAACTGCTTTCAGCAATTAAGCGACAGCAAGGAATCCAAACCCTAATGGAGCAGATTGGGCCATAGACGACAGTGCTATAAAGGAGACGCCCATGAGGATGTGCACTCTACGTTTCAACATCTAATGCATGTGCCAAACGCCGGGGCATCTACATTATGAATCAATGATAATGCAGTTTATTCCAGACAAAAGCCTGGCGTACCTCGGATTGGAGTGTGTCTCACCCTTATTATTTATTCAAAGCTGCTTCTGCTGGCTTCGCTCGCGAGGAGTAAGTGCTGCGCCTTGGCTTCTCGTAGTGGAAATAATTTGCAAGTCCTGCGTTCTTGTTATTGAGTTGTTGAGTGGTTGATTTGTGGTCGACTGCGACGTGGCAGCTTTCACAGTGTACATGGCGCGTTCGTGTCTTTCTTATTAATTTGTACAAGAATTGAGATGCACGTCGCCTTTGAGGTTAGGTCAGCCGTCGCTCCCGTAGGATGTTACTGTGGGCTGAGCGAACGCTTGGGCGCCGTCTTGTGATTGAATTGAAAAATAAAATAAAATGAGAGCGCTCCACACCTTTAATGCAAATGCGTATGCATGAGTTAATAGATATGTGCATCTGAACAATGCACAGGAAGTGCAAATAGGGGAAGTGCCAGATGCACTATGATGAATAGAATTAATTTCAGTTTAATTAACACAATGCTATGGTGAAAGCAATGGTGAATGTCAATATTACCATCACATTCATTTATAAGGGTAGTCATACATACATTAGCATCCTGTTCATTTGGAACGGTGTACTGTACATATATTAGCATCCAATCCATTTTGAAGGGCATACCTGCATGGCTGTATTCTGTTAATTGTGCAGGGTACATACATCACCATCCCGGTACTTTTAAACGGTACAAACGTTGCAATCCTATTCGTTCAGAAGGGCATAAATGCACGACTATCTCGTTATTCTTACAAAAATTAGCATCCTTTTACTTTTGAAGAATGAACATACTTTAGCAACCCAACAATGTTTTTTTAAGTATACATGCATTACTCCATTTCATTTTAAAGATATACATACATTACCATCCAATTATTTTTGATGCGTATACGTAAAGTACCATCCTGTTAATTTGGCAGGCTATATACTAAATAAATTAGTACCTCGTTACTTTTAAAGGATAGACGTGCACTGCCATTCTATGCATTTTAAAGGGTGCACATACATTACCATTGTATTACTTTTGAAGGGTACACATATGCTTTGCAAAAGGCCATGGGAGTTTTCTCCTTTTCAGGGCAGAGTTGGAGCTTCACCTTCAGAGGGGGATATTGCTGCCTACCTTATTACTAACTGCACTAACCCAGATTCATCGTCTTGTTTGCAGTGAGAAAGATACAGTCAGAGTAACAAACACCTTTCAACGAAGGCCCCTGTCTCAAATAAATGTACAACGCATGGCCCACTGATAGCTTGTTTTTTCTGTTCAGTTGACTTGCATAGGTTATTTGACAGAGAGGCAGTCGATGCTCATTTATTTTGATGATGGTGGCGGTAGCCCATCTCATTTCCCAAGCATCAATCTGGGCTGCAATTAGCTGCTTCGCATGTACTGTGGTTTCCAACAAGCTTCTAATGGGTTGACCATGTTTTTTTCACCAAACTGTTCTGTATTGACCGTGTTTTCGCAATGAGCTACCCTGAGTTGTCTGTGCCCGTGTCAACGGGCTGTTCTGCGTTGACTGAATTTTCCAATGAGACGCAGTTCTAACCATGTTTTTCGATGAGCTACTTCACCTTGTGTCCAGTGATTTTATACATATTTTCCTAAATGTTATGGCCGTGAAAATTGGCTGCACAATTTTTCTCATAGAATAGTAACATTCATATTTATTTTTATAATACTAGTCTTACTATGGAAATCATAGTGCCATATCTGCACTCGTGTACAAATACATTTTTGTTTTATTAGTTTTTTTTCATATTTTGTTACATTTAAAGTCAGATAAAATGTCTTGTGTGATTTGTTACTTTCTAACATTGTGACAAATGGAGATTTTTTGTTTCACACAATTCAGATGAGGATATGTAAACACACTTCACACTTCATGTCCACAGTGGCTTATGATGTCAACATGAAACACAGTAGCAATTCCCCAGCGATTTTCAAGAGCCTTTGAGTAATTTTATGACAAGCGACCAAGGAGAATTTCAGCTCACTGATAGGTAGTGTTATATAATGGAGTCTACTGTAAATTCATTCTGCTGTACGCTGAGGATGAAAGTATGACTCTTTGTAATAACTAACTTAATTTATTTATTTATTTATTTGCTGAGTAGACACCTTTACGCACTGCAGGTTGCACAGCTTACATTGTTTGACCTGACCTTTTCATAAACACATTTAAATCAAAAGTGAGCATAACATCTCTGAAGGTGGGCGGTTATTGGCACTAGGCCTAGTCTGATTTTAACATTCTATTCGCACTCAACCCCAACCGAATCCTGGTCCCAGATATTTGTTTCTCAAGCTTACCCATGAGGAAATAGTAATACCTGGCAATTTAGGGCACATTCTCTCTCTCTCTCTCTCTCTCTCTCTCTCTCTCTCTCTCTCTCTCTCTCTCTCTCTCTCTCTCTCTCTCTCTCTCTCTCTCTCTCTCTCTCTCTCTCTCTCTCTCTCTCTCTCTCTCTCTCTCTCTCTCTCTCTCTCTCTCTCTCTCTCTCTCAGCACTAAACAGTCTGGCCTATTTAGAGCGATTAAAAGGGCTGATTTGTCAATGAAGACGTGGCTTTGGGTGAGGCACGTGTCTGTGCTTTGGAATATACTGGTCAATATCCCCCATGAGACAGCAGCCAGCGGCATCTCTATCAGCAGACACTTTGAAGATTCTCTGGGTTTCACAGTGCCGCTTATCTCCCATTAGCTGCTTTTCTGTATTTAACCTGTATCGCTCTCCTAGGAGCTTCAGCCCTTCAAGAAACCTTTGTGTGTTTGAGAGGTTTCAGATTGTAACATAAGGTGACAGTGCACACAGTTTCAAATACAGGCAACGCATGACTGCAGAATTCAGTAATTCATATAATATATAATTAGAATCACCTCTATTCTTTGGAATGAAATGTGATTTGATATTTACATTTAAATATATATATATATAGTGTATGTACTGTATATCAGAAACAGCTTGTTTGTGTTCTAAGCTTCCTGTTTGCTGACGGGTGTGCATGTGTGTACGTCTGTCTATGGGGGGTATGGTCTGGATGGGAATACGCTGTAGTGTCCGTCCAATCTGTGTGTGTCTTCATGCTGTGCATGCGTGCATGTGTGCATGTGTGTTTAGGCTGAATTTGCATTTTGTTTCCCTCTGGGTAATTCAATGTATTGTTGTGCACAGCATATCAACACTAAAGATGTGATTTGTGATAAAAAATCTTGCTTATACAAGTAGATTTTTTTCTTACATCCTCTCTAGAAAGTGAAATATGTGCATGTTTGTATGGAGAGTGATGGTTGCACAATGTGTGCAGATGCGCATGTATGATGGGGGGGCGGTGGAGGGGGCTTATGAATGAGAGAGCGTATGTCTGTCCTCTGAATGGTTGTATGTGGGTGGAAAGCCTCGTGGCATGTTTCGTGTCTTGTCCACAGCCCTGCGTATTCACAATGTGCAAGGTACAGCGTGCCTGTATTGAGCAGTGTTTCTTTAACCTGGTCCTGGGGTTCCACCCTGTTGGCTGGTTTTCATTACAGTTGAGCTCTTTGTCACTGTGGTCTGATATAGCACTGACCTTTCTTGGCCAACGCCACTGTTAATCTGCTTTCAAATCTGTGAAAGAATCGTGTTATTGAATTGAGTGTGTGTGTGTGTGCTAGTAAAAAAAAAAAAAAAAAAACATAATTTAAAGGTGTTTATTAAACATATTTGTATTGATATCTTCACTTGAACACATTTGGGGCAGCTGTCAAAATGAAGTCAAATGATTTGTTTGAGCCCAATTTAACAACTAATTAATCCTAATCCATTCAATTGAATACCTGTCCACATTAATTTAATGTCTAAGGGGCATATGTTAAAATAAGTAACCTAGCTAATACTTTTACCTGTACAACAGCAGCACAGTTTTTTCACAAAGGGACACACATTCATAACTAAGTCATAACTAAGGGGTAACTAAGTCATATCGAACCCAAGAGCTCTAGCAAACGCAGGTAAACTGCAGCTCATTTGGACCAATAAAGACTAGTGTATATAGTGTGTCCCACGACCAGGGTTGAGAAATGACAATGTTGAGAATCAGCAACGAGATTACAGAGTGAGGAAGAGGAGAAACAGAGAGACGAAGAGGAGAGATAGTGAGAGCAAAAGGAGGAAGAGAGGAAGGAGTGTGAGAGAAGGGTGCAGACTGGGAGAGCCCTTGCTTATTGTTTCCAAGGACTGCTGTCTCTCTCACGGCAGGAGGAATCTCCATGCTTAATGCACTCCTCCGAGATGCGCCATGCCCTCTGGCGTCCTGGCAAGAAAGAAGCTCCTGTTTGTCCCAGTTCCGTGACACATTTATGGCTCTCTGCCATCCATGTAAAATTGTGAGTTTCAGACTCACAAACTCACATTCACAGTGCCCTGGAAGGTATGGTATGCAGCTGCCTACAACGATGTCTATCGCTGTATTACTGCACTGATCTCGTGCGCAAACTATGATTGTTCCTACCATGTATTAATGCACATCTTGTAAGTTGCTCTGGATAAGTCTGCCAAATGCTTAAAATGTAAATGTAAATGTAAGGTGCCTTATCTCAGCACAAACACCCATGAAGATACTTCTACAACGTGTGTCAAGCTTTCAAGCTTTACAGGTCTCAGATTGAGTTTGACTGCAGTGTACTCTGCCCAGACCTGTGTTGAACCGGGTCTTCATTATGCTCATGTAAACAAAGCCACATGTTTAGCAATAGCTAGAATGAATGAAAAACATTGTCTGAAAAGGGTTCCTCACTCAACATTAACATTTAATTTAGCATGACTCCTAGGTGTAGGTAGTAGCTAACTCCTAGTTATCTTGCCTCCTTGGGCCTACGTATAATAATATATGCCATTTAACAGACGCTTTTATCCAAAGCAACTCACAGTAATTAATATATAATTTTTTTAGTACATGTGGTCCCAATGGGAAACGAACCCACAACCTAAGTGTTGTCAGCGCCATGTTCTACGTACTGAGCCATGGTGTGATGTTTTGGACATTATTAGACAACTAAGAGTGGTGCAATACATATCTTTTTAGATTTCTCAGGATGAACTCTGTAGGCAGAGGAAGAATTGTGACCATTTTATGTCATATTTACATGTCATTTACACCAGGCCTGCTGCCATGGAATCCCATCCAGAACCTCACATTCTCCCTCTGGAGGGAAGCCTATATCCATGTCACACAAGTGTACCTCATTTCCAATTGGCCCCCTTCACCCCCACCATCTCAGCCTCCCCACAGGTTTGGCACAGATTTGAAATTGAAATGCACCACGACCCAAATCTATCAGCCCAGCACCCGCTCATGAATATGCAAGTCTCAGCTCAGGGAGAGTGTGGCAATTTGTGGCGGTGCCGATGAAAACCATAGCAAAGGAAAATCATTTCTTATGACATTATTCTTATTATTCTTATTTCTTATAACATTATTTATTTTATGACATGCTATAGAGGGAGGATAGATGTTACTAGATAGAAAAATTACTGATATGTGTCTTTAAAATAAAGATGCGCTAACGATATTTAATACCATAGTCTCTCAGATTGTGACTCTTGAGCATATTGTTGGCAGAGCACTTTGTGTCTTGCTTGATGTTTGACGAAATGGCAATGCCTACAGAGCACCTGAGGTCTCAGCACCTGGGCTGTGGAGTTGCAGGCGGTAACATAAATCAGCTTGTCTGCTTGTCGGCTCTCTGGTGGATATGGCATCAGGTCCAAGACAATGCCGACTACTCGGAGGCCTTGATTAATTTCCTAGGGGAATATTGCAAGTCTTCTTTCTGGGATTTGAATTAACTGACAGTTTTTTAAGGAATATTACAGAACAGATATTGGGCTATAATGAATGAAAAATTCCCAACAAGAAAGCTATTGAAGTTACAGTATGTGTCTTTATTCATTTCTGGATAGCACGTGGTCTCTCCCCTGAAATGCCTCACTGTTGGTTGTCAGAGTGTAGATGGATGTGTGTACATAGGTGGTCTAGAGCTGGCTCAGTGTGTAAGTCTTCTTTGTGTCTGTTGTTCGACCATGCCAGTAGTCTCACCCAGTCACGAGCCATTAATCGTATGGGAACCTCTACTTGGTTCGTTTTGCATGTAATAATAATAATATACTTTATTTGCCATGTTACACAAGATAATTGGAACTTGTCTTTTCACATATCTCTCCTAGATACACACACACATAGACGTAGACCATACTACGGCACCCCCGGAGCAGTTTAGGGGTTCAGTGCCTTGCTCAAGGGCACTTTGGCAGTGCCCCAGGAAGTAAACTAGCCTCCCTCCAGTTTCCAGTTCATAGTTTTTTCGTTGGCCTTCCTGGGATTCAAACCAGCAACCCTCCGCTTGCTAGCCCGTGTCGCTGACCACTGAGCCACTGCCACCGAGGTGAAAGCAGACTGCACTGGTCTGTAGCAGTTTGATGAAAAGGCTTGCGATTGGATCCTACAGGACTTGAATGGCTCTCAGGATAGATACTGTGGCTCTACCAGTTCTAATTTGCTGTAGTTCTCAGTTTACCTACCTTTCACCCATACACTTTTTATTTATTGTCATCATATCATATGTGAAGGGCCTTTTGTTGTAAAGAGCTTTGATAATATCTTGATGTTCTTAACATAAAAAACCTCCATGTTCCTGGCAGGGTGATTCAGAGTCCAATAAGTGCTGACAGGTTTTACCATCTCCCCAGTTAAATACATCACCTTCATACAATTGTTGAATCTAAATGAATACTACATAAATACAATGTTTTTGTAAGGCTGGCTTATATACTTAAAATAATGGGTCTCTGTACAGCTGAAAAGCAAATGTTAGCTGTCCACTAAATTTCTTCAAAATAATATAATAATATGTATAATATATGCCATTTAGCAGACGCTTTTATTCAAAGTGACTTACAGTAGTGAATGCATACAAATGTTTTATCTCTGCATTTCTGGTTTTCATTACAATATCTTCAAGACTTTGTCAACATCAAATAATTCAATACAAGAGACCATGAGTAGTAAGTGTGCCAGTTTAAATAGATTACCCATCTGTGACCGATTCCTTCTTCTTACTTGATTGCAGTTAATGTGGTAGCATAAATAAAAAACTAAACAAACAAATAAATAAATAATAATAATAATAATAATTTTTTCCAACTATTTTTTGTAGAATTATTTGTATAAGGCTGTAATTTCAAATAAATAACACGGGCAGACCATTGGAACTACAGAATGTAAGCAAAGGGAAAGGAATCAGCTGATTATTGCCGATCACACAAAACAATAAAAAAAAATGGTTTAGATATGGTTAGAAGTGATTTAAAGGTACTTTGCTTATCTTATTTCAAACTCACAAGCCACCACTGCTGAATAATCAGACTGCATCACATGACACAGCCAATAACCCCAGATAAAAACAGTCTAATATCCCCTGTCTTTTGAAATACCAAGGACACTTATACAGGAAACAACTAAATAAAAGAAAAAATCCCCAAGGGCTCTTTCTGTTCTGTTGCTATTATTGTAGTATAGCATGTACACATTTATGTTCCTATGGCTATTCATGGATTTATTTTCATGCCAACATGTACTCCTAATAATACCCTGTGTGTTGTACATGCAGCTGCCGATTCGTATTTTCATTAAATGGGGCATGCATGTATAATAATAAATAATAAGTAAGCCTACTACAAGGATGGCAAATTGTTTTGTTTCGGTCTCCTGTTTAAAGGGCAGCTGGGGCCATTGCCTAAAATATGTAGTTATTTATTTTTCAGATATCATTCATAATGCATTTCTAATTAGACCTTGAAATAAATATTGTTTTTCTGATTAAAACTATGTATTAAAATCTGCTTCAGGGAGTGATTCCGTTTTTGGACGGATGTAGTTGCGTGCACGCCAAATGAACACTGCCTGCACAGCTGATTCACAATTGCTCAATACGCCTGACCAAAAATAGATTTTAATATTCTCCACCATGACCCTACTCTGACCACAACATACCCACAACTGGAACCTCATAGAATAGAAAAAAAACATACAAACACACAGACACACACACCTGTTGGACCATGCTTAAAACTTTTAAAGATCCAGCTTTGGGTCAAATTCTTGTTTAATTTGTCATAAAGTGGACTTTGTTATATCCTTATTGGGGGCAAAGTAGGAATTAGAGGGCTTTTAAATGATTTTCTCCAATATATCGAAGGTTTCTCCTTGTACATATATGACATGTATGACCTTTAAAAGGTTTCTTCCCTTCATGCCCCTTCATGGCTTGTCACTATTCTAAGATATATTTGTCTACAGTATATGATTAATCATATCATGTTTTAGCCAATAACCATTAACCTAAATTTAAACACTTAAAAACACCTATCCCACAAATGTCTGTTGTTTTCCTTTTTCTAAATCACACAGCAAAGATATTCACACACAAAACACTTAAATAGCTTGTACACCATTAGCACAAAAGAGTTTTTGTTTGCACCCCACCAAAAAAAGTGAATGTGATCTGCAGCCGAAACGACCATATAGGTTGTTTGTCGAAACTACCCATATGACCATTTTGCGCTGTCTAAATGACTCATATGAGCGTTTCACGCCCCCTAGATCCTTTTTTGGACCAAAACCTTTTTTAACCTTGCATGCACAAAAAAAAGGCTGGATCAGGTCAGGACCTGGATGAAAATGTCCTCTATGTTTTTCAAGAACAAAACAAAAATTATTCTTTGTGAGCAAACAACGATAAGGAGGGCTTCTGTTGTTATAGTCCGAAGAATTGTTAACATACACACCGTTACACGCTCCATTTGTCTTTCCTCAACATTCTCTGGCTTTATACTTGATGAGGGCACAGACTACATTTTTAGGTGAATGCTAATAGTTAACTACGTATCCCTCAATAGAATGCCATGGAAACTGCCCTGTGGTCTCAGCAGGGACCTCTGGATCACTTAACTCTGGGAGAAAAAGCCCTCCATCTCAAACCTCTTATGATGAATCAATTTGATAACAGAAATGGACAGTTTTCAAGAAGAAAAATGAGCCCCGCTTCATGGTGTGGCTAAATGCAAAGCTGGCACAAAGAGAGACTGACTGTTTCGGTGTTTTGATAGCTGCTCATTAAGTATTTTACTGGTGCCTGGCATCAGCCCTTTGTTATTTGCTGCGGCTCGGGGTAATTATCTTTTTCAAATACTTACTCTCAATCTTTTCAAGTGGGAATCAAGCAATTAAATAAAGAAATTGCGTTAGTTCGGGCAAACAAACTGTGCTTATAGAGTACAATACACTGGTAGTTCAAAATACGATTTTCAGAGTTTGCCATTTTCAAAAGCCATTTCAACTGTTAACAGTAGAACCAGGTAACTGCAAAAATAAAGTAAATACAAATAGTTCCTAAATAGGGATGCTGGACCACCACAAACTGCCAGAACAGCTTCATTGTTGGCAAGTGTCTGGAACTTGGAGGGATGCATTACCATTTTCCATGAGAAAAGTGTTTCCTTTATTTTGGCAGTTACCTGCATGTTATGGGTTAGATGAGTATTCCACACAATTAATTGTATTACTTTTTCAGGTATTTTGGGGGGGAAAATATAGCCTATTCTGACATGTTTAATGATGATAAGGAGTTAAACTTAGCCTGGGTCTAAAGACATCACTGCCTGCCAGTGATATCCTACATCTCTAAATTAACCAGTGCCATGGATCCAAAGGTCATCAGCAAAATATGTTGCTTGCGGGTGAAATTGAAATTAGATTGAAATGTACAAACGTAGAAATTAAATCCAAGTGCGTTAAAAAATGTCCACCGTGGGTAGACATTAATTTGTAGCAAACCCTCATTAATAATTTACATATGTATTTAATTAATTCTTTATTAATGCTTTTTTACATCATGAGGACAATTGAAAATCGTTTTGATCAAGTAGCAACACTCAATTTTCCCACCGTGTAATATTTTCCTAATGCTGTAGCCTACTACAGACACATGAACATTAATCTGGATGTAGCATGAACTGCAACCAAAAAACGTCAACCCAAATAGACGGATTTAGCATTAAAAGGCGGGTGTTTTGGGGACTGCCAGACTAATCAGAGGCAACCCGTGGTGTCAATCACTCGGTCAATGTAAATTTTTGTTGGCTGCAATCTCTAACCTCTGCCTCCATAGAGAGACAGATTTTTGCCGTAGGCCTATAGAGGGGGAAAAACCACACAGACGCGTTAAACAGACTTTATTGAGAGATGGCCCCAGATTCATCTGAGAAGGTTTGGTTCAGTTTGATTTAATTGCATTTGTCCTTAAACATTCTACATTCTTTTGATTGAATTTCGGCCTGTGTCGGTCCTGCCCAATGTGTAACGCTTATTAAATTAAGAAGCAAAAGCATTGGTTCAAGTTTCGATGTTTCGATATTTCATTTTGACGAGTGCCCGCACATGTTTGCTCTATGCTCGGGAGAGCGCCTCATTCACACCAATCAGACGCCGCTAAAAAAATGTAGGTCAATTTACTGCGAGTGACTTCGTGTGGGAGGGGAGGAAACAAAGGAAAAGCACTGAGAGCTTGCGGCATTAGCCCCGCTCGCGGGGGCGCACACCCTCATTAGAGACCTGTTACATAAAGTAAAATACACAAAATTTCAAAAAAGGGAACAATCAGTCCATTAGAAAGTTGATAAAGAGAGAGAGTGTTTCACTCATGAATGTAGAGTGCAGAGAGGCAGATGGACATCCATTAATTAAAAAGCTTTCTTACAACACAATATTGCCATGGCAACAAAGTGTCTTCTAAGTTTAATGTTAGGAGTAAACCATTTCAGTAAATAGGAGGTTTATTAAGGCTCCATTTTCCAGCTGGCTGCCCAGCCAAAGTTATTACTGTTATTTATTTGCTCAGCTTAACCACCGAGGGGCTTATTCCTGGTCTATTTAAATTCCCTTCATTATTACTTTGTTGTTAATGTTATTATTGATGCTAATATTGATGTTGTCTGTTTTTCAGATCGTGTAACGGAAGTGCAGACAGATATCTATGTTACCAGCTTTGGTCCAGTTTCGGATACAGACATGGTAGGTTCTGTTATAAAAGCCTGCCATTGATGTCCCTGAAAATGATGGATGAAAGTGGTTCTTGTAGCATGGAGGGTTAGGCCTGACATATATGGGCAGAACCTGTCATAGAGTGGTGGGGCCTGTTGCACAGGGGTGGGCCCTGTCAGGCACAGCGTACCCCTTTGCACCTATCACAACCCAGCACAATTTTCAATGACTGTTGAATCAGCTGGCCTATGGGCAAAAAAGGTGATTCTCCTAAGGAGGTCAAGTTACCATGGTATCGCCATGGTATCACAAATTATAATGTTGTGATTATTTAACTTGTCCTTTAATATCACACTACTCTGAACCATAGCACGCACATGCAGTTATCCAAATGACACATTTTTATTTTGAATCATATACATTTAACATCCTTTTTTATAGCCGTGTTTGTACTGGAGCAGCTGTGGTAAAGTTCCCTGCTCAAACTCCGCTACTAAAGTAATGCCCCATCTAGGACCGGAGCCCGAGACCCTAATTTCTGTAGTTCAGTGCTCAAACACATCCTGCTGCATGCGCATCCAAGAGTGTATCAGTGAACAAAACATAGAGAACCAGAAAGAACCAGAAAACCAGGGAAAACAGTAACATGTAGAAATAGAGTTCCTGGTCAAATGGAATATGTATAATTTCACAACACATTACTTCACAGAGGAAGCAGATGTCATGTTCAGATACCTGGGGGCTATAATGCATTCACATTTCCCCTGTCCAAAATCTGTGGGTGGAAAAAAGGCTGTCTGTTTTCATTTGTTTGAAATGCATAAGACATGGCATGCTTTGTAAAAGCCTTTATTTGTTTGCAATTATTTGAGTAAGCCATGCCAAAATTAAATAAATCTCTTTAAAAGTAAATTTTGAAATACAAATATGACTGGAAGAGCACCACTGAAGGGCAGTGGGAAATATAAACATCCATATTTTACATATTTTAACAAAAAATAAATAAAAAATGGTTGGCTGTTGAATGTTTTCCTTTTTTTGCCATTGGTGTTTCACATTGCATGAGCTGGATGTTTTGGCCCAGTTCAGGGATCTTCCAGAAAGAAGACAGAGGGCACCCTCCGGTCTTTTAACAGGATCTCCCTGCTCACACCTTCCAGGAGGGCCTTTATGGAGGCAAAGCTGGCTGTTGAAATGTTTACCTTCCTTGGAGGACGAACCAGAGACCTACATTTTTATTTCCTTCCCCTTTCCTCTCAGCCTCTTGCACATGAAAGAGGCCCGATCCCTGTTCTCCTGCTCCATGCCACATTAAGGATGCATGGCTTGGCTCGAGTTCCCTCCGTAGTTTTCCTGAAGGATACAATTAAGCCTGGAGTGACGGGTCTTTCGTGGATGTTGATTAAATACAGTGGCCCCTCCAGTCCAGTGGTGTATGCAGGGTGGTGGCCCACAGAAGTGCTTATCTACTCCCTACAGAGTAGAGCCCAACTCAGGCCATGGATGAAAGGCTATGAATTACAGCACGTTTTTCACTGAACGTACTTCATTGACCACAGTTCAATTTTTGTCCTTTTAAGCGAGAATTTGCCTCATTTGCCTTAGCTATCCAATTGAGAATAATTCATACAAGCGTGGTGAGTGATGTATTGAAAGTAAGAGTGTAGGAGCCATAGCTGAAATCGGAAATAGCCATTCACACACGTTTCAGCGATATTTAAATTATCCCTGATTGTGAATGCAGGAACTTATGGATTTCTATGAAAGTGTGTCGAAATTGTGTATTGGTGTATAATCAGTGGCAATTCCTGTATTCTTTTTCCCCCCTCTGTTTTAGAAGTTCAGTAAGTACAGAGACAGAAGAAATGGGAGTTTTACCATATGCATTACTAAGTTTACTCCGTAAAATCTCTCTCCAGTAAATACAGTTTAGTGATTGTAGATTATTGTCTCCAGTTTGTGTGTACGTGTGTGTGTGTGTGTGTGTATGTGTGTGTGTGTGTGCCTGTGTGCAATCCTTCTGCAGTCTTATGGTCGTTTTCAAGACAAAACACATCAGATGACCTCCGCTGGACCAAATGACTGTTCTCTAGGATTTTCAGAACTGGGGTTAATAGGTCCTTTGCTTGACCTCTTTTTTTAGCTTGCTGGGAAATCAAGGCTTTTTTCACTCTGCGGTGGCAGGCAGTCGCTACTTCTTGTCTGACGTTTATACCCCCAACCCCCCACGAGGACATTCAGGGACACCGTCCGTCATGAATCCTCACTGTGGTTACAAAACGCACCCTGGGGGGGAAGGGGGAGTGTGGAACCCTTGTGCCCTGTACTTTTATGAGCTGTTAGCTCAATTTCTGTGTGACAGATTTCAAAACTCCTCTTCACATACCCATCTCCTTCTGGCAAGCTTAACATCATTTACACTTTCCAAACAAATGGTTTAGACATGGTAAAGAGTGGTAATTTTTTTTTTTATTTTTTTTCGATTTTACCCCGTTTTTCTCCCAATTTGGTAGCCAATTACTCCCGCTGTGCTTAGTTCAATCCCCTCCCTCGTAGTTCGCTGCTGTAGTTCTGTGACCAGCAGTGACAAAGGAGGAAGCGCTGCCTCCTCTGAGACAGCACTCGCCGAGCTGTCGACTGTGATTCCAGTACCCCAGAACCACTCCTGTGCGCAGCGAACTGTGTCGGCTTCCTTCCCCCCTCCCCGGGGCGGACAGCCAATTGCCGCCCCGATGGCACTCCCGGCCAGAGCCGACTCTGGCGCGACGGGGAATCGAACCCGGTCGCCATGAAAGAGTGGTAATTTAACAACACTTACTTCTCTTGCTCCCTATAATGGCCTCTTCCAGGGCATAGGATTTTCTAAAATTATATCAATAATAATAACAATAATAATAATACCCTCATAGATCTATGTAGCCTACATATCTGAGATTTCCTGGAGTTTGATTTCTTAGAACTTAGAGACCTACCGTATGTTTTCATTCACTTTTTTGGGTAACGCCTGCAGGGATCTGTCATTTATGGCTGACCCACAGCACAGCCTCAGCGTTCTGCAGGTATATTGTAATGGTGAGCAGCTAGCCTAGCCAGCATTGAGGCTAACCGGACGTGGCAGCCATATTGTTTGTTGTTAGCAGTTGCTACTTCCTGTTTTTAGCATAGCTACTTGGCTAACTATGTACAAAATGCCCCATAGGCCTTTGCGAACACTATTTATTCGCTAATTATGTTCATGTTTTAATACTTGTCTAATTGTGGAATGCTGTCTGTGTCCCTTTTTCCTTGTTACAAAAGATTATTGCATGTAATTATTTGTGTTGTAAAACGTGGTAGTATGTGCATGTGTAAAGAGTGACCCCCGTGCGTTTGTCGTGTTTCTGTATACTTCCTGGCATCTCAATGCTTTGTTCTAAAAAAAGCTGGTAGCGCTAAAATGGAAAAGCAAACTCTCACGAGTCTTGATTCAGTAGCACTCACCGCTACAATATATTGCAGTGCTTATTCTTTGTTACATCGCAGGCTAAGCTTTTCATAGTTTGACCCTTCGAACCGCATATAAAGCCTCCTTTTCTCCCTCCATGACCATGCTAGTGTTCTGGGTTTGTGTGGTGGATTTCAGAAAGACGGCTCTGTGCGGTTCGGGGATGCTGCCTCCTTCAGATAACACCTCGCCAGTTAGTCTTCAAAGGCCCACGCTTCAATCCCAACCAAGGGACCTCTTCTCTCCTGACAATCGCTGTCTTCTATTCATACAGACCGTTACCTGCTGGCTTTAAAAAAAAACCTTTTCCTCTGTTCTGTGGCACTCCACGCTCAGTGTGACAGATGCTCCTGGAGCCCCTGTGTGCCCGGCTGGTTCGGTGCTTGCATATGTGGGAAGTCGGGAGGGTGAAGAGGGGTAAGGAGGGAGAGAACATTAAAATCCAATGAGAAAAGAGAGATAAAGTGCATGTATAATTTATTCAATTTGTGTGGTTCTTCCCTCATATTCTCTCTCTCTCTCTCTCTCTCTCTCTCTCTCTCTCTCTCTCTGTCACACACACACACACACACACACTCTCTCTCTGATAATGTGTTTCACGGCAGCACTCATAACCAGCCCTTTGATACATTTTTCAGTTCTTTTAAAATTCAGGCTGGTTCCCTTTCTTCTCTTTCCCAAGTTCCCAGGAGCTGATCTGCATGCACATCTTTTCTGCATGACATTTCTCTGTCTCTCTCTCTCCCTCTCTCTTTCTCTATCTATCTTGTTGTCTTTTTCTGTATTTCAAGAAGTATGATGCTCCCGTCTTTTTTTTTTTACCCCTTCTGAAATGGAATTTTTCATGCCTCTCGCCACCGAACAGGTGGGTTTGTATTCCACTGTCGGTTTTGTCCACTGAATTATTTAAGTGTTGCTTTGGCTGACTTAAATCTTTCCTGATTTCTCTTGCATTTGTTTACATGGCACCAATAAACCAGCTTGAGTGAGCTTGAGTTGAAAAAAATAGACCTTTTTGTAGTGTGGGATACCCATCCTTGTCGTAATGCATACGAATTTACGTCATAAATCTAAAAGAAACATCAAAGCTGTCTCAATGTAATGTAGATAAGCAATGGCATTGGCTTCTGTCTAGTTAATAAAATAGGGAGGCATAAATTAGGCATGACGGTTAATGTTTCATGAGTGTAGTGTGTCCTGAGATATATATGGCACTTTTCCCAGATGTCGAAGCATGGAGTATTATCCGAATATGAGCCACGCGAGAGGCAGTTCTAAAATACCCGCTCTCCCTGTACAAGAAAGGAGGAAGACCCACTGTACATGTCTTTACTGTATATATATATATACACAGTACTGTGCAAAAGTTTTAGGCAGGTGTGAAAAAATGCTTTAAAGTAAGAATGCTTTCAAAAATAGAAGTGTTAATAGTTTATTTTTATCAATTAACAAAATGCAAAGTGAATGAACAGAAGATAAATCTAAACCAAATCAATATTTGGTGTGACCACCCTTTGCCTTCAAAACAGCATCAATTCTTCTAGGTACACTTGCACACAGTTTTTGAAGGAACTTGGCAGGTAGGTTGTTCCAAACATCTTGGAGAACTAACCACAGATCTTCTGTGGATGTAGGCTGCCTCAAATCCTTCTGTCTCTTCATGTAATCCCAGACAGACTCGATGATGTTGAGATCAGGGCTCTGTGGGGGCCAAACCATCACTTCCAGGACTCCTTGTTCTTCTTTACGCTGAAGATAGTTCTTAATGACATTGGCTGTATGTTTGGGGTTGTTGTCCTGCTGCAGAATACATTTGGGGCCAATCAGACGGGGCCAATCCCTGATGGTATTGCATGATGGATAAGTATCTGCCTGTACTTCTCAGCATTGAGGACACCATTAATCCTGACCAAATCCATCCCCCATGCTTTACTGTTGCCTGCAGACACTCATTATTGTACCGCTCTCCAGCCTTTCGGCGAACAAACTGCCTTCTGCTACACCCAAATATTTAACATTTTGACTCATCAGTCCAGAGCACCTGCTGCCATTTTTCTGCACCCCAGTTCCTATGTTTTTGTGCATAGTTGAGTCACTTAGCCTTGTTTCCACGTCAGAGGTATGGCTTTTTGGCCAAAATTCTTCCATGAAGACCACTTCTGGCCAGACTTCTCCAGACAGTAGATGGGTGTACCTGGGTCCCACTGGTTTCTACGGTCGACCACTGCGTCTACGGTCCTCAACGTTGTCCGTTTCTTTGTGCTTCTTCAAAAGAGCTTGAACAGCACATCTTGAAACCCCAGTCTGCTTTGAAATCTTTGCCTGGGAGAGACCTTGCTGATGCAGTATAACTACCTTGTGTCTTGTTGCTGTGCTCAGTCTTCCCATGGTGTATGACCTGTGACATGAAACTGTCTTCCACAACCTCACCTTAGTAGCAGAGTTTGGCTGTTCCTCACCCAGTTTTAAGCCTCCTACACAACTGTTTCTGTTTCAGTTAATGACTGTGTTTCAACCTACATATGAAATTGATGATCATTAGCACCTGTTTGGTATAATTGGTTAATCATACACCTGACTATAATCCTACAAAATCCCTGACTTTGTGCAAGTGTACCTATAAGAACTGATGCTGGTTTGAAGGCAAAGGGTAGTCACACCAAATATTGATTTGATTTAGATTTTTCTTCTGTTCGCTCACTTTGAAAGCATTCTTACTTTATAGCATTTCTTCACACCTGCCTAAAACTTTTGCACAGTACTGTATATATATATATATATTTTTATATATACACACAGTATGTGTGTGTGTGTAATCCCTAGCCGTTACAAGGTATCTGTTCAGCAGAACCTTGCATGGTCCAAGTTGTGTGAAATCTCATTTTTCATTGTGGCAGGTCAGATGCTGAATCTGGCAGAGGGCGAGTGTGTGCAGTAAAGCTGTCTAGCGACCCATGTGTCTGGCGAGGAGGACAGGGTTTTTTGATTGAAGGGCCAGCATTTTGCACGGTTTGGGTCCTGCACTCCACTGAACCCTGAAGGGTTGTTGGAACGAGTCCGGGGGTGGGTTGGGAAGAAGAGTGTCTCCCATTGGCGGGAGCTTCACCTCATCTTTTACCCAGGTTTTAGGTGACAACAATATTTGTGCAAATTATATGCTTGTAGATTGTAATATTTCAAAGTGCCTTGGAGAGGCATGTATTTTATTATGTTGTGCAGGTATTTAGTATGTATCTAAATCCTGTCTTGCCTCCACAGATTTACAGAAAACAGCATTGCGCACAGCTGGCATTAGCTCTCCCATTTATGATAATGATTTATGATTTATCCAGACATCTACAGCATTATTTGTGCAGACAACAGTATTTTTGAACAGGGCAAATCTGTCTGTACATTTAGAATAAAAAAGATTATATTTTATTCTGGTTAGAAGATACATGACTAGGAGGAAAATAGAATAATAGAAGTACCATCCAGCGCCTTTCTGACAGCATTTATTAAACAGTTTTCCCATCTAAGCTATTTATATATTTATTTAACTGAAATAATTTTCCTAAGGATTCTCAAATTGAAATTTTCAGATGCACTGTGTGGTTGAGAAAGGGCGTGGGTTTGATACTTGTTCAGATGTGAATGGTGAGGATTTAATCTGTGGCTTTGTGGTGTGAGAATGGGTCAAATCACCTAAACCCACAGAACCAGTATTTGCCCCCTGGAAAGGTTACCAATGTGCCTTGTGTCTCCTTCCTCTCTTGACAGGAGTACACAATAGACGTTTTTTTCCGCCAGAGATGGAAAGACGAGAGGCTAAAGTTCAATGGGCCAATGAACATTTTGCGTTTGAACAACCTGATGGCCAGCAAGATCTGGACACCGGACACCTTCTTCCACAATGGGAAGAAATCCGTGGCCCACAACATGACCATGCCCAATAAGCTGCTAAGGATCCAGGAAGATGGGACCTTGCTCTACACCATGAGGTAAAATCTGAGCTGCTACTAACATGGGTTCTAATGGGGTTTGTCCTCACAGATTTTATGGACCTACCAGGTAATCAGCTCGATATTCTTAACATTGAAAGTTCTATCTCCCTACCATTGAAGCCGAAGCGTTTCAATTGGATACATCTTATGAATAGTCATGATTGGGTGTGGCCAAGTCACAATACTGTGGCAATGGATAGTCTGTCCTTGGGCATGCCCTTTCATAAATATTCATGAGCTGTAATGTAGCCCCGGAAATGCATCCAAACCAGGTTCTCCTGTAGTTAGGAAATAGAGGGGATGGAAGAAACTGGGAGCTGACCATCTGGTTTGTCTATAAAATATATGTTAGCATGTCACATTCTAGGCTTACATTCAGGCCTGCTGCTGTGTAGTTTGCATCAATGATTGAATAATGCAGCTGAATCCAGGCCTAGGATTGGAGTGGGAGTGGGAAATATGGACTTAACCTCTTAACTGTCATCGGTCCTCAGGCGGGCTGTCTCCATCATATAGTACGTTCTTCTTCAAATGTCACAGTTTAATGTACCGAAAATATGGACATGTGTTATATGCACAGATCGGGTGGAATCTCATCTTTTCAGCAGTGCATGCCAATTCACATCAACTGGGATGTCGCAAAAAAACCTGTCTCGATTCAAGGCAGGGTACCGTAGGAGAATAGCTGTTCCCTCCCTTTGGTAAAGTTTAGACATCCCAAAATATGACAAATCATTGATAATAGGGGATGATGTTTAAGGAGTAAAAGCACTAGTCCTTGGTGCAGTTATGCACAACAGTCCAAAGATGGATTTTGGTTTTTACTAACATTACTGTTTAATTATTCATACTGACATGCCAATTTTCTTTACTGACAGAAATGACAGGACATAAAATGATAAATAACAAAAATAATAACAAAATTGTGCACAGATTTGCGATCTTTTTTACGGACTGTCCGTAAATTTACAGGGTCAGGAATATCACCTTTGATAACCTTTAAAGGTGCACAGTTGTAGTAATATTCTTTGGAAAGATGCATTTAAGTTTGGGAAACGATAGAGATATGTATGTTTGGACTTGTATTGATTTACCATATACCACCAAACTATTATGTGGCTTGCTGTACTCACTCTGCCAGTATGTCAGCTACCAAATACATTGCCCAAACAAAAACTTCCTGTTGAGGGAACTGTTTTTAATCCGATCCATTGTGGCCGTTTCGTAGTCTGGTTTGATTCGGAAATCACTAATAACCACTTTAAAACACAATCAACTGAGCACACCCTGAAAGACAATCTCCAAATGACAGAATGGCGCAATCAATGATCCGATGAGGATTAAGGATCAGGGCCATTAATTTAAAAAAAAAACGTTAAAAACCACATTTTCAATTTAAAGGGCCCACTCAAGAAAAAAATTAAATTCAATCACCGTTTTTTTCAAATCCATCCATCAATTTACATTGCTAATCCCAACTGGGAACCATGAAATAAAGGAACAACTTTGGCCCGCACCATCCTCATAAAGGATCATTATTTCAATTTAGCCTTCCCATTGAGATACAGCCTTATTTTGGACTCCATTTCACTTCCCTCCTGCCCCCAAAGGACTACTGCAGTTGCTGCAGCTGGTGCGGGCAGATTGCAGGCACCTGGTCGATGAGGTGGGAAGATACCCTGCTGGCTGAACCTCTCCATCCCTGGGCAGCACCATGGTCAAATATGCATTTTGCCTCATGGGACTCCTTGCCACAGACAATGGCATGGTCTAGATCAGGCGTTGGCAGGGAGGGCGGTATCTTTTTCTGGATTTCATGCAGACTTCTGCTCTTAATTATTTACTTGGTGCAATCCATTTCTGTGATCTGACATTTTAGCTACATTTTGTTAATACGCTTGTGAATGACAACGGAGGACAGTTCTTGTTTCCATATATTAAATGTTTGTGCATACAGATACTTTGCTAATTGGCCAGGGAAATTGGTGAATAAAAAATCTGCATAATCACCGGCCCTCCAGGAATGGAGTTGCCCACCCCTGATTCTATCTAATCCGTCGTGCGCCTCATTGTACAAGCATCTTAGTCAAATGCTGTATCCAGGTGCCTGAGGCGTTTTTCTTTGGACTGATGCTTACACCCAAATCCCATATCACAAATTCAGCATAGCCTCACGTGTAATCGTATCTATTAACAGGTAATGGGTCCAGATGCTGCATAATCACACATACTGTAGTGGAATATGAAAATGAGAGCCTTAGCATGGTGCAACGTGACACTTCCTCTTTTTGACAAATTTAGCTACTTATGTTGTTAATAGGTGGAAACAAATCGAGCAAGGTTGAGGAATGGATTGGTTTTAGTCCGCTTCCAGTGAAAGACTCCATCCAGCCATGCATGAATCACTTAAGGCCCGACTGAGCACTGTAAGCAGACCAGGGTTACCCTGAGCAGCACATCGAATCCAGGAACCTAGGATTGCCCTGGCTCACTGCACCTGCTTCCTGTTTACTGAATCCCATCAATCTTGTTTTTTTTTTGAGTCACGAAGCCCCTCAGTAATGATATGATTTACTGCACATGATAGCCCAGGGGTTGGTTCAGTGATGAGATTGTTATAATGACAAGTGAGTGTCCGTTGAATGTGACAGAAGCACCATGCGGATGGAAGTGGTTTAGGGGAAAATGAGTGTAAATTCAGCGGCCCTTGTGTTTGCAGCACCTGCATACTCAGCCCATTCATCATCGCACATCGTGGTCTCACAGCAGACAGCTTATGGCAAGTATGTGGCATATATCAAAGAAAATAACATACTATAAAATATTGTATTGTGGCAGCCCAAGGAAATGGCTGCCTGGCCCTTCAATGCATTGGAGCCACTGGAGCCAGAAACTACATGTCCCAGCAGCCCGCAGTCCCACACATTTATTCAAATAATTTTTATTTTTTTATTTTTATTATTGTTATATCAAATTAATGTTTTATTTTTTCTTTGAATAACTTGACTTCAGTTAAAGGTTAGATTTATCTCATATTTTGAGTGTAAGATCTAACTGATGAACAACAAATACATTTTTTGTGACTTAGCCTTTTTTGCTGCTTTACCAAGGGTGCCAATAATTCTGGAGGGCACTGTATATATGTGGGACCTTCAGGCACGATTTATTGAATTGAATTGAAATGATTAAATTACATGAATCACACAGCAAAATTAATGTAGGTCCAATTGGTAGTAAATTGTCAAGGCAAGATTTGATCTGCACATAACGCATGTTAGAGAATTTCCAGTACGACACGGTCATAAACAAAACCACAAAATTACCAAACTGGGCGAAAGGCCAGAAATATTCAGTTTGCCAGGTGTGTTTTCGCTACTGTTGTCACCATACTAGAGCCCTCCAGTCTGCAATGGCATAGTCTAGATCAGGAGAGTGGTATCTGTTTCAGACTTCACGCTCATTAATTAATTAGTCCACTCATTTACATCCTCTGAAATTTTAGTTAAATGTATTGATAAGTTTATGAAGACAGTTGAAGACAGTTCTTGTTCCCCTGTATTTCTTCAGTTCTTGTTGTGAAACTGTATTACTGTGGTCTAATCTACGAGTAAACTGGCATTGGTGTATACACTGTAAGTACAGTAATACTGTGTAATACTGTAAATAAAGCCTGCATTCACGAGTTACCCACCGCTGGTCTAGATTGTATCCAGACCACAGGGTGGATCATTGCACAGGTTTTTGACACAGAACATGTATCAAACAAAACAACACTAATGAAACAAAACAACAAAATAACAAGGATGACCTATTTTCATGTTTCCTGGGTCCTCCTTTCGTTGCTGTGAATGATCCCAACTGACTTTGCTTCGACATAAATAGAGTGTTTATACCTCTGTAGAAAATCACAGGTGTCAACTCCATCATGTTGTTTCTTGCCAATAATGTCTGAAAGATGCTTGCCCTGTCATCAGTGAATGTGGCATTGTTTCTTTCCATTTTTATTTGGGATTTTGGTGGCCAATTGTACTCTATACTAATTCAACTATCCTCCCCCGTTACTATGAGCTTGTCGCTGCAACTCTGGGAACGGCAGTGACAAAGATGGCAAACCGCCTCCTCTGAGACAGAACTGTAACTCTGACACACACAGAGCCACTTTTGCACGCAGCAAGCTCATGCCAGCTTCCCTCCCCCCTCCCGCCGGGGGCAACAGCCAATTGCTGCCCCTGAACAGGACTCCCGGCCAGAGCCGGGCTGGCACAGCTGGGGATCGAATTAGGACAAGGGCCTTTACGGGTTGTGCCACCCGGTAAAGGCCAGGAATGAAAGCCTGCACAAATTCAGGTGTGGGAGGTGAGAACTCGTCTATATGACGTGGCGCAGTCACTGAACCATTAATAAACACTAAACGTGATCCCTGTCTGTACACAAAGCGCAATATCCCACTTCCACTTCTGCACCAGTCCACTTTACACGATACAACGTCGAAGGTGCCTCTTACCTGGTTCTCGGATGTGTTCTCCTTCTATTGAATAAACAGAACAGTTTATCTATGCTATTCAAACCTAGTGTTGGAAGTTGCAGCATATACAGGTTTTCATTCCAGTCACATATTCTACCACCTGATTGAACAAATTGTGGTCTTGATTGAACCAGTTTAGCTTCCCTCCCTGATTCTCAGTGTTTTCCCTGCTGGATTGCAACCCTCCTTCAGTCTTCAAGTTAAGAATTGTGCCACTTAACAACAGAGCAGGGAGCTAGGGAGCTGCTTTGATTGTACAACATCCTGCAGTCAACACGATGGTACTATGGCTTTTACACTGACTCAAGTCCTCTGGTTGTGTGTGTGTGTGTGTGTGTGTGTGTGTGTGTGTCTGTCTGTCTGTCTGTGTGTATGTGTGTATGCATGTGTGTTCCTACCCAGGCTTACAGTCCAGGCAGAGTGCCCAATGCACCTGGAGGACTTCCCCATGGACTCTCACTCCTGCCCCCTGAAGTTTGGCAGCTGTAAGTACCCAGCGTCAGCCACAGCACACATGCTGATTACAACTGAGACCATGCGCTTATATCTGATGCCCGCAAAAACACAGCTGTTTAACCACAACATTAAGTGGGAAGAGATAACACAAAAGCATGGGCACAAGCCGGTTTGGCGGGCAGGGGGCGGTTTCTGGAGTGGTTATGCCCAGATGCAGTTCTGATAGGTTTTACATATGATCCTATTAAATGTGTCAGGTTCCCCCCCCCCGCAAAATGTTCACTGCAAATAAGAATGTTCTTATCGGCTCGAAACCCCGCATTGGCTAGACTTCCTCTGTAAATGGTCTTTCTAATGCAAATGAATTAGTTTCCAAGCTTTCAAAATCAATGGGTTTCTGATGTATCAGTCTTACGTATCAGAGATCCCACTAAAAACTCCAAATAACAGACACAGCATTGAAAATAAGACCGAAAACCTTTCACATTATTAATGAATGGTTATTTTCTTTGGAATCTTGCAGGGCCAGCTTTATATTTCTCAAAGGGAATATTTCACTGTAGTTGTAGGTCTTGAGCATGACTATAGTTCACACTAAAATATCATATTTGTCATTTATGTTTGAAGATTTTCTACTACATACGTACAGTATTTACATGCTTTATATTTTAGCTGCTATGATTATTTTATTTTAATCTTAGGCATATATTTGTCTTATATCTTATGTTCTTCATCTTAGACCACATTCGCTCTTTATTCCGTCATTCTTAACCCTGCTCTGAATCCACATTGAATGTGATTGTCGAACTTCCGCACTCAATAGGTCACATTTAAATTGACCATAAATCCTCATTAATCAAGTCAAACGGTGCCATGATCTGTGCATTGAAGAAATCTCCGCCCCATTGTCCTGCTATGGTCTGTTAGGGTACAATATAAAAGACACCCCTGGACAAGGGTTACAGATGTCCTGGTCTTTCTGTCATTGACATATTTTTTGTTGCTGTCTCCTGATGACTGTAAAAAGTGGCTAAAGTGGGTAGCATCAATGACTACGGGAGTCTGAATGGGGGCTGTCTGTCAATACGTAGGCTGCAGCTGCAGTAGTGGCAATGATTGCGGTCCTCTCTGTAATCACAGTTTGCCTCTATAAAAGTATTTATCTACCCCCCTCCACCACCGCCACCCAAAACATCAACTGAGCAGCCAAAAGCTGTTATACGAGTCAGCCAGATTATTTCACACCCATGTATCATATTAGGCTCACAGAAATGGCAGACCATTTACAAACACCCCCACCCCCCACCAACCTCTACCACGAACAGTTAAATGCATTAAATCTATGATTGCAATCTTTAGCGCAGTTACAGACTGTCTTTGAAGCATTGAATCAATGCTGGAAATATGTGCAGTTGTGCAGTTGTATTCATGGTACAGCCTTCATGGCAGCCTGCTCTGATAGCTGTAATCCTTCTAAAGATTTATTTATACTGTATATCCCATTGTAAAGCCTTGCAGCAAGCATACTCAGCTCTGGACCATAGTATCTGCAGGGTTTCATTCCAGCCAGCATAATCCATCTAACCACCGGTTCTGCCGGAGCCTTAGAACACATGCAGGGCTGGCCTGCAGAGTTTAGCAACCCTGATCTATAAGGACAATCTGTAAATGGTTCATTATACGTTATGGGCAAAGTGCAGGCCTGGTAGAGTCGAGGGAGTTCAGGCGAGGTGGGAAAATAAAGTTTGACATCATTTTCAATTAAGAGAAAATCCGGACAGCACGACAAATGTCCTGCTGACAAATATTTGGTTGACCAGACCCTATCAAAATCGAAATGTATGATATGGTGGGCAGAATCTCATGGCGGTGTCAGTAATGTAACATGAATGTTATATAACAAGTAGCTCCGCACAGATCGCATGTCATGTTTTCCCAGAAACTAAATTGAAAGAAACAGCAAGGTTCAACACGCTAATGGGGGCCGGCGTGTTCATGAGTCATGGATTCATGATTAACAAAACATTAAGAGAGGTTACAAGAGGTTGTGAACAAAACGGGATGGTGACTGTGTGGGATGGTGACTGAGTGGAATGGTGAGTGAGTGAGATGGTGACTGTGTGAGATGGTGAGTGAGTGGTAGGTGACTATGTGAGATGGTGACTGTGTGGGATGGTGACAGAGTGGGATGGTGACTGAGTGGGATGGTGAGTGAGTGAGATGGTGAGTGAGTGGGATGGTGACTATGTGAGATGGTGACTGTGTGAGATGGTGACTGAGTGAGATGGTGACTGAGTGTGATGGTGAGTGAGTGGGATGGTGAGTGAGTGAGATGGTGAGTGAGTGAGATGGTGACTGTGTGAGATGGTGACAGAGTGGATGGTGACTGAGTGGGATGGTGAGTGAGTGAGATGGTGAGTGAGTGGGATGGTGACTATGTGAGATGGTGACTGTGTGGGATGGTGACTGTGTGAGATGGTGACTGAGTGGGATGGTGACTGAGTGGGATGGTGACTGAGTGTGATGGTGAGTGAGTGAGATGGTGAGTGAGAGGGATGGTGACTATGTGAGATGGTGACTGTGTGAGATGGTGACTGAGTGGGATGGTAACTGAGTGAGATGGTGACTGTGTGAGATGGTGAGTAAGTGGGATGGTGACTGTGTGGAATGGTGACTGTGTGGGATGGTGACTGTGTGGGATGGTGAATGAGTGGTGGTGAGTTTTTAATCTTGATGTGTCTGGACAACAAACCCCTCGGAAGGTGGAGGAGGAGGTAATAACACTGAATAAAAAAGCTTACTTGAACAAGTGGAATTAATAACTGTGGCCCTCACTTTGACGGAGAAAGACACATGGCTCCCCTGTGATGGGGAGTCACTCTCGTTTAAATGTGGCGTGGGAGGTACTTGGTTTCCAACAATATTGCCTTGGCTGCAAGATGAAAAATAATTGCTCAGCTTATGAAGCCATGTCTGAACTTGGGACAGCTCACGTTAATTGGAGGGCCTTGATTACCCTGCAATGCCACCGTGGATGATTCTGTGATAGAATTCAACTGAGAGAAAGTGTTTGGCAGGACATACCAAGCGTCTCTGAATCAGCCTTGTGAGATCGGTTGTGCACTCGGTACATCCAACTGAAACTTTCCCTGGAGCTAATTTTACAATACATATTTCCTTTTCCAGATGAAGGCTCTAAGTGCCCTTTAAAATAAAGCTTAAATCACTCTGTCTCTTCCCCACGGCTTACCCCTTAAGTGGAATTATAGGACACCGCTGCCCTTTTGTTGAGAACATAATCTTTCCTGTCAGAATATTTTTGATCTTTCCTTTTAAATGTTTTTCTTGTGCTTAAACGATAAAAAAAAGAAAAAATAGCAAACACAAAAGCAGCAGCAAGCTCAAAATGCCCCGTGCTTGTGTTGGAAGTAACTCCCCCTGCCGTACGCACCAACCCACTGTCTCGACCAGAAGGCAGGTGGACAGACTGGAAGGTGATTAACATTGTCTCATATGGGGAAAGAGAAGTACAGCTCAAGGCACTGCCCTTCTCTGAATACGACATTGAGAAGCAGCGCAGCTGAAGCTGTGGCCCGTTTCATTAGACGACGACATCCCTCAGGTTCCTGAAAGCCACCTGGTCCTTAACCCATTCAGACCTAAAATGCCTGCTAAAAACGCCTATTAAAACCTAAGCAATTATTCTACACAACCTCTTAAAACCTGATTTTCTGGAAAAAAATTCTAAAAAAAAAAGAAAACGTGAGATTTCCCCCAGTTGGGGATTTCATTAATCGGTAAACGTCACTCCAGGTCTTAATGGGTTAACATGGAGAAAAGTGAGAAGTTGGGGAGGTACTTCCTTAATAACATTTACCACAGGCTTCAGCTATGGAGCTATATAAGCACTGCTATTAACATTCCTTAATTTTTTCATTGCACATTATGGATATTAAATTATAGTCTATTTTGCAACCGAGAGTGTACCATTACTTAATTATAAGTATGTTCCGTTATCTTATATGCGATGGTGCACACTTTACGTAATGTGAAACCCCTCAAAGCTTGAGAGGGAATTGCATCCTGTTGCATCTGGTTACAGATGTGATTCCAGTCCTTTGTTGACTGTGAGGTCTCTTCAGTTGAAGTGCATGATGCAGGTGTATTGGTCTCATAAATCTTTGCTGTGCACTTGTCATATTTCCAACTCTCAGGATATTTTAAGCAGTGCTGTGTGGTTTTTTTTACATTTTGAAACATTACCTGCATGGATGTCGGTGCATTTGAGGTGCCAAATTTGATTTTGATTTAGATTTTTTTTTGTTGAAGAAAAAATGTTCCAGTGCACATTTGAATCCATTTTGCATCATATCAGGTGACAGCTGCATCCCAGATCAAATCAGGACTTCAAATAACATTCAGTCCCTCTTCCAAAAAACAGTGTATTTAAAATACTATTCAATCGCTCTCCCCCTACAGCACTAATACAAATACTGTTCAATCCCTCTGCCAATACGACATTGTAAAAATAGGATTCAATCCCTCTGCCAAAATTGCATAATGGAAATATTTTCCATTTTAAAATACTGTACTATAGCTTTCCCCGCGCCAGGTCTCTGAATTAAGATGATGATGGATTGCGTTTATATATCGCTTTTCATTTCATGAGCTCAAAGTTCTTTACAGTGTAGTGGGGGGTGACTCACCTCAAACACCATCGATATGTACCAGAACTGAATGAGCCAGACGTGGAATTTGGCCAGGACGTGGGGGAAACAAATGCTTCTCCTTTTCTATGTTGCACAAGTGAATCGGACATTATGAGCAAATCTTGAAAACTATTTCACAGGCATTTAGACCAAAAGATGTAATTAATTGCAAGTCTTCCTTACTTTTTTCCCTGACATGTGCTTCTGGCAAGATGCGTAGCCGGTATTGCTTCATTTGAAATTCTGCTGTATAAATGCATACTATTGAATAGTAATTGCATTATTATTTACTAATAATCCCCCAGAATAAGGACTAACTAACTGCTATACAACTAAATAATGTAAGTTTTAAAGTCTCCTGTAAAAATATGGTTGTGTGTCACAGTTTGCAAGTGAAAGGCCTAAAGGCAATTTCATGACATGAGTATATTTATTATGCAATTTTATTTGTGTATAATATTAAAAATGGTATCAAAAGACCTCTATTATAAAATAAACTGCGGAGATATTTGGAGTTTACGATAATGATGCATGTTTTTATCCTGTAAACTGGCATTATAATGTAAATAGTTCATCCAGCAGAATGTGAGTATTACGTTGCCCCTTTTTTGCCAGATGGCCCTTGTTCCTAACCTGGTCCGTTTCGCGTCTCCCTCTGTCCAGATGCCTACACGATGGCGGAGGTGACATACACTTGGAGCCACAATGCCTCCAAGTCTGTTGTGGTCGCAGAGGATGGGTCACGGTTAAACCAATACGATCTGCTCGGACAGACTGTCGGGACGGAGACCATGACATCGATCACAGGTAAGCACAGCCAGCACAAACTCTGAAGAGATGGTTCTTCCAAACTTTGGAGAGAAAAAAAAACAGTGCAGTGCAGTATAATGGTTAGGGAGTTGGGCTTGTAACTCAAAGGTTGCAGGTTCAATTCTGACGTAGGGCACTGCTGTTGTACCCTTGAGCAAGGTACTGAATTGTTTCAGTAAAATATCCAGCTGTATAAATGGATTGTATGTAAAGAAATATAAACTGTGTAAGTCACAGAGCGTCTGCCAAATGCCTAAGATATAAAAAAGACATTTCACATTGGTCCAAAATGAAACCATCTGGCTTGAAGCACGCTGGAAACGACACCCCTGATTGTCCACTTTGTGAGTATGGGAAGCTCTAGGATGAACCAGCGCAGGCAGACGCTGGAATACAAAGGCTCTGGCTGCGCTGAAACGTCCCAGGGGAGCAGCAAATTCCACTGCTCTGGTCGGGGGAACATCTCGGGGGAACAGCGACCGTCCCGTGTGACACAAGGGAGGGCCTACAATCTGGGCTCTGGAGCTCCTTAATAACCCATATTTTTGAAAAGATATATTTTTACTGAAGGCGAGGAGCAGGGGCGGCGTGAGGGGGTGGCTTAATGGGCTTAAGCCCCGAATGTTTTTAGAAAAGCCCTGGATCTTTTAAAATTATTATTACTTTTTTTAATAACCACACGATGTGCAACATTTTTTCTCCCTAGTCTTTCTTCTGACTCTGTAATCAGAACCATAATGTAATGGAACGAAGTACTGTGATAAACCGCTGGACACCACAGTCCCGCGTCATGTATGCCTTGTCTCTGTCTGTGGGCTAAGCCCCAAATGTCTTCAGCCCCTAGCACCGCCCCTGGTGAGGAGGTTGATTGACATTTCTTTGCCTGAAAACCTTGTTTCTGTTGATGGGCTGCATTTTAATTGAGCTGTATTGTGTTTGCTTAGTTGCAGTATCCCCATCTAGTGATTTGTCAATTATTTATTCCATTCATTCCCTTTTATTGCTGCCAATACATCCCACATGTATAAAACATGGTTTTATTTATTCATTCTTTTAAGTATATAGTGGCCCTTAGACAAGCTACTTGGCCAAAGAAAGCCATATTAGGGAAGCCCTCTTTTAAACAGAACAAACCTAATATGACAGTAGAGTAGACGCCAGTTGTTTAAGATTTAATATTACATTGAGTGCAATTCCCTTTGTCACTGTGAGGCAAGATATAACCACTTCATTGAAAATGCTGAAAGCTCTATTTTCACACTTATTAGCTAACCTAATTTTATGAAATGGCCTTCTACCAAATGTGTGTCTTCAATGTATCTCCCTCTTGGATTCAAAAAGCGTCTTGTGGGCTTTAGGTTGTGTCTTAACAGGAAGCATTATCCGTGTAATTGGAGGGGGGTGATGCATTGTGGGTAATTTACTTAATGTGTTACTGTTGCCTGTTAGAGTAGCTGTGCATCTTAGAGTCAGCAAGAACACAAAGTGAAGTCATGGTTAAAATCAAAGACGGGGCAGACCATGGACAGGCAATGACAATGCAAAATCCATGTTCAATATACAGGTAACTGCCAAAATAAATAAAACATCAACATAAAGTGTCATAATATGGCGTTGGGCCACCATAAGCCACCAGAACAGCTTCAGTGTGCCTTGGCATAGATTCTACAAGTGTCCGGAGCACTTGCAACATCAATCTTATAGAATAAATTCCATAATTTGGTTCGATGGTGGTGGAAAATGCTGTTTCAGGTGCTGCTCCAGAATCTCCGATAAGTGTTCAATTGGGTTGACACAGTTATGGAATTTTCATGCTTTCATGCTCATCAAACCATTCAGTGGGCACTCGTGCCCTGTGGATGGGGGCATTGTCATCCTGGAAGAGACCCCTCCCATCAGGATAGATATGGTTTACCAGAGGATAAAGGTGATCACTCCTGGTTTTATATGTATAGGCGTTTACCTTGCCCAATAAGGCGTTGAGTGGACCTAAACCATGCTGGGCACCCCACACCATAACAGAGCCACCAGTATCCCTCATTAGCTCAAGTATTTCCTTTATTTTGGCAGTTACATGTATTTGAATATACTTGGCTTTGAGATGAACTGTTTGAGATGAACAAACTGGATTAAATCAAACCTGGAACAGCAAATACATCCCGAAGCCAGTGCAAAGAAAGACTTTGTGTTTAAATGGAAGCAGCTGGGCTAGCACAAGGGAAACTACCTACCAATAGCATGAGATTTACATTCACCTATACTCATCAGCAGATCTGTAACTGTATAATAATTAGCTAATTTTACTTTTGTGAAAACTTTTGATATATGTCGTAAACCAGGCTGAATGATGTAAAAGATCTACAGTAGATTTTGAAAGTTAAACCAAATGAGAGATTTGGGCCTGGATTAATTCCTTTTGTATTGACTTTCTTTAAGCCTCAGTTATTTTTTTGTCTACACCACAATAACAGTTGGACACAAAAATGTTCCATTGTGCTGTTCTTAAACATATACTCTGTGCACAATGAATATATAAGTGAAATGAAAAGATACATGGCAATGCAAAATTAATACTAAAAAATGTCAGAGCACAACCTAAAGCATGTACAGTATAAGAATTATATAAGAGAGGGTAGAGAACATCTAGAAGAAGGAAAATATGGTTTATTGAATAAACTGCATTCCACACAACAGTTGTTGTAATGACAACAGAACCATACGTATCAGGTGAGGAGGAGTCACACAAACCATGTTCTTTTTTCCTAATTTCAATTAAACCTACCGCCCACTATTTTGGCCTGCTACTGGCTCACGCTTTTGTGGGAGGGGCCGTGTTTGCCAGGCTGGATGAAAGCTACCGCCTCCCAAATGATTGACATGGCCAGCTAGCTACAGCTTCCCAATCGGAGAGGCAATCACCACTATGGTGACTATAGTGAGACCAGCTACAAAAAGAGGATGCCCAGAAAAAAGAAAGAAATAGAATAAAACGAGAAATAAAATTAAAATTGGCAATGCCTTTACAAGGGCATGAAACCATTCAGAAATGATGTGAACAATTCCCAATTTTCTACTAGATAGGCAAGGCAGCTAACGTAGCTAGCCAGCTAATGTTTAATGAACAAGCAGTGTGGTGGTTAAATGTTGAATAAATCTGAACAGTTTTTTGCCTTTGCTTTAGTTACGAAATGACGGTACCTATCTGATGATATGATGATGGAGCCGTGTGTTGTCTCATGGCTACTGATCAGGATAATGTTAGCTAGCAAGTTAGTTGCTAAGCTCCGGTCAAGTTCATAACATTAGCTGTAATGTGACATTTTGTAACATTTCAGAGAAACTTGCCATTTATTTTTTAAATTGAATAATATACATTTGGTTTTCCTGTTTATTCAACGTAGGAGTGCTGTCCAGCATTGGGTGTCAAATATATGTACCTACTGCTCAGTGCTGTGCCATGGCTCGTTTCCTCCTCAGCTCGATCTAGCTTGCTACACACTTATTTCCTTCCCCTCCCACACGCTCTCCCTCTCCCCTCCCACTCCGATTATTTGTTGCGGTCTGAACTACTGTTGCTGCATGTATTCCAAAACAGCGGGCTTTACGGTTAAGAATGGTATATAGTTTATTTATCCCTGATTCAGGCTTGCATCGCTCCCATGTTATGCTTGATTAGTTTATATGGTGGACATTTATTGAAGGAATTCTGGTTGAGGGCCTTACTGGGGGGAATATGATTACCATAATTCCAGTTCCCTGAACACAGTCCTGCCAATAGAATAGTATGCTGCAAGCATACCAAGCAAGCCTTTACCACATGGAACTGCATTTTCTGTATCTATCACATTCATGTTAACTGCATCAGTGAGGTGGAGTATGAAGGCAAAAAAATTGGTATCTTTCAATTGTCATGTGTAGACCATTGCAAAAGGTCTAGTGAGACAACAGTCCGCTTCAGCTTGAATAATGAACAAAACCAAACCACAGAATTTTCAGCTGCTTGGTGATTATCACAATATATGAGGATGCACCTCAGAAATCTCCTGTTTCTCGAATGTATATTTATAGTCTCGAGAAATTCACTGTCTTATGTGTAATTTGTGGTAACCCCTTTTCCTTTTTTCTCATTTGCATTGAAGCATGTGGAAGCCCCTCCCACCTGTCTGGGTTTCTGTGCCCAAGCCACATGACAACCTATCTTTCACTTTGCTTGGTTGAACCCAGAAGACCAGATCAATAGGCTTGATTATAATGTCGTTGGTGATCAGAGATATCTGATACAATGGCGTTTATTCGGCAGTGAGAGCCCTGTTAGATTGTGTGCCTCGCTCGACAGACCTTGTCAGCGGTTGTATTGGATTTCTTGAGATACGTTGGGGTTTGAAAAACAGGTCGCCCAGTGCCCAACTGCACTGCCTTCACCCCTGGCCCTGTGTGTGATACACATGTAATGTAATTAAACTGCCATGGCACCCAGTCTGTCGGCCGTAAGAGACATGAGGGTCAAATGTGTTTTATGTGCAACAGCAAGGCCTACCGGGGACTCAAAGCATCATATCAGAAAAGCCCTGTTCCTTAATTTACCTACCTCATTCTCTTTGAAGGACACAAGGAATGTCTGCTAGCCTGATTAAATGTTTTGCATTGCAGTATAATATGTCTCTGGGATGCTACATGTATTTGTTTGTGAAAAATGTTGCTCCTTGTGCAAAACTGTACTAGTGGTACAGGTGAAGGCCCATAAACAGACCTGACTGATTGATCTTCACAGCAATGGTGTCCTGTCCTGTGAGTCAGCTGGTGGTCCCCTTGAGCACTGGTTCTCAACCTCAGTCCTGGGGACCCGCTGTGTATGCTGGCTTTTGTTACAGCCAATCTCTTGATGCATTAAGGCTGTTGAAAACATGTGTGTAAGTTCTACCATCATGTTTTCCTTAAACATATTTTAACACAATGCAGGCGTGTCTCGTTCTCATTATTTTTATTCATTGAACTCTTCATTTTCTACAAATGGTTGCTTCAGGTATCCACACTTTCAACAATTAGACCCCCCACTGACTTCACCTGCCAGTCTACAATTGAATCAGTTAAAAAAGTAGCCTAAAGGAATCATGTGACATATAGCACATTACAGAAAATGAGAACATTAGTTAATCTGACTGATTTCAAGTCCTGGGATGTGAATATGCAACATTTATTGTTCATGGCATGCATAGCTATTTCTGACACAATTTGGCCTTAAGAGAGTCAATCATGCTTTAATAAATAATGAAAAGTGTCTAATTAAGAGCAATTAACAGCTAGTCACAATTCAGAGGTTGCAATCATGGCTGGAACGAAAACAAGCATACACAGGGGCCCCCGGGACCAAGGTTGAGAGCCACTGCCCTAGAGTCATTATCATAGGGATTGAAGGGCAATAAGGGCTGTCAGACAGAGGTGCTGCAGCGTATGTGTGCAGTGGATTCTGTTCCATTAGAATGAGCCTGTAACAGTACCAGGTATCAGGACAATGTAAGGTCTGTTGAACAGGTGAACAGGGCCTTTGGCACAGTGGTCATTGCGCTCAAACTGAGTCCTGTGCCAGGGAGACTGTGGATGAAAAGCATTGGGAAGTCACATTATCACTGTCCATTGGCACAGTTCATACTGTGAGACTAGTGAAGCATGCGGTAACAATTCAGCATCAAGTCCGAGGGCATTCACAGGTAAACGCAACTGAATGCATGCCTTTCATATTATGTTGTAAATATAATTGACATTTCATTTCATGAACTATTCATTATTTTGATGTTCTTGACTACTTAAATATGGAGAATTGTTTTGGTTTGTCACCAGAGAGCCAAGTCAACAGTCAATGCATACTTAAGTGCAACTGTTAATTGTCTCAAAAATACACCAACTTCATTGGCTTCAGTGGCTTTGATGTATTTCACAGGTTTATTATCTTTCTTCATTTGTAGTTGAAGTGGAAAAATTGAAGGGGTTCGTTATAAATGCAAATGTTGTTTTTTTCAGTATTTTATTTATTTATTAATAAATCAATGTTAAATTTATTTATGGCTGTCTATTTTAAATACAGATTCAGAGGCAGTGTACTGAAAATCATTAACAAATATTCATATACAGCTTTTGTGTTTCATTTGGTGGTTCAGTTTTTGTTAAAGCTTGCAAATTTGTATTTAATTGCATTGATTTCAGTGTCTGTGGTGTCAGCATGATTTAGATTGTGTGTGTATATGTACGTGGTACATGTGTTTGTGTGTGTGTGTGTGTGTGCATGTGTGTGTGTGTGTGTGTGTACATGTGCACGTGTCCACATGTGTAGGAGATCGCCGATCTCTGAGTTTTGACATTTGACTAAATTAGCAGAGGCATCATGTGATGTAATTCATACAGCGGGCACCCCCCCATTGTTAGTGGCCGTGTGTCCTCCGGGGTCATCTCCCTGGGACATTCTGTTCAGTTTGAGGGACCTACTGCGGGCTTGTCTAATTGATTTGTATGCACTGTGCTTTGGGATTGATCAGAGGAATACAGTATGCTTGGAGAAGCATGTAGAGCAGAGCATATCACTGGCGTCAGGATTTATTTTGTGTAACATTTGTATGCGAGGGTGAGACAGAGTCACCAATCAACCCAGGAGACACAGTATGAGAGCTCTGGTTAACGAGGGTGTGTCTTCCCCGTCTTCATTATGATCATACATTTGTCAGGAGGGGAGCGCTTGCGTGGTTTCCCCCCTCCTTTTTGAAGCCACGGCCGACCACAGCACGTGGCAGCAAATCATATGATATTTATATGAGCTCAACATATGGATTCTTGATTATGATAATCTTGATTGATTATGTCTATTTAAATGACCTAAAAGTCCGATCTTTTTTTGCGAAGGGCTATCTTTTCTAGTATAACATCTAAAATATCGGCCTTGCTCAAAGCCAGGTCTCAGGGTCACGACGTATAGATGATGTTATGCTACACCTGCCTGCCTTACTTAAAGGAAATTGTTGTGAAATCCATCCATCGCAATCTTTCCACTGTGTCACAATTCCATCCGTCCTCCAGTGCGAGTGCATCCATCAAAATCAGAACCCGGCGGTTTTGTAATCCCCTGCTTCCACCTTTCCGTACCTTTTATCCAGTCAGACCTCTCCAGTGATCTTGGAAGTGAGTCGGCAATTGTCCACATCAATAAGAGCGTGTCTGTCGTTTGAGGTGTGACAGCTGCAGTGTCTTCGGGGTAAACCGTGGAATAGTTTACGCCGTGGAACGCGATCGTTCTGATGTCGCTGCGGGAGTCCTCTCTGTTTGATCTCAGCGTCAGAGATGAAGAGCTCACCGTGGCTTTCATGGATACCTGGTGTAGGCCAAGGTCAAGCCGCTTCCCTCGGGACACTGTGCCATGAACTTCGCTGACTATGTCAGGATTGTATTATCGTAATTCACACCCGCCATAATCAGAGAAAACTGAGCCACCTTCCAAAAATGACAGGGTGGTGATGTGCGCACAGGACAAGTGTATAAAATTAAATGACAGGCATATAAGGGCTGTATAGGGTACACAAAGTGCACTTCTTGATCTCCCATTAAATTCCACCACTGAGAGAGGCTGCATATAGGGGTTGGAACGAGAGAAGGAGGGAGCGCGCAAACCGCAACAAAGGAGGGGAATTTCTAAATCCGCCAGGATTAGGTGGGAAATCTTTCAGCCCACTTTGCAGAGGGGGATTTTGCTATGCCTGCCGAATGAATCATGGCATCTGGCACAAAAAGAGATACATCATGAATCCCTGTGTCCCCTGCCATTGAATCTGACACATGTTACATGGCTGGAATCTATTTATCTTCAAAAACAACATTTAAAAAAGAAATAAATCTGTATCGTTTTTGTCAAAAAACTCAACTTCATCATATATTGATGACACAATGCAAACATCAATCTCGGAAAAAAACGCTTTTCATTTTCCTTGACATAAAAACCAGCTACATAATGTATTTATGTTGCAACAGCACACTAGAAAAATATCAAAATAGATGTTTGTTTTGTTTCCTGACATTATTTACAGCTGTTTCATTTTCCATGAGAGTATGTACAGTTTGGACAGCAAACAATGATGGCACAAACCTCAATCGTGGAACCAGGATACCATCTGGCTTATTAATATTCTGGCTTTCAGATGGTCAGATGGGAACAGATGGGTCAGATGCATTTCCTAGCCCTGCAACCCCCCTTTCACCATAAGCACCCCCAATAATGGTGACCCACAAGCAAGCAGGCTCTCAGACGACAAGGCGCAATTCTGATGACAACAAACATCAGTATTCATACATTTGTACATATTTGTACATTAAATATACAAATGTATATAAAAATATATGTTTATATCAAGGGTCAGGATTGATTCTCTTGCATGAGCAGTAGAGAACTTTTACTGCAAGAAATCATATTGGCCAGAATGTCATTCATAGGGTAGCCTATGGTGAGTGCCTGGGTTTTGCTCAAAAGCACTTGTTTAATGCCCACAAAGTTTCCCTCATTTCAACTCGTCAACCGCCCCAAACACGTCAAACAATTTCCAGTCACTATTTTATATTCTAGATTGATAACAAATTGCCATCGCAATTAATGCATAAATGACCAATACAACTACGCCTATGAATCAGTCAAAATTGCCAAGCCAAGGGAAAATGGGAAAAGGTGCATATTGCAAGCATTGGTGCAATTCAGTACTGAATGAGTCTGTTTAAAAAAAAAATGTATTTAACAGAACTTTCTCTTAAGGCAACTTAGACCCAGGAATCAGGTGGAATCTTTTTACATAGGGGGGGGTGCAGTGGTAAGGAAATTATAATTTTGACCAGAAACTGGTCTGGTCTGAATTCCAGGTGGGACACCCTTAGCAAGGACCTCCTAAATTGTGTCATTAAATATTGTTTTGAGATACAGTGCAAATGGAAGTTAAAGGTGCCTTAGTCACCAAGAATAAAAGGCATCCATTGAGCAAATACATAATGCCACTCTGCATTCATAGTGCTGCCCTGCTTCCCTTAAGCTTCTACCTTCTCTCTCCAGGGGAGTACACGGTCATGACATCCCAGTTCCACCTGAAGCGCAAGATTGGTTACTTTGTTATCCAGACCTACCTGCCTTGCATCATGACGGTCATCCTGTCCCAGGTGTCCTTCTGGCTGAACAGAGAGTCCGTCCCAGCCAGGACTGTCTTTGGTGAGTACAATGCAGGCCCGCCTGCCCCATCTGCTCCTCTGTCACACTTCAATGGAACCTGTAGTTGTTCTATGAAAAAAAGAATGCTTTTAAATGACCTTTACGATTTCTAAAGCACGAGTGCTTGTATCTTGAAATGTATTGAAAGATTTCTCGACAGATGCTAAGTATTTCAAACTGAACCGCCCCAGGTAAAGTGTTCAGTTGACTATACCAAGGATGGATTCGGCTGAATGACCCCCCAAAGATGGCTTTGTGTAATAATAGTGAATGAGTGCCATCCTCTTCTGTGCTTCTGAAAACTTTCACATCTTTTTGCAAGGTTTATTCTTTAGGTTTTTAGCAAATATATGATGTATATATTATATGTACATGTGTATATATATATATATACAGTATATACAGGTAATGGCCAAAATGTTGGAAACACTTGGGTAAATGAGGGACATTATTATTGGGTAAATGAGGGACTACATTCCTAGACATAGAATTCCATATTTTCTTAAAGAAAACAAATAAGAAAATCATTTCAAACCTTAATGAAAGGATATGAAGGGAGAGATATGGCGTAAAGTACTTTTTGAAAAAACAATTTTGATCTACTAATGCATTCCATGATGTTCTGGTCAAGGGGTGGGCACACCTTTCTGTTGAAACTGATTGCCATATCTTGATCCTTGGGAACAGTTCTCGTACATCAGGTCCCGTACGTCCACCAAACCCTTTTTGTTTTCTGTTTCACTTTCGTAAAGCGGTGTGTTGACCTATTCAGTTCTATTTTCTCGGTGTGATTTTTTCCACTGTGTCACATGTGCCTTCGAAGCGAGACAGAGAAAAGGTTAGTCCACTTCGGGAGCGGCTCGCCGCGCACCTCCCTGGCCGAGCGGGCACGTTCCTTTCCTTTTCCTCCGGATGTAGAAGCATGAGCCAGCCGTGCCCGTGAATCACGGCGGAGCCTTAGTCAAAGGTGTGTGCGCACGCCGTCCTCAGGGGACGCCCGGCCATTCGCGCACATATCGTCTGTCTCTCTGTGTTCCCGCTGTGTTTCTGCCTGGAGCGGCACTTCAGGTCTAACATCTGCGAGCAGAAGTCTGTCCTGTGTGAAACTCGCCATCTGACTCAACAAGGGACGTTATCTTGGTGTCACAGACAGGGTTATTAAAGAGCAAGGGGACCCAGTAAGGGGGTAGAGGGGGTTCTACACCACCCATATTGCCAAAATGACCACGTCTGTAAATCTTGATAATACTCCTCATTGCCAATGAAAGCAAAAGCTCCTTAGATGAGTCATTCAGGAATGTGGGATGCTTCCTCATGTCCTTTTCCATCTGATATATAATTCATTTTTATAATATTGGAAATGCAGTCTGGGGTAATTACGCATGCGAGGCAAATGCATTGAGTCCACACTAAGGCTTTTTAAGCAGCAAGGGGGAGAGGGTGTTTGACGTGAGCTGAAAGTGGTGTTGCTTTGGAAGTTATTGTTAGAACTTGCCTTGGCGTTACCTGACGCTGAGAGACAAAGCGTCAGCTCTTTATTGGAATGGCCACACTGTCTCGGGGGGATGTGTCACCACAGCGCGACCTTTGTTAAGTGACATAACTAAACCCTGTCATATTTGTCCTATTTATACGAGCAGCACTTTTGAGTATGCAGTCTAGACTTTTTCTACTCCAGTTCTCTCCATGTTTGTCACTTTGAGGCATACTGTGCAAAACGCTCCTATTTGACACTGTTCACAATGTGCGAGTGAGGTGACTAGATCTCTAAAAAGTTTAGCTTGTGCATGAAAAACAGGTTAATTTTATTCTTTTTCGTATTCTTTTTTATTCTCATCTTGCAATTTCTGTCTCCAACTATTAAGAGTTATCCAGAGTCTGGCAACCCCTGTATGTCGAGCAGGGAATCTGAAACAGAGATACTCGACAGTGCACCGTATGGTAATGCGTGTAAATGTTCATATTATATGTTATCATTATAATGTTCACTTAACTGTGAAGAGAAAGGCCAATGAAAAGTGCATGAAAAATGATGGTGGTGGTGAGAGAGAGAGAGAGATGGAGAGAGGGGTGAGTGTGGAAAATTTGCAAGGAGAATGAGAAAGTGAACAGATGGGAGAAAGAGGAAGACAAATGGAGTGAGAGAGACAGATAGAGGGGTAAGTGATGAGAGAAGAGAGGAAGAAAGCGCAAGGGAAAGACAAAAGGAGGACGCAAGTAAAGGAGTGAAAGAGACAGAAGGACCGAGAGAGAGAGAGAGAAAATGAGAAAAATAGAAAACCACGAGCAATGGGTGGGGGATTGAGTGAGAGAGGGAGCAGGAGCCAGGGAGAGAGTATTAAAGGACAACAGAAGCCGTACTCCTCCCTTATTAACAGGGCTGCGGATCGAACAATCTGGCACTGGTCCATTTTATCCCATGTGAGGCAGGTCTGTTTGGCCCATCACGGTTATAACCCCATGTGCCCCGCCACCCTCCTCCCAGCCAGCACTGAGGCCCAAACTGCTGATTGTGCATCCCCTCCAGCGCTGCCCCTTCATCTGTACCCCAGAGTGCGCCCTCTACAGTCGCGTGCCAGCATAACAATCGGACAACTAAACATGCCAGCACTGTTCCCAACCAGCATGTGCGACAGAGCAAGAAAAGCCCTGGGATACCCCTGGCCTCTGAACGTGGTAATTAAATGTGTGCTTGTGGCAAACGGGTGTTTGGGTGGCACTGAGGGCGTATTCCTCTTGCGTGTCTCAGACGTTAGGCTCCGTGAGCCGATCTTGCTCCAGTCCCCACAAACATGGGCCACCTCGGCCGAAGGACCACTGGCCCACGTGTGTCCAATTATAGCTTGAAATTATGATAAATAAAACAATATAAAAGGACCACCACTCCCCCCCTCCCCACTACCAGAGGTTCAGTTTAAATCGCGAGTGATATGGAATGAAACGAAGCCGTCTAAAATGGTCTCAGAAGAACCTCTGGAGGATTATCTGCAGATGGATCTTGTCCTGCCCTTGTTACAGGAGGCGTAGAAAGACAGGGGAGGGATATCGCTGCCCAATCGATTAATTCACAAACAGCCACACTCTGCTTCTGCTCAAACACGCCCTGAGCTGTCATTCTTATCGGGCATGAATTGTAAAGCTTAATGTATACAGTCATGTGCACAGTACAGGATCTGGCTCAGATCCAAAGCTTTTTCAATTCAATAAAATCATTTTGACTTCTGGGAAAAAAAAGATTTATTGCATATACAGTTTGTTGCATATAAACCTATGCTGCATTAATCACCCTACATACTTTTAAATTATGTTTAAAAATGCATTTATGATAAAATCAGCCTTGAGAAAATAATAAAATCAGGTAACTGGAAAATGCCCATCCACTAGGAAAAACACAGAACACCTTTTTACAAATACATAATAATTTGTCAAATGTATTGTGGTTAGTATAAAAGTGACTGCATATACAGTAGACCCTTGATAAAGATGAACAAAAAAGATTGTATAAAATAAACTATATAAGTAATGAGGTATATTTTATGTTCAAAAAATTCCAAACCTACAATACTAATCAATTGTTCAGAAAAATATATTTTAATAATATATTTTTTTCCAGAAAACATTTGGATCACAATTATTCACACGCCTAAATATTATTTTCAATTTAATCCAACAAAAACAAATCTTCATAAATATACAACTTATGTTAAGTTAATTGGAAGGTTATGGATCTATACAGTGGCCTACAATGGTTTCCAGTTTCCCTAGGGTATAAAAAGTGTGTCCACATTTGAAATACTTTGGTCATCATGGTGAAAGGTAAAGAACTCCCTGAAAGCATCAGACAAAATGTTATTGACCTCTACAGATCAGGAGATGGCTACGAAAAAATCACCAAAAAAGGATACCGCTTTCCAGTGTTTTGTCAATTATTAGGAAGTTTAAGGCCACTGGAACAGTGGCTAACCAGCCAGGTAGAGGACGCAAGTCTATCTTGCCCCTACGTGTAATGGGACGGATGGTTCGAGAGGCAAAAATAAGTCCAAGGAGCACAGTTCAAGATCTCCAAAACAATCTGGCATCTTGGGGTTACAAGGTGTCTAAAGCTACCATTCAACGACGCCTACATGACAATGGCCTTTATGGCAGAGTTGCAAGAAGAAGCCTCTTTTGAAGACAATTCACAGAAAAGGCAACTTGAATTCGTCAAACTACATCTGAACTACAATTGTTACTGTGTCTTGTGGTCCGATTAAACAAAAATCTAGCTTTTTGGACATGCACATCAGCATTATGTTTGGTGTCCAAAGAATGCAAGTAATATTGAAAAGCACCTCATGCCTACAGTGAAACATGGTGGTGGATCTTTAATGCTTTGGGGTTGTTTTGCATCCACAGGTCTTGGGACCCTTATTAAAATAGATGGAAAAAATATATAATTTGTGAACCTTTAAATTATTGTTCATGCCAATGCAATATTATTAAAGAACATAATTTTCTGAATTTTGTGAGCATAAAATAAATCTCATTACTCATTAGTTCATTTATACGATCTCTTCTGCTCATCTCTAATAAGGGTATGTATAAAAACTGAGTCAACTGTATCTTTTATCCATTGATAGTTAATTTGGCTGTAGTCCATTTGTCAAATTAAAAAAATGTCATGTCAACATTGTAAAATAATATGCATTTATTGTGCATATCAGTTTCATAGCCTTTTTGTAGTAAAGTCAAATTGTCTTATATACTATACGCACATCACTGTCTCCTTTCTCTCGACTTGATATATACGGCTTGACGATGTCAGGAGAGGATTGTTGAATCATGGCACCTGTTTTTCATATTTCGTATCCCACATATTTCATTATATTTCCGTATATAGCGCTTTGGATATGAAAGCCCACCAGAGTAACTCATTTCCATTTTTGGTATGAATCAGGGACAGAGACGTATGTCGACTTTATGCATAGTCTTTTTTTAAATGTGGAATAAATAAAGTCTGAAATGACAGCTGGTGGTTTTGAGTGATGAGGCACGGCGTAATCGTACGATCCCTTATTCAGGCTGGGTCCTGTGGGAGTCTGCACCAGTGTTACCAAGGTGAGGATAGCAGAGTCTGACCTACATAAATACCTCAATGGAGCATGTACTGTACATGGATGAAGTGTTAAAATTAAGTGTTAAAATTAAGATTGAATTAAGTCTTAACAGCCATTTCAAAGTCAGTACTTTCATTGTTGGAGGCCATTGCTGTTTGTGAGTGTGTATATGTATTTGTATGTATGCTTCTTTGAGCTGGCCTATTTATGAATAAAGTTTTGCATTGTATTCTGGCTCCATGTGTTGGGAGAGACAAGCTTTATTTTGTATATTTATTAATAGTGATTGACAGTGATGTCAGCACTATTAACGAAGTGGTCCGTAAACCCTCATAAACTCACAACAAGGTTAGAGTCGATGCGAGAGGGATCATATTAACTCAAAGAAAAAAATATGCTATGAAAAAAATGTGCTACTTATGTTAGGGGGTGGCTCAATACTTTGACACACTAATTGGTAACAGCAGGTGGTATTTTAAAGCTTTGGAATTATACATTACTGAGCACAAAGACATGTGTCACAAAAGGCATTTATTAGGGCTACTAAATTACATTGACTCTTGATGATGAAACAAAAGCTCTTCCCATCCTACAACACTTACCCACAATGCATTTCACCACTCATCCTCGCAGAGCCCAGAGGCAATTTAAATGGTGGCCCCTGGAGGAATCGTAAGGGTTTAAGAGTCTGGAATGTGAGTCTCTGCTGACTTTCACATATTCACTGTAATTAAGCCAATGCACTTCATGTATGCTGAGGGCAGTGGAATACAGCTAACTCCAGTAGCAGGCCTGCTATCGTAAAATAAGCTGTCGTCTCAGCATTTCAGAGGAGAGGCTAATTCAGCCTTTGAATTCTTTGGGTGGACAAGAGGTAAAGACGACAGCACACAATAGCAGTGCATGGTCTTATCTTGGAATGCTGCCACTATAGCTCCAATGGGTGGAGGTTTTGCTTCAAACATAAAGAATTGACATTTTGCTGGTGAAAAAATAGCTTTTTGTGCTGTTTCACAAAATTTTCACATCTGCAATTTCATTATGGTGTAACTCCTTTACTATCAGCATGGCCACGATTCTGTATAATTCCAAACCACTTAACTTTGTTATATTTTTCAACCATTGTTTACACATTATAAGCTCTCGACATGTCCACCCCCTAAAGTTATGCAAGTCAGAAAAAAATCCTAACTCTTCCTTAAACTTATATGTTAAAAACAATGTTTTTTGTGCTTAGATTTAATCTGGAAGCAGATTGATGAAGGAACGCATCACCCACACCGGCAGTGCTTTGATAGCCATTTTGTTTGCTTGTTGGTTTACATGTTTGGAGGGATTTGCTTTGGGTTCATTTGTGCGGCAAGCTAATTTCAGCATCTTAAATGATGGGAGTTTGAGATGAGATGCGCTGTTTAACTGCACAAACAGCTCAGCAGCTTCTCCTGTTGATGTCCCAGGGTTAGCTCTGGTTGAGGTGCGGTGATTGCTGTGTAATAATGTCATTATTTATGGCTGCATTTCCTCGTAAAAAGCACCGTTATTTGTAATGAGGGCACAGGGTATTGCGGAGCTATGATTCAGGATGTCAGAGCATACATAACTTCAGACCCATCCTGCTCCAGGAGTGTGGCAAGTGTGCCAATTGCAGCTGTAAGGTTTAGCTTACCGACGTCACTGATGACGTCTTTCTGTTTTATCCGGCTGTAAACGAGAGCATAATCACCGAACTTGATATTTAGGATCCGTAGCAACTCAGAGGACAATGCACCTGATGTTATTTTGTTGGATTTTCTACATGCTTATTTAATTCGGGGGGAGACAGGGTGTGTGTGTGTGTGTGTCTTTTCAAGGCATGTGATTTTAGGCCTCGAAAATAACACTTTCCCAAAATGTCTCAAGGAGGTGTAAGGCTGCTTGGAAATGAAAGATTATATTATTTTAACACAAATTATTTGAGGAAAAACGAAACTGTGAATCTGTGTTCTGTCCTCTTCTGAAACGTGTGGAATTAAAGCCCGTTGTGATTTTAAAATGCTTCTAATTTTAACAATCTCACAGCTGCTCTCTAATCGTCTTGGTGCAGATGAAAGATGAAAACCTCTCTGATGTTCTCTGCATATTTTTAGTCCTTGCAGCCCAAGACAATCAAGAGGTTTGTCTCTGTCTCCTCTCACATTCTCTCCCCAGAATAAACAGGGATATTTTAGGCAGGTAGGTGGTGGGGGTAGAGGAAGTGACATCAGCTATCTTAATTAAGGAGGAAGTGAAGCTGTGTAAATAAGTTGATGTAGTCTCCTCTTTAGGTCCATAATATTAAAGTGCTCCAGCTGTTTATAATTTGTATTTAACTTGTGTGTATAATTGGTGCATGGAATGTGTTTTAAATTACCCCTATTAATTTGGAGTTTGCCAAGTACCTAGCAAATACAGTAAATACCCCTCATTTACAATTTAGAAATACTATATACATGTATACATTTATAAATGCCTGATGACTGCAAGATGACTGCAGGTGGCTTTCAACGAAAAGCACACAAACCACTTTTCTGTGGTTGGCAAAGCATCAAATATTTATGTCAGGCTTTGTATTTTAAACATCAGAATAGAAGATGATTTAGCTATGAATGGGATAAATTCATCTTGTGTGAACATACACAGGTGTCTTTGTTACAATCGTGTAAAATACGTTTCTTCCATCCTCACACTCCCAGTTGATTTCTCCTTCTCAACTTAGAACATAGAACTCCCGATGCAAAAATGTTTTAGTGTGACAAAGTGATTAAACTTCACTGCTCCCAGAACGAGCGGCACGGTGGTGCAGTGGATAGCACTGTCGCCTCACAGCAAGAAGGTCTCGGGTTCGAATCCAGGCCGGGGGCCTTTCTGTGCGGAGTTTGCATGTTCTCCCCGTGTCCGCGTGGGTTTCCTCCGGGTACTCCGGTTTCCTCCCACAGTCCAAAGACATGCACGTTAGGCTAATTGGAGAGTCTAAATTGCCCGTAGGTATGAGTGTGTGAGTGAATGGTGTGTGTGTGCCCTGCGATGGATTGGCGACCTGTCCAGGGTGTATTCCTGCCTCTCGCCCGGAACGCATGCTGGGATAGGCTCCAGCCCGCGACCCTGACCAGGAATAAGTGGCTTAGATAATGGATGGATGGATGGATGCTCCCAGAACACACACTGTACTGTTCATGCTTGTATGTTTATGTGCTCCTTTGACCATTTGAAGATTCACATTATTCAGCACAGATATCGAGTCTCTTTGTTGTAAAACTGAGCCACTCTGTGGGTGAAGTTGTAATGAGATGATTGTGAAAGTTATATGTTTGGCTGTTAACATGCCATCTGTCCTTCCTTATAGATGTGTCTTGCCATTGGATCCCTCTAATCTCTACATTAGTTACACGGATTATATAAAATAATACTTTTTGGTTGTTCATTTTTATTCTGTTGTCATCCAATGATGAATAATGGGGACCGGATCTAACACTAATGCTCCTATATACATTAGGACATTATATATGTATATATATATTTATTTATTTTTGCAAAAGAGATTACTTCCCACAATGTATTCTATTGTACTCACAATGTATATTGTTTTACAAGGAAAGCAATCGGGCCTAACAGTTCAATATGGATTGCAGAGGCAGCACTGAATGCAAGAACCTGCCAAAGAACCGACCAGTAAAAAAGTGCTGCCATAAGGCTGTTTCCACTTTAATTCCCATTCACTTTCATTATCGTTACTCAATGAATATTTCACTGTAGCGTTGTTTGAGAAACACGCTAGTTTGCAGGTAGATGTATGTGTCTAATGCACTAATTGGACAAATTATGCCAGGTTAAGTATTGGGCACAGAAACCAGCATGTAGCTGCTCAAGAGACAGAGGTTTTCTGGGAAACTTTCATCAATTTTTAAAAAATGTATTGATTAGTATCCAATTGAGTGAAAGGTCAAATGGGGTAAGATTTTAGCTAATTGCCCATTCCATTTTTTCCCCAGATCCCAAGGGTTGCCAAACAAATTCTGTTAATAGAGCATAGTTCTAAAGTAAATAGGGTGATTAAGGGTACATTAGGGTGATTAAGGGTACAATCTGGCACCACCCGCTATACCCATACATTTCTAAGCCCGATAAATCCTTGCCCAGAGTGCTCAAAAGGACTTTGTCTTTTTAGATCGGAGTGCATTTTTGAATTGCATTTTTAGAAAATAAAACGGATACATTCCTTACTGATCTGACCACAAAGTATGTTTCACAGATTGAGATACAGTTCTTTGCTTAAATGAATGTAGAAGACTGAGGTGGCGCCTGCCCTGGATAATGAATAGATTAACATAAAGAGACATGTGGTCTAGTAAGAAGCTAAAATTGTCAATGTTTGTGTCTTTGGTACTGAGAGCTACTGATGGATGAATGGAGCTGCTTTGTGATAGGATAAAGAGGTTTTATCATTGCCATCTCATGAAGTCTTGTTAGGCTCAGGCTATGAACAAATACATGTACAAATTTAATTGGGGTTTTTGGTTTAATTAAATGCCCAAATGAAGACAATGTATATCTGCAGTTGACGGTGTAGGATTAGAGCTCTCTTTGCAGGGTAATGTATTCCCACTCGAACGGGCTGTATTGGATGAAAGCTTTCAGATAACAGGACAGATACAGTGGCTTCCCAGCTAACAATGTTTGTTTCCAAGAACATTGGCAAAAGTTTAACGTAAATAATAGCAGATTGTACTTATATAGCACTTTTCAAGAACCCAAAGCGCTTTACAGTGAAGGGGAAAACTCACCTCTGTGTAGCACCCACCTGGGTGATGCATGGCAGCCATTTTGTGCCAGGACACTCACCAGACATCAGCTTAAGGTGGAGACAAAAGGAATTATTGAGACAATTAAACTGGGGGATGATTAGGTGGCAGATTGAAAGAGCCATGTTGGTAATTTGACCAGGATACCAGGGAACCCCCTAGCCTTTGCAATACGTGCCATGGGATCTTTAGTGACCAGTCAGGACCTTGGTTTAACATCTCATCTGAAAAATTGTGTCTCCTACAGCACAGTGTCTTTGTCACTGCACTAGGGCATTAGGTTTAAAAAAAAATATATATATATATATTTAACCAGCCCTGACTGGCCCATCAACACCACTTCCAGCAGCATCTTAGTTTTCCCAGTAGGCCGCAGTGTCTGTAGGGCTAGTCAAACATAGTCTTGGAGGGCTGCAGTATCTACAGGGCTACTCAAATATAGTCTTGGAGGGCTGCAATGTCTACAAAGCTACTCAACCATAGTTCTAGAGGGCCATAGTGTAGTGAGCTGGGAAAACTTGCTAAATTCCCGGAATGGTGTATCCCTGCCTTAGTATCCTTGTCTTTTTTTCACAAAATAAGTCCCAGATCAAAATTTGTCCAAGATCAACATTACAAAATGTGTGTTCTCATTTGATAGCAAGGACAGGAAAATAAAGGAACAGTCACCAGAAAATACATGAATAAGAACATTCACCACAAAAATGACAACCTTGCTATGTTTTTGAAATAGGAAACATTAAGATTAACATTACTTATATTATGCATATAGTGGGCTATAGGGAAAAGGACTGAAAGTGCTAAAAGTCATAATCTTTGGGACTCTCATAATCTTTTAGATGGCTTTTGACAAGATTTATTCATAATTTGGTCTCAGTTTTAATCTGCTGCATTTACTCTGTCATTGTTCATAATATGGGTCTTACTATAAATCATAATACAAAACGACAGTTAGTGTTGGTGGTGGAGAAGAACATGGCTTTTCCATTAGCTAGTCTGATCAATAATTGTAATACATTACTAAGACCCATAGCAAACAAATGTGTCAAATTGGATTTTTTTATTTTTTTATTTGGCAAACACATCAAACCAACTTGTACATTAAACCCAGATACAGTGGCCAAGATTATTAACTATGGGCAATTGACTAGCTCAAAGGGTAAAAGTACTCATCACAAGCTAAGGTCAGGCCCCATGGCCATTGCATTGCAGGTTAACCAACTGTGACTAGGAGCCAGGGCATTCATTAGGTTCAGCTATGGTTGCTTGAGTTGCTGCTGCATTTGTTCTTCCCAGTTACACTCTAGGCACCCAAAAGCTACCATGTGTCATTAGTGAGAGATATGCTTCTCCTTTGATCGCTGCTAGCGTTACCATAGTAATGTGTGACCTGCAGTGTGGAGAATAGTTACAGGCGAGTACACTGAAGGAGTTGGCGCATGTCAGAAAGAGACTCGAGCAGCACAATTTGTGCTTCCAAAATTGGGAAATGTGTGGTGAAAGGGCCCATGCTCCTTTCTTGACAGCAAGTTCAAGAATTCCAAATTGACTTTAAGGATCTAAGTGAACGGTGTAATATTAGATGACAGTACTTATCCGTTTTTACCTTTTGGCTGAATGCACCTATTCTAACGCAGCAGCGCAAGTGCATTTCAACACTGCCCATGCTAATAGAGATGCACAATTCAGAGTTCTTTACTGGTGTGTTGAAAAGATGTTTCGCATCTTTTTATTGCTTGTGAGTGGCACCGACACCAGCATGCAACATCATTATGGAATGCATTGTATTATTCAATATTGCTATCATATTGCTACCAGTCCGCAGGTCCCATTTGCTGGTGGGTTCATGAATAATGACCCTATCATCAATAATGACCCTTCAGGGCCTCCCGCGTGGCCCAGTGGTTACAAAGTCCGACGCTGGTTCAATTCCCCGTCTCGCCAGAGTCGGCTCTGGCCGGGAGCACCACCAGGGGCAGCGATTGGCTGTCCGCCCCAGGGAGGGGGGAGGGAAGCCGACATGACGTTCGCTGCACATAAGAGTGGCCCTGTAGTACCGGGTTACGGTCAACGGCTTGGCGAGTGCCGTCTCGGAGGAGGCGTTTCTTCGTGTTACCTAGTCACTACCGGTCGCAGGACTACGGCAGCGAACTCACATTACTAGGGGGGGATTGACATAAAAAATAGTGGGTCTAATTGTCTCCCAAATTGGGAGAAAATGGGATAAAATCAGAAACAAAAAAAGATAAAATAATAATGACCCTTCATCAGTTCCACTGCAGGATTGACATGCAATGTGAGATGAATTGTGAAAAGCATTGTGGGTTATGAAGTCAAAAATAAAGTAGGCTGCTGGGTGGGTCCTTTTATGATACTGTCCTAGTGGGTGGACCGGCCACACATTCTGGTATTGAAGCCAGACCATGCCAGCCATTACTGGCAGGCCTGCAGGGCAGCATATAATTGGCTATAGAGAATTGGGTGGCATGGGAGGGAGGGGTCTCAAGTTTGTGGGTTGTCTCATCTGGCCTACCTTGTGCCTACTCAAGTATCCTTACACATTAAGTATCCTCTGTAAGGCATGCTTGCACTTTACTTAATCGAGGAGTTTAAACTCAAACACACCCAAATTTATCCTTCCAAACTAGGACAAATTGGGGTAAAAAATAAAATATAAAAATACAATAATTAAAACCTGGGAGTGATAATAACCTATGTTTGACTGAATAAAATAACCCCTGTGATAATATATTTTCCTGGTTAAAAGTTGCTTGCCCTAAATTGCCTTGTGTTTTATATTCATTTATGTAGAATCGTCAATGTGAATAAACAAAACAATGACAAAACAAAACAGGACATGGATTCAATTAACATTTGACAATCACCATAATTAACTTGCAAAAAAATGTACGCTTGCATTTAACTTGAGTCAAAGTTAAGGACAAATGTTGAATCTGGGCCAATATGTATGTTTATACAAGTTTTTTACATACTTATTTTTTTAATCCTCCTTCAAAATAAGAACAGGTTGATCCGGCAATCTTGGTCACAATAGTTATGATCAGTACTCATAATTTAGAAAAACCTGACAGGAGCATTTGATCACAATTGCATGTCAGATCAGATTACTGAATCCATGTCCAGATAAGAGCAATCTTGGTCATATTTAAAAGTTAGTGAATCAGAAATCAGAAATCAGAAATACTTTATTGATCCCCGAGGGGAAATATATACTGATCAGCAGGTAATCTCCAAAGTTTGAAAAAAACACCATAGGAGCAGAAGCTCTATAGACTTGGACTATCAACTGAATACTGATCTGGAATTGCCTTGATTTACCATTAATCAGTGTTAAAGCCCTGTTTGACAAAAATATATAAAAAATGCATGTTTTTTAGCATACAGTATTTGCTGATATGTGCTGTCTCAATTAAGATGAATTAGTTCTTCAAGGAGTTTTTTTCACAGCCCTAAAACAGTTATTTGAACAGCTCATTTAAGATAATTTACCTCATTCAATGAATGACAACACTTTAGTTATTTCATAAAGGACAGAGCACAGTCAAATGAAGTATCTGCCAAGACATCACAAGATCCAGATAAGTTATCAGTGAGCAAATCCCATGAAAAACCTTCATGATCAGTTGCTAAGCTAATGAGAACCAGTGTATGCTGTGGGTTTCCCTGGCCGATACATGGAGCCCTCACCATGTGCTGCCCCTTTAAGAGAAAAGCAGGTTCCCTCTCTCCTGTGACAGGGAATACCGCTACAATATCCAGAGCATTCTTAGACAACAGGTCACTCAAGCATAACGTAGTGAAGCCAAAGCCTGCATTGACCTGGCTTACGTTAAGGAGAACTGAAATCTTTTTCTTTCTTTTAAAAAAAATGCTATGAATGAATTCCCCTTTGTGTGGGTGTATGAACAGAGAATTAATGGCTGCTAAAGAAGTCTTGTTGAGCTGTTCAAAAAGGACCAAATGATACATGTTAGGGACAGAAGGCATTTTGTTCCTGTTTTGAAAATGCATTATTCAGCGCACGTGCTGAATGTTTGTAATATCATTTAAAGCCACTGCAAATACTTGTACAAATTCTGGGAACTGCTTCCAGAAACATTATTTTATATGTGGCCTGCTGCCATGTGCCATTCACAATGAATGTCAAGTATGGAATCATACCTGCATTACGTACATGCTTTAATTAGCTTCATCTGCTTAATGATGTGCTCATATGGCATTCACAGTGATCCATTGCCTGACAGATTAAAGACGGGGGGGCTCTCGTCTGCGTTCAAAGCATGGAAATGTGAATCGTGACTGAGGCCCAGCAGAATGACACCAAAATTTGACAGCCCTCACATAATGCAAATGACCCTTTTTTTAAAAGCTTGTTGGAAGTCTGTGAAGTGTAGAACACTATGCTGTCATGGTTTTGGATAAACTAATTACTGTAGTGACCGTCTAACAAGCCTTACTGAATATGAATGCTGAATGTCTGATGTTCAAGTTCTAGGACTCTATAACGTTGGCTATAGTTATGTTGGTGCTTTATCACCGACCCCCCTTAAGTAAACATCGACTGTTGTTTTTTCTTCTTCTTTCTGTTGACAGAGATATGTGCAGACATTACCCAATTCCTATTTGTATTAGTTTGAATCGCCAAGATTAGGTGTGCAGGTGCAGGTGAAATCATTATTTTTGGTAGCATTCGTCTTCCTTTTTATGCAGCACACTAGTGTTCACACTCTTTTCATGGGAGCATGAACCGAGGTTCGGCACATGTAGGGAAGAAGCAGGCAACCTTTGTACGATGTAACAGGGATTTCAGTCTGTTTGTTCTTATGAAAAGGCACAAGGCTGAAAGCAGCATAGAAAGAGCCTGCGGAGCTCAAAACAGACAGACAACTGAACAAAGGGTGGCTAGCCACTTGCATTCAGTTTTGAATGCAACAGCAGTGGTTTTTGCCGATATGGCCTCCCCCAGGCAGTGTGACCATACCAAAAGGAACCAAGTGAGAGTCGTCGTTGGACATGCCAGTAGATTTCCCCTGGAAAGCTGGGGCACGTTTCATGAAAAATGCAATGCGCAAGCTAATATCTGCGAGATGAGATCGTTTTGTCGGTCTCTTTATGGAGCATTTCATAAAGGAATTGCAATTTCAGTCCAAAAGTTAATTCCACAAATTCATCTCTCAAAGCACACGCATGGAGAAATCTGCCGCACTGTAATCATTTTCATTCCCCTGCCTCGCTTTGTTTCAGTGGCAATGAGTGGGCACACACATGCATACATAAACACATGAACACTCAATATAGGGAATATAGGTCCCAAAAGGTGAATGTAGCCTATTTTGTGCTATAAACAAAACAATGTAATTGTCAATGAAAAGCAATCCACATCCATTCAAATTTGAAAGGAAATGCCATCACATTTGTTCATTATATGGCAAAAAGAGGTTAGATAATAATTAGAATGAGTAAGAATGGTATTGTGGGGTTTGCGATAACCCTCAAGTGGCGGAAAGTATTTGAATGTTGTTGACAATAATATGCAATAATTCACAAAAACAAGATGCTTGCAATATTTTGCAATAAAGGCTTGCCGTATTTTTTCATAGATTTTTTCACATTTGTAATTTTGTAATTATGTGTAACACTGTGATGAAGAACTGCCATTGTATAACAGCACAATTCGGGTGTAAGGCATATGACTGGCCTGGTAGAATGGGGAATCAATGTACAGTCAGTTTGGTACAGCCAGGCTGCACATTTGGCAAACATGCAAACTGATATTAGCATGCTCTTTACTATTTGTGTGGATTTCGAATTACTGCAGTTAGTCACCACCCCCTGCAGCACAGTGTCCCCATCATTGCATGAAATAATTGATCTAATACTTGATTGTTTATAAGTCCATCCTACACCACATCCAACAGCTGGCTGGTGACCAGATGTTCCCTCTATTGATTCAACTATTTTTAATCACTGAAAAATATACAGAATACGTATATTGAAGATTGCTAAATCAGTGGTAGTTTTTTTATGCCATTTGGCTGTATAGAAATAAAGGGTATAATTGCTTTGGTTTTATTGTATTGCACGGAGACTGCTGTGCACCCAATACAAAAATATATGGCGTTAGTCTATCCAAGTTTAAAACAACATCAGGGGTCAGGTGTCCATGAGTGTATTGTATCCCCCCATATATAATAGTATAGTGAAAGTAAATGCATTGTGCCATGTTATCATCTGCTTTTGATCCAGTATAACAGTGTATTTCAATGATTTAATCAGGCGTGACTGTGCTGATAGGTGATCTGATAGGACTGGACATCACTAGCAAGATATCCATCATCATTTCTGGAAGAAAAAGTATGATCAAAATGTAAACACCTTTCACCACACTTTTTTCAGCCCCAGCTAGTCAGCGAGGAATTGGTGTTATTTTTACACTCTTCACAGGCTGTGAAGTCAATGTCTTTATCCTTGAGTGAAAAATACAAGCTGTCTTGCCTGTTCTCCGTTGTGGGTGGCTGCAGTTCCTTGTGATGCTGTTTCATTTAATAGCCCTGCGTCTCTTGCTATCAGGGGGGAATGTCTCCGTTCTTACAGACGTCGGTCGTGTTGGATTGACACAAGCAGGGATCAGGCAGAGCTCGTGCACAGCGAAAGGGTGTCCATCCCAAATGACCTTACGCTGCACGGTGGAGGTCCGTTTGTGTCCAGGGGCAGGAGAAGCGGCTAGAGGGACTGCTCCCCCTTACCTCCAGTCACTCATCACACCCTACACCCCAGCCAGACCACTCCGATCCACCTCCTCTGGCAAACTGACTGTCCCATCCCCGGGCGCCCGGCAAACTACACACCATCTTGCCTCTTCTGTCCTGACCCCTCGGTGGTGGAATGATCTTCCGCACTTGGTCAGTATCGTGGAATCACTCGCGATCTTCCGCAAGAGACTCAAAACCCACCTTTTCAAGTTGAAGTTGAAGGATGTCAGCCCCCTGACAACAATACAGACTAATTACCAACTCGCAGGTTCCTCCCACTAATCAACTACAGACATGAGTGCTATGCCTGTTAAAACAAAACCGATTGAAACGCTAAGTATCAATCAACTTTTAACTAAATCTTATAAGTAGCGACTGAAGCTAGTAATCGAGACTAATAAACTGTGGAACAAAAGCAACAAGCTACTAATTAAGCTAACAAAGTAACGAGAGCTGCTACTGCAACAAGTGAAAACAGGCAGCGAACGCAGAAAACTACACACAAAGTCTAACGCTGGGTAACCAACACTTACTAGAACGCAATGAGATGACTCTTACCGTGATCGAATGCACACTTATGGTACTTAACCTGAATTGCTTCAGTAAAATATCCAGCTGTATAAATGGATTGTATGTAAAGAAATGTAAACTGTGTAAGTTACTCTGGATAAGAGCGTCTGCTAAATGCCTAAAAATGTAAAATATAAAAATGTAATCTTGTAAGTCGCTCTGGATAAGAGCGTCTGCTAAAGGCTTAAAATGTAAATGTAATGTAAATTAAACCCAGCCTGATGGTACAGATGCACATTGTGCCCACGCCAACGCAGTTTATGGATATAACAGGTGGAACACCTTTATGTAGTGTGTACACCTACTTTCTTAGAGGACAAAACTGGACAAGCAAAATGGAAAATGCCAAAATTACATTTACATACAAAGCAAATATACAGTGTGAGGTGGCTCTAACTTATGTTTAATAAATCAGAAGTATGGTGGCTATAATGGGCTATAATGGCACTAAAATAAAAGGAGTGATGGATTGCTTGTATACACAGTAGATACTGAATACATGGTCTCTGTTGGTTCTGTTCTGCCACACCTCTGACCGGTCAAAGGCTGCTAGCCTTATATATTTTTACATATACCTGCTCTGTGCGAACCAAGGTGAGGCGCTCGGAAAGGCAAAATCTCCGTGACAGCGGGGGATCGTTGACCTCATCGGTTAGCGACTACGTTCCACCCAAGTGGCTGAGCCCTCTCTCCGTTTCTGTCCCCCTCTCTCTTCAGGTGTGACGACCGTGCTGACCATGACCACCCTGAGCATTAGCGCCCGCAACTCCCTGCCCAAGGTGGCCTACGCCACCGCCATGGACTGGTTCATCGCCGTCTGCTACGCCTTTGTCTTCTCTGCCCTCATCGAGTTTGCCACCGTCAACTACTTCACCAAGCGTGGGTGGGCGTGGGACGGAAAGAGCGTGGTGAATGAAAAGGTAATGCTGACCATTCGCCACTGCCTGGGTATTGTCTCTGGGGCCCGTTTGGCCCATCTAGGCTTGTCATTCACCTACAATCTAGAGAATATCCAGTATTGCATCAAGCCTGGACTTGAACACCCTATGTGTGTGTTGGTCAGGTTCTGAATGTCAATGGGACTTTTACCTGGTTAAATAAAGGTTAAGTAAAAACTTGTCTCTGCCTCCACTAGAGGGTACATGAAAGAGGGTATACGATTCATTGTGCAGCCCGTGTGGATTACACTACCTTCGCTAACTGTTCACTGCACAACCATTTGCCGTTGAACACCATCAAAGCAGGACCTTTTCTTCTCTGTCTAAATGATTGAGTGGTCTTAAGAGGTCAGGTCTTATCACACAGGTTTGTCGATTTTGTTGTTTGCTTTTTCTCCTTTTTCTCCCCTATTCTAAGCTGCAACCTCCGCTGTAAATTTGTTAGAGCATAGACAAGCACATGCTCTCCTACAAATTGCCTGGACGCTTGCCTTCGACCAAGCAAATGGACTGATTCGATCCAGTAAAAAAAGTACCTCTGAGAGGCATTTTGAGGAGAAGCATACATTCTAGTACTGGTTTCTCTGTCGCAAGCCCATCAGGCGACAAAAACAGAAATGCTCCAACTTGCCCCTAAGATGGTTTGGATGCGACGAACCAACACAATTTCTACAACGACCTGAGCGAACGTTAACAGATTCACATCTGCCAAACCCCTGCTGTCAAACACTTAAATCGCCAGTCTGAGGCAGGCATCCTGGGGTGTGAGAAAAGGCAGTAAATGGCTTGTGGAAAACTCACCTCAGACGCAAGAGATTGACACATTATGGTGGCCCCTCGATTTCTTTCTCCACGTGTTGTGGGTGAAGCCAAAATTGGTATCTCACAAAAAAAAAGCATGGCGGCAATAATAGGGGGCAGATAAAAGTGCGACAGGAGAAAAAGAGGACTGCGACTGCACAGCAAATCAAAAGGTAGCCAGAGCGGTAGAGGTGGCGTTATCGTTCTGCCAAGATAAGTCAGATGCGGGAAGAGAAGAACACATTACACGAAACGTTTTTACCACTATATACCACTATATATTCCCACCAAATATGAAACACCCTGAAAAATCTCATTTTCCGTAATCTCAGAAAGAGTCCCTTTGGTTTATGAGGTAATAGAACCCCATGGTTTATGGATCAGTGTAATGCAGTCTGGTGCTAGAATGGGATCTGTTGATCTGAGCAAGGGTGGGAGGCTGAACATACGGTGATATACTTTTTCTATTAAAAACTGTTTTTACCCTGATCTCCAATGGAATCTGCTCAGTTTATTGTGTTGCATTAAAAGCGCAAGACCTGGACAAAACCTGTCGTCAGCCCCAAATTATTAGCCCGATTGAAATAAATTCAGGCCCAGCCTATAAAAGTGCACTGACCTTCAAATGAATCAAGGTAAGGCAGTGTCATTCCTTTTCCAACTGTGCCCGTCTCATTCTGTTTTACTTCAGCTTTTAGGTTACGGATAATATGGCGCTCAAAGTAAATTGGCATCCAAATCCACATGTGCGAAATTTGGTTTAAATCTGGAAAGAAAAATAATGCAAATCTACTGTGCATGTAATTATTTCCTATCATTTAAAATAGTGTAATTATTCATTATAATTAAGCTCCTGCGAGATGTCAGCCGATGACGTCAGCCAGCGACAGTCGAAATGGTGTGCTCTACCGGTTTGAAGCAGGCAGCAAACATAGAGTGGGGGGCCAATGCTGCCATACCTGATCTTACCACATTCATGCAGTGGTTACGAGACCCGGCTCTGACGCAGTTTGTGTGGATGTCTCCAGTGGCCCCATTACATAGACTGGCCCAAGGAATATCATCAGAAACATTAATGGCATGTTAGCAAAAAAAAAAAGAAGAGAAATTACCTAATTTTTGGTTCCGTGGCATGGTTTCCAGGAGTTTCCAGGGAATCGAACCCCGGCCACAGTGGGCAACAGGCATCCTGTTTGGATACCTTTACCGTTATGCCACCTGGGAGGCCACATGGAGACTTTTAGTGCACGTGTATCTTTAGAACTCAGCACACGCTAGGCTCACAGATGGAATGTCTGAGGTGTTTTTAGTCTAAATGGGGTCATGGAAGCAAGTTTACCTACAATTACCATCTTCTAGCAGATGCAAATTGCTGGAACCAAGCACATCGTTTGTTTAACCAAGAAAGTTCCAGAACACTGTCTCCTTTCATCCCTAAGGCCAAGCATGCAGAAATTCTAAATGAGTGGTGATTGGGATGTTGTTGCATAAGATCGATTTTCCTGCAAAGCCACTTATAGTGGGCACATGTTCAAGATTTATGAATTGTTTTCATTCATCTGGTTGCCAACTGAAGGTTTTATTGCCTGTTTCAATGATTGATTGGATGGCTAGAACATCGGGATGTTTCCTTTACTCTTTCCTGTTAGTGATGATGGCGTTTAAACGACAACAATGTGTCAATACCTTAGCTTAAGATCTCATTGAAAGACCTGTCCTCAGACAGAGAATAGATTGTGATTAGTCAGTGAGGTAAGCTCCTGCTTCCAAGGGTTTATTAGTGGGGGTGGGGAGACGGATGGCACCATCACGAGAAGTGCAACATCACACCCCTCGAGACCACCACACATTGGGTGCTGTGCCTACAGAAATTCAGGAAGGAACCCTTAAAATCAGGCCATTTCTCCTCTCTCAGTACCAAAATTCAGCAGGCTAGGCTGGCTCAGCTGAACCAGGTGTTTTAGTGCCTGAATGGAATAAATGCATATGGCCTCTAGAAGAGCCTAGGGCAGCCCTAGGGTGTCATAGTGGTTATTGGGAACTGCTTAGTTCTGGTTTGGCTGAAATAAGTAGATACATCACAGTCTTAAAGCTGTCTTAAAGCCGTCTGGATAACACTGGGCCTGGCAATTGTAGCCTTGAGCAAAACCCTAAACCTACACTGCCACAGAAAATATCCAGTTGTATAAATGGACAGCATGCAAACATGAAAGCTCTGTAAATCACAAGGGCATCTGGTAAGCAAAACTGCAACAAAAGCTAATATGCAAACACAGACCGAATGGATGTACCCAAACAGCAATTATAACTTTATCACCAGTTATATGAATCACAAGACTTTTAAAAGCTGAAGTTGAGTCACTCCTCGTATAGTGACGGTATAAGCTTGCAAGCTTGCAGTTATTTCTCCTGCAGCTGAGCGTTTACAATACAGTATCGATTGGCCCTGCTCCAGCCAGTTCTCTTCTAAATAATTGAAATATGAATTATGGCCAAGGAGTGTTGTTTAAAGCCAGGAGAGTTTGACATGTGGGTAATGGATGTCGATGTTGCAGGTGGCTGCATTTGCCACACCTACAGGAGTCCATCATATTATGGCAGCACACCTAACTCATTAAATGAAAGCACACACACACACACACAAAAAAACCACTATAGGAATTAAGTTGAGCGTTTATTTCATTTACGAGGTATCCAAGCCGTATCGTCTTTTACAACTGAATGGATCTGTCGTAAAAATAGTTGGTATACGCAATAACTCACTATAAAGTGTCTGTCAGTCTGCAAATATACAAAAGGGCTGACGCTCTGCATAGTGTTAATGGGGGTTGACACACACACACACACACACACACACACACACACATCAGCGTAAGTGATAGAAAAGTCGCTGGGCCAACAGCCAACCTGTCCAATCCAGTCTAGTCCAGTTTTATATCTGCACCGAGGAAACTTTCTTGCAGAACTTCATCTGTTTTAAACTGGGTTCGATGACATGCACTGCGAAAGTCTCTCATCAATAGTGCAGGCTGGACCTTATATCTGGCACTTCTGTGTGTCGTTCATATATTCATGTATTTTGTTTGTTTGTTTGTTTGTTTTAGTTTTTTCCATTTTTTAGAACAACGCATTTTGGGTTTTATCAGTGCTTCTTGTTAAAAGCACTTTTGTATGAAGTGCTTTTAATCAGAAATCAAAGGCTACTTTACTGTAAAATGTGACATTAACATTACACTTCCCCATAAACTCTGAGCAAACTAAACCATTCAAACTCGTATAGCTAGTGATGTTCATTGTTTTATATGAATTACTTTCTAGAGCTGCAAATGATGAAGGTTTCCTTTCTTTTCCTTTCATTTTATTTAAATAAATATATTCTTTTTTCTAAAGTGAATGCTGTTTTCAAATGATGTGGAAGGATTTGTGTTAAAATGAGTGACTTGATGAATGACACATTCCAATGTGATCAATTTTCCTTTCATTTTATTTAAAAAACAAGTAAATTTCAAATATTCAATTACATGAAAGCACACATCATTGATTTTCTGCTCAAACTGTGAATGAGGTGTTGCTGTCTGACATGTTTGCCAAATGTCCAGCATCTCAACAAAACTGTTTTCAGTAAACTTAAAATAGTGAAATATTGAAACCTGAATCATTAGACAAAGTTAGACAAATGCTTTTAAAGGCATAGCTGTTTCAGTGTTCAGGGCCAGTTTATCAGTCTTCATCGGTTAAAACAAATTCCTGTGGCTTTAGCCTGGCCTGATGGTCAGTGGCAGTGTGTTAAAATGAGTGACCCCATTGAGTCATCACGAATGACAATGACATTCCCATTCAGGTTGTGGGCATTGGTTTGTTTCCCATTGGGATATACCTGAAAAATGTATGGTGGCATTCATTACTGTGATTTTTGGCAGTCAGCAGCTTTGGATAAAAGCATCTGCTAAATGGCTGTGGATATTTTCCCTCCTGTATTATATTATGGTTCTGTGTGGCTCAAAATGGCATATATATTATTATATTATATACATATTAAATATTATATATTATCTAAAATGGCATATATATTATTATATTATATACATATTATATTATATTGTCTGCTTTTGGGGGATGCTGGATCTGTAACGTAACATTTGGAGTTGGGTCAGAAGGTGACGCGTGGTCTCCCTTGACATACAAATATGTCCATACTGTAAGTGTCCCGTGGCTGTTGCGGTCCAAAGCTATTGATGTATTGATTCTGCCAACAGTTCTAATATATAAACACTGCATGTCCTGCATTGCCGTTCAAACGGTCCTACCAGAGAGGTGCGACTGGTAAGGTGAATTTCCTTAATGTCTTCAAAATTAAAATTGGGGCTGTTTACAGAACAGTGTTTTATTACTTTGTCACTGAGAAAACATTTTTGCCACAAAGGAAACCTGTCCAGGTTATTGCAAGACTCAGGGCACATGCCTTTCTATCTTAAACGTTTTAAACTTCTATCTTAAACGAGGCCTTTCTGTGTGGAGTTCTCCCCGTGTCCATGTGGGTTTCCTCCAGGTACTCCGGTTTCCTCCCACGGTACAAAGACTTGCACATTAGGCTAATTGGAGAGTCTAAATTGCCTGTAGGTATGAGTGTGTGAGTGAATGGTGTATGTGTCCTGCGATGGATTGGCGACCTGGCCAGGATGCATTCTTATCTCTCACCCAATGCATGCTGGGATAGGCTCCAGTGACCCTGACCAGGAATAAGTGAGTTAGATAATGACTGAATGAATGAACTTTTAAAAATAGCTGAGCATTGGTGTGCCTTTCACCTGGTTTTGAGTATGTGGATGAATTTACACCCAATGGTTTTTTTTGGTGAAATCTGATGTGCTTGAAAGCTTGTGTCTAAAGCATGTGCAGATAGCATTCAGACAAGTAGCTTTACCTCCCAGTTAAGAAGCCAGAGTGTGTGGGTGGAGCTCACCTTCAGTTGGCTGCATTTTGCATTTAGATGCAAAAAGGCACAACAGCCTTTTCCGTAATCCAAGGAGCTATTCTTTTTCTTTTCTTATTTTCTTTTGTTATCTTCATTTTCCAAACCTCCTTCCCTTGACCTTGGAGACAATCCGTACAATTCAACATTCCTGTGCTTGCAAGTTAGCAACTTCATCTGCAGCCACATTCCAAGCTGTGTCTCCAACAACACCCACCACTCCCCAAACACCCCCCAAATCCCCAGTCCCCCCATGCCCTCCCACCTGGTAAATGGCGCAGAAAAAATGATTCAGCACACCCTCCCCAAAAATGATCCATGGTCTTGGTGGCTCTGGACATGAGAAACTCGCTTCTCCCCCCCTTCCATCCTGTAACTTGCAACTAACCCCACAGAAACAAACAATAAGGCGGCTGGTCCAACAACGTAGTGGATAGTACAATCCACCTGGGTATTTAACTGTTTACAATGAGATCTGCTAGTTTAGCCGGTAGCTAAGATTAGCTTATAAAATCACAGTAGCCTACCATAGTTTAACTACTAAGTATGAGACACAATTAATGTTACATCCTGCCTGGCTAAACATTTCCATGACAAGCTAGCAATAACATAATCACCTGACCAGCATTGCTGCAGTAGAGTACAAAAATGGCAAACCGGATTAAAGACACTGGAATTTGCAACACCGGGCAGTCAATTGTTGCTGTCCATTAAAGTAAGTAGCGATGGGCACTCCGGGCACAGCGAGTCCAAAAACTTGGTAGCCTCCACAGGAGAGTTGAACAGATGGGCCTATCCAAGGAACTATTATTATGACGGACCCCCGGTTGCAAATTATTTAAAAAAATTATTAAAATGTTATAATGTTATATGTTATATAAAATGTTATGACATTACATCCAGTGCATACGTATGTGTGTTTTTACTTTACCATAGAAAAAGGAGAAGGCCTCGGTCATGAAGAAGAACAATGCGTACGCAGTGGCAGTGGCCAACTACGCGCCCAACATCACCAAGGACTCGATCCTGCCCACCATCTCCAAGGGTGGCACCACAGACCCCAACAAGGTGAGGCCCGAAGCCAAGCCCGTGGAGAACAAGAAGACCTTCAACAGCGTGAGCAAAATCGACCGTATGTCCCGGATTATGTTCCCTGTCCTCTTTGGAAGCTTCAATCTGGTATACTGGGCTACATATCTAAACAGAGAACCTGTCATCAAGGACATGGTGCCCTCTAAGTAAGTTCCAGATCACAGTGCAATGTATCCTTAATACAGGATTGAAGACATGCCAAACACAACCGGTAACTGCTAACCTACGTGCTTTGGTGAATTGGCATAGGACAGGCAAAGCACTGGAATTATTTTTAGACCTTGTTTTTCTTTTGTTTGTTTGTTTGTTTTTATATTCCACAATTTACATCTCAGCAGTGCTTTTCGAATGACACATGCAGCTGTAAGTATGTGTTTATTTTCATGCAAACTGTAATGAATTTCTTGGGTGACACTGTTATTTATCATTTTTTTAAAAGCTTGTGTTCATATGGTTTATCGTCATGTGATGATGATTCCCCGCATTGGAAAAGCTAGAAATGGAAAACCAAAATATCTTTTCAATATTTTGGACTGTAAGATACTGTAAAAGATCATGGTAAAATCCCCGTACTGTATGCAATTATGCTTCTCGATTTGATCTCTTCTTTCAGTGTTTGTCTAGATATTTGCTGTTTGTAGTATTAAAATACATCTAGAGTGATTCTATGTGAAAGTAAAAATGAGGGAAAGTGTTTAGGTGGACACAGCAAGCACTTATAAATCAGTCCTGCTAAGACTGATTTACTTGGTGCATACTTGGAACGGCCAACTAAACACTGTCCCTGAGGTTCATTTTGTGATCCTTATTGTGACGTTTTCCATAAAACTATTTCAAATTAGATATACACCATTATGTCAAATGGCCATTTCAAGGCAAACATTTAATAATTTGATATAAAACGGCTCTAGGTGCCCTCTAACGGTAACTCTTATAGGACAATTTCAAGGCTCAGTCATGGGTTCTGTTAGTGAACTCTTAAAGGACCAAAACACCTACAAGTGCTTCACTTAAAGATATATGTCACACTAATATTTTAAGCAGTATTTCTATTTGATTTACATTCATATTTACTTTGCAGTAATGTATATGGACAAATTTGAATGTTTAAACATATATTTTTGATGTATGTTGTATTTGTTTTCAACATCTTACAGTTAGGTAGATATTAAAAAATGTTATTTTTTTCAATTATACATACAATATATTGGGCATACATACGTTTCTGAAATCCTTTATTAAGATACATTTGTTACCTTGAATTTCTATCCAATTTACTATTCTCATTGCAAACATGTAAAAAGGAAAATTATTTCATTAGTGTATATATTACATTTAATGTGTGGTCAGTATTTGTTATATTTTGCTGTAATACCCACATAATTATTTTCTGAAACATATTATGGTTCCAAGAAAGTGTATACACTTTTGTTGCATCTACAGAGCCAAACTAACATTGCAGGGAACATTTTTTCTTTGTACAGTTTGCCAGGTGAGTATTTTACTAGCATAAATACGAATATTTGAGAATAAGCCCTGTCTTACTTATTTTATTACTCTGTGTCTTTTACGGTAAGCTGTCATGAAGTCTATGAAGTCTATATACAATGATACATGTTTGAAATTAAAGGGTTAATACAATAGCATTTCTTTTTATTGGTTGAACTTAACATGGAAGAAAATCTTTGTTATGAACATTTCTATTGTAAGTAAATATGTAGTTTAGTGGGAATTGTTACAGTAGTGTACAGTAGTTTAATACATTTGAAGGTGTAGTGCACAACATGACAACTCAGTACACAGTTTACTCAACTACAACAAAATAAAACAAAACAATTCTGATGCTGAATTCAGCAAACCCCAATTTGATATTTGAACAAGAGAGTCTTTTTGGTGATTTTTTTATTCAGCTCCCAGGTCAGACTCCCATTAAATTTTAACATAGTGTGTGTTTGTAATGTAGTATGGAATGTCTTCACCAGGATATCACTGGCACTACCAATGTGTTGTTTAAATGGGGGTGGGAGGGGTACACTTTGGGGTACCCATTACTCTGCTTGCTGTACATATTCTTTTTCTTCCACTTATCTGAAAGGATTGCGCAGTTGGTGGGGGGGATTATGCAGTGTTTGTTTAAGCAATAAAAACACATTTGGTTGGAATTGTACATGTTGCTTCTTGGAATGGTACGTGCCAGGAATGTAACAACGCTTTGAAATAAGCGCATTACCAGGAAATTTATTCTAGTCTAGATATAAAATATCCTGTAATATTCTCTGCTGTGGAGTGCCACCATTATTATTATTATTATTATTATTATTATTATTATTGTTATGTTATTATTATATTCTTTCTTTTATAAATTATACTTATTTTGCTGTCCATTTGATATTTTTAAAACATTATTATTTATTTTATTACATATTTTGTTTAGAGGGATTCCAAACCAGTCCTGCCAACTGTATGTTCCAGAAACTGCCTGATATTTTGAAATTATTTAAAGCTCACAGTCCGCCTACGCAGATACACTTGTTTATTCATTTATTTTTTTAAGCAACCAAGATAATTGTTTACTAACAGGAATGCGGGTGTCTAAAATGATTCCACCCAATGTCTTATCCCTGCTCGGTCAGGTTCAATTTTATAAGCATTGTTACTCGCTCTTATTTTTTGTTTGAAAGCTTCAGGACAAACGGCTGGATAACTGATCTTAATAAAGTATTAAACTGAATCGAGATTCTTCTCTTTTCATGTGTTTTTTTCTTTTTTGTGCACCAGATGATTACCCCAACATTCACAGCCATGGAAAACATTTAAAAAATAGGGTTAGGGTTGCGAAATTTCAGGAATTTTAAAAATTGTAAACTTTCCATGGGAATTTTTATGGAATTTATGAATTTTTATGGAATTTATGGGAATTTTTATGGAATTTATGGGAATTTAATGGGAATTTATAATCATAAGACAGGTACTGTTCCATACAATGAAAAAAGGTTTCCCAAGCTTTATCATAATGATTATTTTGAACTTTATTGAACTTGCAAGTTATAACATCTAATTAAAGGCAAGTGACTAGTCTTTCAACAGTGCATAAATGCTTGCTAAGTTTAGCTACAATATAGGCAGCAAGCATAGTTACTAGATCAAGTAACCAATGTTCTATTCAGACAATTTTGGACAATATCATCACTCTATTATACCATTAACAATTGACATAAATTACGATGGCATGTGTCTGTGCCAAACTGCGGTTGAGAAACATGATTGTAGAGGGTAGGATACTCTGACTAAATGTTTTATGGATAATCGTGATGGAAGCATGAACTGTGCATGCAGAACATTGCCTCACCAATAGGGGTAGCAAATTGCTCATCCACCTTGCCAGGAGGACACTGTCTTCCAGACACAGTAAAGTTTGTGATTAAAAAAACTAAAGTATATAGATATAGAAAATACTAAATAGTTTAATTATTTAAGACTCCAACTTTAGACTCGAACTGTTAATAATTTTAAGATGGCCTGTAAAAAAAAAGTTTAATACTACATGCTTTTCCTGATGGGCACATGCTTTTAAAGGAAATTTACTGGAAACGTTCCAGCCCTTTGCAACCCTACATGCAGTACTCACACAAATTGTGTGTGTGTGGTGTTATCACTGGGCGTCTTAACACATGGGTGTCAATAGGCTCTGGATGAGTTGAAGACTGGAGTGAGTGTGGAGTGCCCAGCTGGTCCGTTGCTGGGGTGGCATCCTTCATGGAATAGCTGGCCACATGGCAGGCGGGCGTCCTTCAGCTGCATTTTGACTGTGAGGGGACACAGGATTCTTGGCAGGAAGGATCACTGGCAGATCCCTCTTCATGGGCTTCTCCCCAGCAAAGGCCTGCTTGTCTAGATTTCTCACTGAAACCAACAGCTGGACGTAAGTCATACTCTGAGTCTTCCATCTCAAGAACTTGAGTGAGCAGATAAATGAGTCTTGTTAAAGTGAGTCCCATAGCCTACTTGATACTGTTCAGTTGTAATAGATTGTAGGTTTGGTAATTAACTGAATATGAAATGTTGGGAACTTCTGGCTGAGAGATTACATTACATTACATTACAGGCATTTGGCAGACGCTCTTATCCAGATCGACGTACAACAAAGTGTTAACCGTAGTCAAGAACAGTTTAGCTGAAAGCCACCCTAGTGGGAAGTACAATTCCTGGGTGCTAGGAGCAACCACATAGTTAAACTAGGACCCTGTAGGTAAATCTGTAGCCACAATTCAGAGGTACGAAAAGGAAATCCTCTTCAAATGATGTATTCATAACGAAGAACTCAGGAGGGATGAATAGGACCTTTAGTCTGTCTGTTTATTTACCCTGTAAATATTAAAACATCCGAGTGCTGTGTTAGATTATTTTCACTGTCTTGATGTGGAGTGAAAAAGTTATGTTACACTTGACCGAGTGGCTCACTGGTCTATTGTTGAACACGGCGGCACCCTTTTAAGGGGATTGATCATTCAGGGCATGGAATTGCAGAGCCACACAGAGTCAGTTGTTCTATCAAGTGTTGCCTCAAAGTAGTGTTTCACAGAGCCCTCTCAGGGCCACACGGTCCCCCCCACTCCACTCTCCATATTAGTCTAACAGCTCACTGATCGAGTTCCCTCTACTCCAACATTGAGTGTCCTGAAGCATCCGTTAAATAATCGAGAGGTTTTCTTTTGGCTCACTACATAACATCTTACAATAATCTCATTTCAGGAAAGGAATTCATATTTCCTGCCATACACAGCCATGCAAGTAATTTGCCGTCGTCATCGGCATCACGAGACCATAGATTCTTGTGCATTGGAGTCAGGTTTTGGTGGCTGTGAACTCCAATCCTTGAGAGGCAGGTTTTGCTGATGTTTTGTGTCTCTGTGTTGCGCCAGGGTGGCTTCGCTTTTCAGCAGTCCATCTTGTATGGTCTGTTGCCGGGGAGGGCAATCTTGGGCAGTGTCTTCCCAGGTATTCACATCGATTCCAAAACACTGGAGGTCTTTTTTACAGAGGTCCTTGAACCGGAGGTGGGGGTGGCCAGTAGGTATCATACCAGAGGACAATTCTCCTCTGGTAAGAGTAATAGGTGTTAGGTAATCCAACATAGGTGCTCAATGGTAAGTACACTGTTTGAAATAAACCAATATAGTTACAGTACAGTAGCATGTATCAAAGCATTGTGTTGGAAGACTTGTCAGTGCATGGGTCAAGATAATGGTTGAGGTGCTTGTGTGAATTTCTTGTCTTTTTCAGCTTTTGCCTCACACTTAAAACATAGTTTTTTGGATTCAATTGCCAGACTTTTTTCACTGAAAGGTAATCAAATCATACTTTCATACAGATGTTACCCACAGTTGTGCATATGTCCAGTAAATACAGTGCGTTACACAATGCATTCATGTAGTACACCAGCTTTGCTTAAAGCAATAGTGCAGTCACTTTAAAATAAGTGAATTAGCTACCCAACTTAACCTTGTCATAGAATGTCAGATAAAGCTACAAAAGTAGCTAACCAGTTGGCTGCACAATTATGCACTGTGCTGTTACTGATAAATGAATATGTACTTACACTACTGGTCAAAAGCTTTAGAACACTCCCATTTTCCAGTTTTTACTTAAATGTAAGCAGTTCAAATCCAGTGAATAACCTGAAATGGTACAAAGGTAAGCGGTAAACTGCCAGAGGTAAAAATAATAATAATAATAATAATTAAAAATAAATCACTGGTCAACACGATTTTTCTTGCATGGGGTTTTTCAACAGATTCTAGCTAACTTTTGGGTGCTGAATCCAAATCTGCATTCGTTTTTGCTGGTGCCTGCCCTCAAGTTGCTCTTTGGTCTGTTCCTCTGATTATCTTATAGTCTTGTCTGGCTTAGGCTTTGAAGCCTCCCTGAGCCCAGCCAAATGTTTTTTTTCTCCTCGACTGGACCATGAAAGGCATAGAGCTATCCCAATGATGTATAACCGTATTCAAGACAACGTGGGCACATTCATTCTTCATTTAGTACCTAAAATGTTGCTGTTGAAAGCAGCTCAATCTTAAAGGTGATTTATTTAACTAAGGTTCTGCCTTAAATGCAGATCAGAGACTTCTTTCATCTCTCTGTAAAATGTCTCATGGCCCTCCTTTGGAGCTTTGCAATAAAATAAAAAGTGTTGTGATGCATTGCTAACAAGGTGGAAGGCAAACGGGGTGGGAATAATTTTTGGATGAGCGAGTAGGAAAAGGGGATAGAATCACAGCCCATTCCTTCCGTTGGTATGACTAACAGTGCAGGTCATCGATGTCCGATACGCCACAGCTTCATGCATCTCATTTAAATGCATTAGCTCCATCTAATTCCACAGAGGCAGCAGGCATGTGCCGATATAGACACAAGTCGAGCGTTCCAATGTAAAAAAAAAAGAAGGAGAAGCTCCCATCCTTTTCGCGTCGGTGACTGCTGCTTATGTTATCAGCCGATGTGAGTCGGAGAAGTGAGTCAGCTCGCTGCCGGCACCGCTGCCATTGTGGTATTGAGTGCATCGTCAATGAGCGCTGTGTGCAAAAACCACTTGGGTGAACCCTGCCAGCCCTCCACCCCACCCCGCCGGGGTGCTTATGGTGGAGATTAAATTGTGCAGTGAGCTGGCTGGGGCAGTTCACGCATGGCGTGCTCTAAAAACATGGCAATGGGATAATATCTTGTTTCAACCTGACAGCACATAAACCTGTTGCCATGGTTTCTGTTTTTCAAAACATCAGAGTATTTGGGACTAATTGCAACTGTTCAGTTGCAAGAGGACATTTGAGAAACAGATGTGTGTGACAAATGTGTCTGCAATAATTCCAAGCGACTAATTCGGAAAGTGCAGATGGAGAGTTAGCGGTCCCTCATGGTTAAAAATGGGTCAGAGACTCCAACATGTACTGTGAACTGGCTTTGGGCTTTTTTTCCCCCCTCATCAGCCCATCTGGGCACTCTCCAGTCTGTGTGTCAGACTGTGTATCAGCCATTTGTATCTGGAGTTTTGGCCCCTTGAATTTTGGGCATTTGAGTTTGTCATTTTGGCACACAAGTTTGATATTCATAGATCTCTGACAATCAGCACAAATTGTCAAGGAATTCTATTAAATGGAAGGAGGCTCACTTAGAGTCATGGTCGGCTGTTGTTGTCCTGATTTGCATCACATTTTTCAAAGCACTCAAATACATATCTACCCTAGAACAATGCTGACTGATACATTAACATTTTGCTACAGTTAAAGTGATTGGCTTACTGTGAAAATACCCAGGTCCCTCACAATGAGGGCCAATAAAGCTGTTCTTATGGCTCCAGGAGATGAGGTCTACTACATCACGCTTTTCTGTACCATTGCAAGAACAGGTGCTTGTATTCCACAATGCGCCATCGCAGTGACCTCCAGAGCAGTGCCTATATTCTCCTTTGTTTCCTTTATTTCCAGAAGTAAATGTATGTGTTCTGATTTGTCGACTTTGGAGTTTGTGCTCTGTATAGATTGGCAGCGGTGCTGGTGGAGCACTAGGAGAGACAATTGTATAGAATTGATGTCCTCTGTGGGAGTTCTGGGCATGGGCTATTGGCCTGGGGATTCTGTCTGAAACCTCCACTGCACAGTATCTGAAGGTAGCTGCCTTTCATCGCGTTCATCAAAAACCGACAGCTGCCAACTGAACACATGCACATGAACAGAGGCAAAAAAATGCACCCACATTATTTGTCAACTAAAACCTGCCATTTCCAGTTTTCAAGGATTTCTCACCTGTCACAGACTGGCCCTTCTCACCGTCCATTGTCTCGTGGACCTGCATGCAAAGCACAGGGTCAAAGCCGGGTCAGCACCAGCATTGCAGCGGGAGTGAGGTTCCTGTGAAAACACACAGTGCCTGGTGTTTGATCCCTGCATGTTACCATCCTTTCCGATACACTCAGAATCAGCAGTAGAGAGGAAAGATACAGGACAGCTGTGAAGCATGATCGAGTGGGACAATGGAGAAAGAAAAAACGTTTTTTAACCTTAACCTGAATCATTTCAGTATATATCGTGCACATTATGCAAAAATTAAGATGAGGGGTGGGCAATTTATGCGGTAGAACTTTATTTGATGACCAAAATGATTGCTCTGCATTGTTTGTGAAATGGTTGAGCGGTACAATTTAGTCCTCAGGAATCTGTAATGTTGTGTGGACTACTACAGGGAAACCATCTCTCTGCTTTTGAACCAGAGGGGCAAGGAAGGATCCTCTAGGGAAACAGTTCCGAATAACCCCCGGCCCCCCATCCCCATCCCCAAAAAGAGAAGAAAATGCTGGGTGTGGGAGAAATAATAATCCTGCGTATCCCTAGCCATTTTCCCAAATGATCCAAAATCCATAAACCACAATTAGCAATCACCATCCGGTGTGTGCGAGACACTGCGCTCATTAATCACAGCTCTGTGGTTTTGCCTCACTGAGTCAATGCATGAACAGTTTAGGGGCAGGATTAATGAATGAACATTGACTAAATCTCCCTCCCTTTTAAAGGGGGCCTGAGGATTTCATTGCACAAAAATATGGACCCAAATCCATTATCGTTCATCAGCAAAATTGTCAATAAAAATTGTGGACAGGATCTGGCCGGAAACAAAACGCTGAAGAAAAGGCTCATTTACGATGACGTGACCTTTCACACTCAATGCCTTTCCACCAATCAGTGTATAGATTTTGGCCAACTAGAATCCACCAGTGCTGAGCCAGAGAACCAGTGACACAGCACCAGTAGTGGGTATCACAACATGACACAAAATTGCATGCTATGGATAATTTCCCCCCCCCTCTACCTCCCAAAATATGCAAGACCCCCCCCACCCCCACCCCCATTGCAAAAAAAAACGCACAACCCCACCCTTCCATTTTGCTCCAGCACCCCACCCCAATAAATAAAATATGGTCCCTTACTACCAAGAAATCGGGGTGCAGACCTTTCCTTTGCATTCCCCGATAGCTCAAATAGCTGTTTAAAAGGGATGACATGTAGATTAAGCTGCATGTTTATGTTATAAATTGCTCCGCCGCTCCTGGGAGTAAACAGCGTATTAATCATGCCTGTATTTCCATACCAATATTGGATTTAATGATTCATGAGGCAGTGACCAGGGGCCAGAGTTTGAGGACAGAAGCTCAATGACATGATGGCGTGGTGTCCTGGTCAGAGCTGACGGAATCCAAATAATTCCCAATAATGGGAAATTGTGATCTGATAGCTAATGTCAGATCATTAATTCGCATTGGATTTTGCACATAATTGCAAGGAAAAATACTCACATAGGACACAGATACATATGGTACTCTAAACATATATTTTTAGAGTACCATAGTCTACACTTTTGTTCTAATGTTTATTTATACAGCTTGATATCAAAATAACACATTTTGGTTCATTACCTCAGTACAACTCCACCCAGGCCCCAAACCTGTAGCATTCTGGTTACAAGTCTGTCTTCTGCAAAGAGGTGAGGGAGTGGCGCAAGTCTGCCAGGGTCACACAGATCATGGAAAGCAATTATGTGCCACAGTGTGGTCTGAAGTCAGCTCTCTGCTCCAAAGCCCCGTCTCCCACTCAATGCTTAGGATCGTGTGCTGCGTACGCCCCCCCAAAAACGTTCCTCTTATTTTTCTCCTCTCCCTCTCATTTTTAAGAACAGAGAGAGCGAGCAGATAGTTCTCCTCCATGGTGTCTGCTTGTGACGGTGTAGAGTTTGTTTGTTTGTTCGTTAATTCACCTGCTTTCAGGCTCTGGTAATTAACTCTCCGATATGATACCATTGTAGATCAAGGTCATGGTGCGCTTTCCTGGTACAGCCTGACGGTAATTAGAGTTCCTTTGAGCTGTGGTTATAGTGAACAGAGCCCAAGGTCTTCACCCATTTCTATCGCCCTCAGAAAATGTTGTCAACGGACAACAAACCAAAAAATACAGAAGAAGACAGGGAGAAGTAAACATGGTGTGGTATATTTTAATAGATGTATTATTAAGGGGGCCAAGCACCACAAATGCCTGAACTCTTGGTTCAATATTGGTATGGCGGATACCCCACCGACCTGTAACTTTGTGGATGGCATACGTAGCTGTCACCCCAATCAATAAGGCCAACATGCTAACAGGCAAGGTTACCCTATCAGGAACGGTTTATAGGATTGGCCAAATTTCTATCATTCTATCATATTATCTATCATTTTTGGCAAAGGATGTTCTTGGCTGGGGTGTGCACATACAGTGGAAAACAGTTCCATTATTGCTTTTCAGCTATATTCAGTGATATTCAGTTTAGACCAAGCTTATAGACATGTAACCAGCTCACGAATCCCCTACTGCCAATTGGTTTATAACTGGTCACTGAAGCCTACTGTAATTGTAAATTCAAGGCAGATATTTTTGCATTAGTTTGGGGGGGATCAGTAGGAGATGTGTAAGAGTCCAAGATCTCACTAGCCAGTCATGCATGAAGAGGGTGTTGATATTGTTGCCTAGCAACTGGGGATGCAGTGGAATACTGATTCCTCAGAAGGTCCCTGAAATCCTCCAGTTTTGAAATCTGGCCTGAAGTCAATCAAGTGCTCATCAAGTGTTTTTGTTTTTTACCGTCATGATCATCATTACTAATTCAATGTGAAATGTTATCACTGACTGCGTGGCCTTTTATCCGGCAACTGTTGAGAATTGATATGTGTGGTGGGGTTAATAAGGATGAGCCTTTCATTGCTTCCACTGGTCCACATTCTTGGGCATAAGGTTTGATCAAGGTATTTGGAATGTATTTTAAATCAGGGCTGCACAACATGGACAAACATAATATTGTGATTTTGTAAATACATAGTGCATAATACAATATGACTTGCAATATACCAAACACTTGGGTGAAGACTTGGGTTTGCTGTTTCCATATTACATTTTGTCAAAATTAAAGAGAGTACAAGGCCCCTGGGTGGCTCAACTGGTAAAAACACTTGCCCAGAGTGCAGGTTGCCCACTGTGGCCAGGGTTCGTTCCCACACCCTCGTTGCCACCGGTCCCACGGTAGTGGCTGGTCCTGTAGCTGCAGGTGGTGGGCTCGGGGGAGGTGGAGAGTAATTGAATCAATAAGAGGGTACAGTTGGCCACCAAACTGGAATAAAATCATTGGAAAAAATCTTAAATGTAAAAAAATATAACAGAGTACAAGGTTTAAAGATTAAATAATCTGCTGTACTAACATAAACATAAAACATGAACACATTTAACTGTACATTATAATGACAAAAAATGTTTTCAATTTCAATAGATTTGATTAGCCTTAGATACTACCAGCGTAAACTTAAAGAAACTTGGCATAGCAGTGTAGTATAATAGTTAGCGAACTGGGTTTGTAACAGAGGTTGCGGGTGCTATTCCCAGGTTGGGCACATGCCGTTGTACCCTTGAGCAAGGTACTTAACCTGAATTGCTCCAATAAATGTCCAGCTGTATAAATGGAATGTAAACTGTGTAAGTTGCTCTGGATAAGAGCATCTGCTAAATGCCCAAAATGTAAATAATTTAAAACAGTAATACTGTGTAAGAAATAAAACAGCTGCTCACCATTTGCAGGTGGTCATTTTATACCAGCACTTGGGGGTCTTTCAGTTGCTGCTGCATTAGGTTAAGAAGGTTGTCACTCTGCACTTTATATATTCGAATATTTATACCAGTATAACATTCTTACATGTTATCATAAGGAAGTGTGCATTTATTGAATTAGAAGACAAAGTTTATTTAGTAAATTGCAAATGTTTGAGTCCCTGTTTTTGAGTCTACCTCAGAGAACTCCACGAGCCGACTCTACCAGTTTGGAATGCAAATGGAGATCTCCATGGTAACATCTCATTGCTAGTATTCCTTTGATTTCCTCCAGAGCTCAATTCTGTGTGCCTCTGAATAACAATTACCTCGTATTATTGTTTTTTTCTGACATTATTAGGGAGGAGGAAACAGACCTCAGTAACGTCTGAATGATCTTTAACATATTCGATTTTTAGATCATTTTTTCAACTTTGTCCACTGTGCTATAGAAACCTTTACCTCATATCTTCCTATATATTATTTATACTGTTTAAACAGGTAACCTATATACAGGTAACTGCCTAAATAATGTCTGTTATAATTCGGGGTGCATTTTCCTGACATAGTTTATGTGCACTCAACCCCTTAGAAGGCAAGGTAAACAGCAATAAATACCAAGCCAGAGTGATCACCTTCATCCTCTGGTGAAGCATTTCTATCCTGATGGCAGTAGTCTCCTCCTGGATGACAATGACCCCATCCACAGGGCACAAGTACTCACTGAATGGTTTGATGAGCATGAAAACGATGTAAACCATACGCCACAGTCATCTCAGTCACCAGATCTCAACCCAATGGGAGATTCTGTAGCAGCACCTTACACCGCATTTTCCAACACCATCAACAAAACACCATATGATGGAATTTCTCATAGACAAATGGTGTTGCATTTTCCTGTTGTATCCGTCCAATACAGTTCCAGACACTTGTAGAATCTATGGTAAAGCACATTGAAGTTGTTCTGGTGGCTCATGGTGGCCCAAAGCCCTATTAAGACATTTTATGTTGGTGTCTCCTTTATTTACCAATACATACATATATACAGGGTTGGGAAGGTTACTTTTAAGATGTATTCTGTTACAGATGACTAATTACAACATTCAAATTGCAATCAGTAAGGTATGCTAATGGATTACTCAATCTCAGTAGCATAATCTGATTACTTTTCATTACTTTTAGATTACTTTCTATTCAAACGCCATAAATTGAAATGAACGCACACCAAATCAATGATACAATTTTTATTTTAAGTATCATTGTAAAATCTTTATAAACAAAAATAATTAGGTATGCTGTTTCTAGCTTTAAACAACATTGTTCACAGATTACACTCTGTAATAGCCTAGGCCTATTAAACTATAAGGCCACATATCAAACATCTATACCAAAACCAGATTAAAATAACACTATTTTGCCTGCTCAATCTTTTGGGCAGTGTACAGAAATAAAATCTGTAAACTGTTCTCACTCCTTTCTATAAATAATAAAAGCAAGCAAGATTGCAAGATTTATAAATAAGCAAGATTAGGTTTGCCTAGTCAAGTTGGAGCCTTTCTTGCTCTCTGAACCAACTGTGAAGTCAGTGAGTGAGTGAGTGAGAGAGTTAGTTACTGTGTCCATCAAAAATGCATGCTGTTTTTATCACTAAACATTTTCCACAGATTGCACTATAGGCCTATTATGAAACAAGGCAACATAAAAACATTAAGTAGGCCTAGTTATCATTTTAAGTCAAATGATAGTCCATCCAATCTGGTGTCACACACTAGAACAGAAAGATAATCAGAACTACACTTATAGGGCATATCTGGCTGTTGTGTCGTAACAGGAGGACCTGCAGAGTGCAGAGATTCCCCCCATAGCTGAAGAGACATTCCCCATGGGCACTAGAGGGGAGCGTAGTTTTGTACTTGAGGAAGAGTTGTTTCACCATGGGATATGCTTTCAATGAATTAACAGTCTTGTCAGCATCTTCTAGGTATTTCCTTACCTCTTCCTCTGCTCTGATATCAGCCCTCCTTGATCTAAGGGCATCTTCAAAAACAAAAAAGTTGTCGTCATCTGACCCATCAGACTCGGAGGGCCCTATTTTCATGCTGGCGCTAAGCGGCGTTATGCCCTAGCGCTGGTGAATGGCCAGTTTCGTCTGTCACAAACTGAATATTTCCCGTCTCCGCCGAGTTTGGCAATTTTGTGGTGCACAATGAAGGCGTTTGCACGACTATGGGCTGGGCAGCGCAATAGGGGGTGTGACTATGAAAACAGTTGGCGCTAAGTTTGGTGTCAAATAATGAGTTTGCGTTAACGTCCAACTAGACCACCTCTTAGCACAAACGATGGCACTCTGTGCAATTTGGTGACTTTATTGATGCGCACATATGAACATAAGGTTATCTGAAATCACATGAGAATGTTTTGTGAATATTGTGAATTTTCCCCCACGTTGAGGCAAATCGTCCAATCCATGGGTAACTTGCAAGCGTAATCAATTAAGCTAAAAACTATTTCACCACAGCTTGTGGTTATTCAATGCATGGACATGAAAGACTGAAGTCAGCAGGCCATCCATCGCTACCGTTCAGTGAGATACACCTGTTAAATAAATATATGTTTGTATGCACATTGTTTTTCTTATGTGAAAGGGTTTTATTCTTTCCATTTAACAATTACATTAAGTTAGAAGAAAAGAAACATTGTTTTGGAAAGGATGCTAAAATAAAACACCAAAATAGGGCTCAAAATATAAACTCAAATAACAAATTCAATAAAATGTAATTCAAATTAAAATAACAAATTAATGGATTTGATTCGCATTTTCCAGAACTGTTGCTTCTTGAATCATTGATCTCTGCATGTCCTCTCTCTGCTCAGGGCTGAGCCGGCACAACCGAACCGTTGGCAGGGCAGCTTTTTGCTTCACAACTGGTTTGTATGGCTTCAAACCAACAGTCTACAGCCTCAATAGCTGCAGTGATAATTGTATGGCTTCAAACTCTGTCAATAGCTGCAGTGATAATGTGTGCTCTGTACGCCACATGAGGGAGTTTTTCAGGGAGTTTGGACTTCAAGTTAAGGATCGTTGTTATGAGAAAACCGAGGTAACACTTTTTCTCCCCCTGTAGAAGATCAATGAAGAAAGAAAGTGGCCGCAGCACGGCAGCATACTCCTTAAGAAACGGTAGCTCTTGAGGGTGTACATTAGTCACACCAAGACCGTCGCAGATGTCCCCCAGCTGGTCATCTGTAAGACTAACAAGCTTTGCAACAGCTCGGTATTCTGAGCTCCATCTTGTAACACATGGAACAGTGACTTGCATGTTCCCAATGTCCTGTACTATCTCTGCAGTTGTTGTTAACCTGTGTGGTTTGATCTATATTGAAGAGCATTTTCCCATTTCACTTCGGTACAATTTCCAGGACGAGCATTGTGATGCAGCTTTGTCGACCTCATTAGTGACAATTGGGTTCAATGTGTGGGCCGCACATCCTTGATGAATGTAATGTAATGTAATGTAATGTAATGATGAAGGGAGAGAAAAAAGTGAAGATCTTCATTTACTTCCCCCTGAAGAATTGAATCCACATCCAGAAACCTCACTCCATCCATCATCTAGCTTGTCTGGTTCCTCCTCGTTTCCACTGAATTCACCGAAAGCCTTTACGAAGTTGCTTCCGTTGTCTGTAACAGTGGATCTCACTTTGTTTTGAATCTTGTACTCTGCATGTACTTCCTTGAGTTTTGCGGCAAGGGCATTATACATGTGTTGTCCTCTCAGTCATGCACATGCCAATGCTCAGACTTTCTCTCCATAGTGTCCTCCTGTATCCAGTGGCACGTCATGTGCAAGAAACTTTTGTTATGTGCGGACCAAATGTCAACTGTCATGGACACGCTTGACATTTTCCCAAGTTTTTCAGTCAGGACTTCTTTCATCAATGCAAATTCCCTCAATTCCTTGGATCAATGTCATTCTGCACATTACCATTTTACCACCACTGATGCCCTCTATAAGTTTGTGAAATGAAGGCTCCTCCACTACAGAGAACAACTGCACATCTTCAATAACAACCTTAAAGACCAGTTTATTGACAGTACTTTGGGGTCTTTGTGCTACTGTGACTATTTTGGCTTGTTTCAGAGGTGTGTGGGGCATCTCTGCTTCATATGAAGACTGCTCTGTGGCACTGCACACCCCCATCATCCCCTCTCGCTGCCCTTTCCTGCCTTGGGTCAGTAATTGATTTGGATGCTTTCTCTGAAAAACAAATCAGGTGAAATGGTAAGTATTTGGAGTTCATGAGGTGTGGACTTGTGACAGTTGTAGTTGAAATGCATAGGCTGGCATAAGCTATTTCCTATCTTAGACAGTATGCTTGCAAAAATACTACACAGATCACATTTACATAGCCTATACAAAAGACAAAAAACATCAGGATAGATAGGTATGGAATTTTAATTTGACAGAAATACTGTACACTATTTACCAGTGTAAAAAACAATAGATGGGTCAGCCCTAAGTCAGTGAAGAGAGGCAGTGTTTACCCACCTTTTCCCCCTCATTGATCAGTACAGTTGATCTGAAAATAGGTGAGTAAACTCTCAGCCTTATTTTAAATAGGTGGGTAAACTAAGTTTATTTTACCCTCCACTACACCCCTGCTATCTATTATACAACATATTGTTGATGTCCCCACTGTGACCACATATAATGAAAATGTATGCATTCACTACTGTAAGTCGCTTTGGATAAAAGCGTCTGCTAAATGGCATATATTATATATTATATTATATATATTCAATGCAAGCTGAGTGTAGACTGAAACTTTCATGACTGCAAGTCTTCTTGTTGCAGACACTAGCAGCTGCCTTAGCTTAGCTACAGTAGGTTAACTAGGTAGCCAGCTGCAATCTAGGTAGCTGTTGATAGCTAAATTAGCTAGCCAACTCAATGGCATTGCTTAACATTTTGACCAGTTCTAAAAAAACAATCTCTCAGACACAGGGCACACACACACAGAATATGTATCTGTGTAGCTAGCTAGCTAGGTTAACCAACCACAGTCTTCTTGAATTCAGTGCATGTCAGCCACAACTAATCATCAATCATAGCTAGCTAACGTTACGGTAACTAGCTAAGACAAGTCCGGACATCTGACCTCCAAATATTTTCTTAAGTTGGATGTGGAATCCTTCGAAGCTGGTAGTAGTTTCACTGCAGGAAAGTATGACTTGCATTGCACTGTAATGTTCTTTCTGTTTTCATGTTTGAAAAAAAAATGCTGTTTGAAGTGTATTGTATCACTTAAAAATAATGATGGCTCTAGTCTGGAGATTTTATTCTCTTATTTGAAACTAATCTGCAAATAATCATGATATTTTTCCAAAGTATCTGTATTCTGATTACTGTTTTTTTCTGTAACTGTACCGGATTAAAGTTTTTTTTAAATTGCATTTGAAATATGGAATGCTGTTGCATGTATTCCCTTACTCCCCAACCAACTATATATATATATATACAGGTGACTCTATTTATAAATTATAAATAATAATAAATAAATTATATAAGTAATGAGGTATATTTTATGCAAAAAATCTTCAAAAAATGCCAAACCTAGAATATTAAGACAATTGTTCAGAAAAACATATTTGTTTTATTAATAATATTCCAGAAAACATCTGGATCACAATTATTCACATCCCTAAGTATTGTTTTAAATGTAATACAACAAAAACAAATCTTCATAAATATACAACTTATTTGAAGTTAATTGGAAGGTTGTGGAACTATACAGTGGCCTACAATGGTTTCCTGTTTCCCTAGGGTATAAAAAGGAGGGGACACATGTTTGAAATACGGTGGTCAACCATCATCATGGTGAAAGGCAAAGAACTCCCTGAAAGCATCAGACAAAAGGTTATTGACATATACAGATCAGGAGATCACTACCAAAAAATCACTAAAATGTTAAAGATACCGCTTTCCACTGTTGTGTCAATTATTAGGAAGTTTAAGGCCACTGGAACAGTGGCTAACCTGCCAGGTAGAGGACACAATTCTATCTTGCCCCATGTGTATTGAGACAGTTTGAGAGGCAAAAAGAAGTCCAAGCGGCACAGTTCAAGATTTCCAAAACAACCTGGCATCTTGGGGTTACAAGGTGTCTAAAGCTACCATTCGATGACGCCTATATGACAATGGCCTTTATGGCAGAGTTGAAAGAAGACAATTAAGTCTTGAATACGTCAAACTACATCTGAACTACAATTTTAACCATGTCTTGTGGTCAGATTAAACAAAAATGTTGCTTTTTGGACATACACATCAGCATTATGTTTGGCGTCCAAAGAATGCAAGTAATGTTGAAAAGCACCTCATGCTAACGGTGAAACATGGTGGCGGATCTCCCTCTGCCAGGAAGCTACACCTTGGCCGCAGATACGTCCAAAACAACTAAGAAATGGTTGACAGAGCACAAGATCAATATCCTGACGTGGCCATCTCAGTCTCCAGACCTGAATCCAATTGAACATTTGTGGTTTGAACTCAAAAAAGCAGTCCACAAATGTCAACCCAAGAATCTGAAGAAACTAGAATAATTCTACATGGAGGAATGGTTGAGGATCCATATAATTTTCTGCATTTTGTGAGCATAAAATAGTCTATTGTATATATATGCTGGAATTAATTGACGACGGGCTGTGGGTTATCGGGGAATAACCGCTCACCTCCGGGGATATAGGCCTGTGGCCTTGTGTCTTATCACACCCCGTAGGTGTGTAATTCCCCGATAACCCACAGACTGGAGACTATTATTGCACTTTTAGCCAATATTTGTAATATCTGTCATAGTATTTCATAAAAACATTGAATTATAGAACAAATAATTTTAGTACGCTGCAAAAAATAGTTCCAAATATGTTTACATGAAAGAATCAACGTGACAGAAATGGCCAAATCTGTTTTATAAATATATTTGTACCGCAACTTGGATAAATACACGATTCTGATTGGCTGATGGCTGTGCTTTATTTTTGTTTATATGCATGACAAAGCGCATATGCACAAGCTTTGCTCGTACAAACTCCAAATTTGGCAAACACATTTTAAATGTGATGTCCTTTTGATTACAGTCTTTGGAAAGTTGTTTTTTTTTGCACGGGCTTGGATGCCTCTGAGGTTGCCTGCAGCCTCTATTATTCCTTTTGTACTTGATTAAAATGTGTTAAAATGCCATTTTACTTAATAATGTGCATGCATTTTAATTGTAGTCATGGTATAAGAGATATAAATCACTCCATGCCAGTGCATATGCAAGAATATCAGGCCAATCACCATATATTGTGCCATATATTCTTGTATATGCAGTGGTTAATATCTTGCAAACACATACACACACACATACACACACACACACACACACACACACACACACACACACACACACACACATATATATATATATATATATATATATATATATATATATATATATATAGCATGCATCTTAAATAAATGGAATTAAAACACAATACATACTGTTTTCATTTTTCCTGTCGAAAATATCCAATAACTCAAAGCAATAGCAATACCAACATCATAATAATAATAATAATAATAATAATAATAATAATACATATTTACAAGTTGTTGTTGTTCTTATCATTGTTCTAATGTTTATACATTCATGTTGACGGTTATTTATTACTGGTTGTGTCTGGTAATAATTACGGAAGTGTCTGGTTGACTCGAATGAAGTATAGTTTCTGAGTTCTCTCTCTCTCATCCAGTTTTAGTTATAGTGGACAGCGCTCTACCCGAGCCATCCCGTCGCGTCTGCAGGTAACAAGACCCCATTGAGCAGCATTGTACTGACTGACGCGCTTCGGTACCTTACTGGAAGCAGGATACTATAACAAATATATGCAATACTCAAGTGCACGGATTGGTAGATTGCTCCATCAATCCCCAGTTTTGTCTAGACCGTGTGTGTGTTCACCGCAGAACAACGCCGAAATAGTTGGCGAAATAGAAAAGGAATTGGATTTCATACAGTCTGTCTCTTTTTCCAATAATTAGGACATGGGCGGTGGGAGTTGCTCGCCTGGGTCCAAGTCGCAGCGTGTCGGAGAGGGAGTGATGCTTGTTTGGCTGTTGATAGTGAGCCTCGGAGTCTGGTAAGTTTGCGCTGGAGGCATACACACACGTTTGAATATGTCGCAGCTACAGAACACGATGGCGGTGACACAGGTGAAGATTCCGTTTTAGAACACGGAATGTAAAAATGTGTTAATGGAGCTAACGCATAGGCTACCGAGTCCATATGACGGCTACAGGAGTTTCCTGGTTAAAACCCCATTTTGACACGACATACATCTGCTCTCTTGTTTAAAAAAGATTTGATATTGCCGCTTACATTCCTTAGTGTCAAGATGCTAGTTTACCAGAGTCTGTTTACATTGTGTGCCTCGTTCATTACGAGATGAATGGTAATGCAAATCTGCAAAGTTTCACTAATCCTGTTAGGTACAGTAGTTTCAGATGAGTTTGGGTACTATAAAAGCGTTTGCAAATCAATGTACACAGTTTATATGAATGGGCGGTGTCGTTCACGTCTTGCTCGCTTTCCCTGTTATGCTAGTGAATGAATAAACAAACCGCCTGCCTGCCACGTGGTCTGTGAGACAGTATCAATGTAGCATGCGCATTCATCTCAACATCCCTGCTGTGTTTTTGTGTGACTGGATGGCTTAAACTCTGCGGCAAACGTTGTCTCTGTGGCAATGTTCAGCTGAAAGAAAGAATACATAAATAGCGGAAGCACATGGAGTAGCATGGTTTAGGGGAGTCCCTTTTGCTTTGGCATTGTAATGAGCTTGTGCTGCATGATATATTACTCAAAATCTCTATTTTCAATCTGCAGGTAATAATCCTTTATGGTGTATTTTCTGCTATAGGTTTTGTGTGGCTCAGTAGCTAGAGCATGACATTGGCAGCACTTAGGTTGTGGGTTCAATTCCCACAGGGACCACATATACTGAAAAATGTATGCATTCACTATTGTAAGTCGCTTTGGATAAAAGCATCTGCTAAATACCATATATAAGTATTTTAGTTTTTGTTAATAATTTGCATTCAGTTCGTATTAATGGGTGAGGATGGTTAATTTAATTAATTTATTAATGAATATTACTGTTATTTTTATTATTGTTTTTGAAGTATCTGAAGTATGGAAGTTCAATGATACACAGTGCCAGTGCTGATTAAGGGGATCTACATTTTACATTTTACATTTTAAGCATTTAGCAGACTCTCTTATCCAGAGCAACTTACAAGATGTGCATTAATACATGGTAGGAACAATCATAGTTAGCGCACGAGATCAGTGCAATAATACAGCAATAGACATTGCAGGCATCTGCGTACCATACCTGTAACACTGGGAAGGAAAGGGTTAGTGTAATTTTTTTTTTTTTATTTTTTTTTTTTTTACTTTTTTTTTTTTAAAGAGTATAGTGTTGAACAAGTAAACAGTGGTGAAGACAATTTAGCTAGATGGACAGAATTCAGTGGTAGTGGAGTCTGAAGAGGTGGGTTTTGAGTCTCTTGCGGAAGATCGCAAGTGATTCTGCGGTCCTGACCGATTGCGGAAGGTCGTTCCACCAGCGAGGGATCAGGACAGAGAAGAGGCGAGACTGCGAGGAGTGGCTGCCAGGCGCCCGGAGGGAAGGGACAGCCAGTTTACCAGCGGAGGCGGAGCGGAGGGGTCTGGGAGGGGTGTAGGGAGTGATGAGTGACTGGTGGTAAGGGGGAGCAGTACCTCTGGCCGCTTGAAAAGCAAGCACCAGTGATTTGAATCTGATGCGTGCTGCGATGGGGTGCCAGTGCAGAGAGAAGAGTAGAGGGGTGATGTGGGTGAACTTCGGCTGGTTGAACACCAGACGAGCGGCAGCATTCTGGACTAGTTGCAGTGGCTTGATGGCACAGGCCGGAAGGCCTGCTCTAGTCTTGTCCCAGAGCTCATTGAACTTGTTTTGGTGTCACCCATCAAATCTGAGTTCATGTCTGGCTCTGTGGAGAGCTGGATAAGTCCATCTGGCACATGGAGAGAGTGGTAGTGGGTTCCCTGTGATGGAGTATCTGATGAAGGTTAGAATGCCCCACACAGGTGAAGGGTTCCTCAGATAACCATGCACTCCATTTCTGGTGCCTGTTCGTACCAGAAATGCAAAAATTACAAAAAACATTACAAAACATTACAAAAAACATTACAAAAAACATTACAAAAAACATTACAAAAAACATTACAAAAAACATTACAAAAAACATTACAAAAACATTAAAAACGAATTTAAGAATTTGTTGGAATGACATTACATCACATAAAATTATATTCCATTGCTTATTGGACTTTCTGGAACCATAAATCCAGGGTAACCTTCACTGCACAGCTCACAATAAAACTCAGGAATCAAAGCTGCCACCTACTTTTTACGTAAGTCATTAGGCTGCACCGTACAGCACAGTGGATCTAGATGAGAGCATAGCAGTAGATCTATATTATTATAGTGCTGTGGATCCATATAAGTGCTGTACAGTATAATAATAATAATAATAATAAAAAGGGATTTTCTTATTCAAGGAAAATCAAGAACCACAAATATTCACACATCCAGACCTGGATTCAGGTCTGGAGACTGAGATGGCCACGTCGGGACATTGATCTTGTGCTCTCTCAACCATTTCTTTAGACGTATGTTTGGGATCATTGTCTTGTTATAAGGTCCATCTGCAGCCAAGGTGTAGCTTCATGGCAGAGGGAAGAAGGTTTTTGGACAAAATGTCTTGGTACATGCTGGAGTTCATGGTTCCATCTATTTTAATAAGGGCCCCAGGGCCTGTGGATGCAAAACAACCCCAAAGCATTAAAGATCCACCACCATGTTTTACCGTAGGCATGAGGTGCTTTTCAACATTACTTGCATTCTTTCGACACCAAACATAACGCTGATGTGCATGTCCAAAAAGTTCAATTTTTGTTTCATCTGACCACAAGACATGGTTAAAATTGTAGTTCAGATGTAGTTTGGCGAATTCAAGATGCCTTTTTTGGTAAATTGTCTTAAAATCTTCATTCTTGCAACTGTGCCATAAAGGCCATTGTCATGTAGGTGTCATCGAATGGTAGCCTTAGACCCCTTGTAACCCCAATAATTGAACTTCCTAATAATTGACACAACAGTGGGAAGTGGTATCTTTAACTTTGTAGCAATCTCCTGATCTGTAGAGGTCAATAACCTTTTGTCCGATGCTCTCAAAGAGTTATTTGACTTTCATCATGATGATGGCTGACCATAGTATTTCAAATGTGTGTTCCCTCCTTTTTATACCCTAGGGAAACAGGAAACCATTGTAGGCCACTGTATAGTTCCATAACCTTCAAATGAACTTCAAATAAGTTATATATTCATGAAGATTTGTTTTTGTTGGATTACATTTAAAAGAATCTGAATAATTGGGATCCAGATGTTTTATGGAAAAAAAACATATTATTAATAAAACAAAATATGTTTTTCTGAACAATTTATTTGCATAAAATATACCTCATTACTTGTATTGTTTATTTTCTACGATCTCTTTTGTTCATTTTTATCAAGGGTGTGAATAAAAACTGTGTCTTATGAGTCTACTGTATGTAAGGGCATTGAGTTCAGTTTTAGCCCAAAGGGACTGACTCATTCCCCCGGGGATTGGCTGACTTGTCCCCCGCATGGCTCGGAATCACACCCAGAGACGTCTGCTTCAAAGCACGAGGCGAGACCGATTCCTCTCAAGGAATGCTGTGACCTTTGCACGCGCCTTCTAAAGAGCCGGCCTGTCACTGCACTGTGAGTCATACAGGGGTCTCTGCAGTCGCTCCAGCTTCTCATGTGGCCGTTAACCCATCGCCCTCGTGTCAGTGAGGAGGTGCGTCAGCGTTCTCCCTTGTGGCTAACCACCAGCAAGGAAAAGGACAGGAGTGGGCGAATAATCTGATCATGCCACGTACATGATTATGTGCATGCAGAGTACATTCATGCACTGCCACACTAACCTGGATATGCTGTACACACTTAGATGTACACACTAAGTACTGTACATCAATAATTCGGATGACTACAAATGTAGTATTTGGTGAGATATACAGCCAGCTATGTCCTTTAGCATGAGCCATCTAAACAAAATGACTGAGACAAAATGACTAATAAAAGATCAATTATAATTAGCCACCATATAAGGCTAGTTGATGATGTTTACTGGGCATAGTCCATATTTGTGATTTGGATATGAAACGTGTATGTTATCTTTATAACGTATAGTAAAATATCCTTGACATTCCTTAAAAATTTAGATGCTTGGTGAAATTAGAAGAAAACTGGAAGAGAATCTTCAATGAAAACTTGTTACTAACCAAAACATATAATCACATGAAAGAATAACTTTGTTCTGAATATTGGTGAAAATGTAAGTTTATTGCAGTTATCTTCAGGAATTGTGCTTGTGCCTAAAGTTAAAATATTTAAAATAATTATTTTACCAAGATCTGCTAGAAATATCCGGAGGACTGAAAGTTATGTTTGTGAAAACGCATAGGCTTTTCATGAAGTTTAATCACTTACTTTCAGGAGGAAGGACCACACCTCCGCTCCTCCTGGTCACTAATAGAATAACTCATCACTAATAATGGAAATAATCAGTAACGGTCAATAAAGTAAACATATGATGGAATCACAGACCTCCTCCTTCTACTCCTCCCCATCTCCTCTTATCTTATATATACTTTTTCCTCATGTTTGGGGATTTACAAACTACATAAGGTCAAGCGCAATGCAGAGTCTGCCAGTTCGCAATGCAGATAGTCTACTATCTTCAAAACCAATTCCATGTTGTTTTATTAACAGTTGTGTTGCATTGTTTTGCTTTCTCTGCCTTGGTGTGGTCCATACCTCATGAATTGTATTTGCCACCGTTTCTTGACCTTGATGCATTTCCTTCTTTTTTTCTCCCCTCTAAAGTTTGGCATTTGGCCCCGACAAGCTAGAAGATGAGGACTACGAGGATGTTGCCATAAACAAAACTTGGGTTTTATCACCCAAGGTCTACGAGAGTGACATCACCTTGATCCTAAACAAATTACTGCAGGGCTACGACAATAAACTTCGCCCTGACATTGGAGGCAAGTGTTTTTGTGTATGTCCAACATTGTGTTTGTGTTTCCCTTTTTGTGTTTCCGTCTGTTCGTGCATGGGCTTGGATTTAAGTGTGCTTGAGCAGAGCTGTGCATTTATTTAAAGGCGGAAACAAGTCTCAAAATATATACTCAAAGAGTATGTACCTGCTACAGGCTATTTTGCTTTTGCTGCCACTGGCGACATTAACTTGCTCTTAGTACAGTTGTCAGGGCCAAATGGTTTTAAGCGATTGATCACCCAATTGCTGAAACAGAGCCAGATGGATATTGATCGAGGTGTTGTGCTATAAGTGTGGAACCTTAAGTTCATTAGCTTCTTACATTCAGCACAAGACATGGGCAAATATATTAAACAAATTTATAGCTGGTCAGCAAAGTCTTGGAACCAGAGCTCTCCATATTTGTGGTGTTGATGGAGCAGAACCATTCAAGAGGATTTAAGAGCTCATTCCATATGCACCTGTAGTTTGAAATGAAATGCAAGCTGTGTGATCCATTGTTTCAGCTGATTTCTCATCCGAGTGGCAAATCTCTTTCAGTTAGGCCAACAGTCATTGAGGCTGCAGTGTATGTGAACAGTATTGGACCGGTCGACCCCATCCACATGGTGAGTGCATGGGCTCTCTCTTGTTTACAATCAGGTCTGCCCTGAGAGCACTTGAGAGCACTTGCTCCATGTTGGTATTATATATAAGCTCTAACCCCTTATGGATCAATGACAGTGGGGCAGGATATTAATGCTCCAGATGGTCTCGAAGCATGGGGGTAAACGGGAAAAGTGCATGATTAGAAAATAAAAACACAAATATCCTGTCACAATTATTATAGTGATTCATTCATTTTCATTCTCATTCCACTGTACCTAGGGCATGCCAGTAGTCAGAGTACGGCAGTCCGTACAACACTACCTCTTGTGTAATGTTGTGCATATTTAGAGGCATGACTGCATGTAGGGTAGTCCCATTAGGACAGCTCCCTTTCTCATCAGCACCTGTCAACCCCAGATGAATTGAGTGTTATCGATGCAAATTGGATAAAATCAAAAATGTCAAGAATTAGGTGAGTCATTGCCCATGGATAAGGGCATCTGCCAAGAAAAATTATAATAGTAACAAGAAGAAGAAGAAAGGGGTCTCTTCTCTGTGTCGTACGTGCTTCAGAAGATATCGTCAGCTCTCAAATGACAGCGTTGCCTGTACCAGAGACGGGAAAGTGAAGTGCAGGAAGTCAATAAGTGGGTACTTAAACATTCCATGCTCAAACATGCTTGATGTCTCAGGAAAAAAAACACGGAACCCTAGGGGCTCCTACATTACACAACTCTATAGAAAATGTTGCTTCTTATGAGCTTATTCATTGACTGAAGCTTCAGTCAAGCTGACAGTCCAGATTTTCTTTGCACTGTCCGTTGTTCGGAACACACGTACGAAAAGATGTACTTTTTAGGTACATATTTAAATGCATATTTTGCAGCTGTGGTCATTTACATAATTACTCGGATCGTGCATGCCAAATTTCAAGTTGTAAGTGCAGTGTTTTTTGAGAAGAATGTTTTGTATTCAAACTTAGCACATGGATAGGGTGTTAGCCACTCCATCCCCACATCAAATTTGACAAGTGTCTTATGAGTCCCCTACTGATGAACTTGGAATTTGGCAGTGTTGAGCGATCACATCAGAAGTAGAGGAAGGATAATAATAAATTAAATGAAAATAGGATTCCCCTGCACTGTGCACTTGACCCCTTTCATGGCATGTCATTGGCATGGCATGTCAATGATGATTATATTCAGTATTAGTATTGTATGCTATTACTCTTAGCATTATTGTTATACAAATCAGATGATTCAGGGTGTACTTATCTGGTTGCAGGAGTACACCATCGACATATTCTTTGCCCAGACGTGGTACGACAGCAGGTTGAAGTTCAACAGCTCCATGAAGGTTTTGATGCTCAACAGCAACATGGTGGGGAAGATCTGGATTCCAGACACATTCTTCCGTAACTCCAGGAAGTCCGATGCCCATTGGATCACCACCCCCAACCGGCTACTGAGGCTGTGGAGCAATGGGCGGGTGATGTACACACTGAGGTAGGGACTGCTGTAGACAGTGATTGGGTGACTATAATGTGTACAAATATAAGGTAGTTTGCAATAAGTAGGAAGGATCAATAAGGGGAAGGATATAATATGATTTCAGAGATATTGAATATCCCCAGAGCACTGTTAATTCCATCATAAGAACAGGCTGACCTCCAAAACTGAGCATCCGTGCGAGAAGGGCAACTTGTTAGGGAGGCCACTAAGAGGCCTATGGCAACTCTGACAGAATTACAGTCTTCCATGGCAGAGATGGGACAAACTGTCCATGGGAGATAACAGTAACCCGGACGCTTCACGAGTCTGTGCTTTATGGTAGGGTGGGGGGAAAAAAACATTGTTGAAGAAAACTCACATGAAATCTCACCAAGAGTTTGCCAGAAGGCATGTGGGAGACTGTCAAACCAAGTGGAGGAATATTCTATGGTTTGATGAGACCAAGATGGAACTTTTTGGCCTCTCTGCTTCAAGACAATGCATGACAATGACCCAAAGCATACAGCAAAAGACACATTGGAGTGGTTTAAAAACAACAAATTAAATGTCCTGAAGTGGCCAGTCAAAGCCCAGACCTCACTGCCATTGAGAATCTGTGGAAAGATTTGAAAAGATTTGCTATTTACTAACGGTCCCCATCCAACCTGATGGAGCTCAAGTAATTTTGTAAAGAATTAGTGAAAATTTCAGTGTCCAGATTTGCAAAGCTGGTAGAGATTTACCCAAATAGGCTCACAGCTGTAATTGCAGCTAAAGGTGCTTCTACCAAGTAGAGGGGGTGAATGCTTATTGAATCAATTATTGTCTGTTTTTTATTTGTAATTAATTACGAAAAAGGTATTTTTTTACATGATAGAGTATTTTGTGCTGATTAGTGGCAAGAAGTCCCAATTAAATCCATTTTGATTTTATGAAGTAATAAAATAAAACGTGAAAAATGCCAATACTCTAATACTGTTTATACCCACTGTATCTGTTGCCTACGTTTGTGAGCTCAATAATCTTGTGATGCAAAATATAGTAATATTAATGTGCTTTAACCGTTCTTTAAATGTACTTAAGCTTAACTATGGGGGTATTCAATTTTTTCTATTAAGATGTTTTTTTCTTCCCCATGTTTGCCTTTGAAGTATATATCTCACTCTGGCACTGAGGATGCCTAAAAGTCTTTCGTCATTCTCTCTCCGTCAGGTTGACCATTAATGCAGAATGCTTCCTTAAGCTGCATAACTTTCCTATGGATGAACATTCCTGTCCCCTGGAATTCTCAAGCTGTAGGTGTTACTCCATTGCTTGTGGTCACGCTTTCACATCATGACGCCCATCACCTCCGCCCTCCCTCCAACCGACGATCAGAAATCCCAGACTTCATCTATTTTTGTAAATGAGTCCAAGCCATACGTGCTTGTCATTTGCCACACACTCGTCAAGGGAGAAAGGAGAAAAATTCCCCATAAACGTCCCAAAAGATGAATCCAGTGTCATAACTGCTGTGAGTCATGCTACGTTTGTGTCATATTTCATTGGTATGCGCATAAGCATCCAGCTTTTTCATGTTCTCCATCATCTCACCTCCTGGCAGGCTATACCGGAGGCAGGGGTCATGTTAATGACTGAATGACGATGTATTGCCCATTAGATTGGCATGCCCAATGCTCTTTTTTGTTGCTCTCCAAGACATTTATGCATCATTGACGTGCTGGCATCACTACATTTCGGAGGACCGAGTGCGACCTGCATGGCACAAGATGGAAGGCGGTTCAAAAGGCTTCCTTTTGACTGTGCTCCTCTAGATGGTTATCCTAAAAACGAGATTCTCTACCGCTGGCAGAAGAGGTCGGTGGAGGTGGCAGATCAACGGTACTGGAGGCTGTACCAGTTTGTGTTCATGGGGTTGCGTAACTCCTCTGACGTGGCCCGCACACAGTCGGGTATGAGCGATTTTCTGATTTCTTTGTAGTGCTATGCTGGGAAAAAATAGCTGTGGCCACACTCGCAGTGGCTAATGTGTGGGGGACAAAACACTTTTTGTATTGATGGGAGAGTGAGGCTACATCAACCCAAAATGTATGAATACAATGGTGTAGTACTATCAGGGACTCCCTGATTGGTATCTTAGTATTAAGCTATGGAGAGCCTTTCAGTCTTTGAGAAGCACATGATATATCTACGCATCTTGGTGTTAATGAAACCACACTCACCCATTGTTACAAACTCCCAGGAACCCCAGGATAGTGCATATAACTGTTGTGTTAGATAGTTTAGATGCACTCATCACTTAATGAGCGAATACATTTCTGTGGCCCACCCCTTTTTAAAATGTAGGCTGGCATGTTCAAATACAGCTTTGTTCAAATGTTTTTGAATGCACGTCAAAACAACTGTATGTACATTGTAACTAGTGCTGTGCAGGTAACATGGTCAGTGTCTAATTCGACTGGTGTGAATGTGAATGTAAAATATATTATACACAGTAGTTTTTTTTAACATGTGTATCTTGCACCTGCCCCAACCCCTCCCACAACCCACCAGTGGATCCTGACCCACAGCTTGGCAACCACTGATTTAGAATATTTAAATGTGGGATTAGTTGTGACTTTTCTGTTTCCAGGAGAATATGTGGTCATGTCAGTATTTTTTGACTTGAGCCGAAGGATGGGTTACTTCACCATTCAGACCTACATTCCCTGCAGCATGATTGTGGTCCTCTCCTGGGTCTCCTTCTGGATCAACAAAGACGCCGTGCCAGCGAGGACATCCCTGGGTAAAGTTTCAATATCACAAGTGTAGGGTGGTTCACAGTGCCATGCCCCAAAATAACACAAAACAACGTGAACTGTTTTTATGATGCCAGCAGAGAGCCATCTGGTGAAATGTGTAAACAGTGGTATTTCCCCAAATGCCTTACAGCCCCCACAATCATAAAAGCAGTCCTGCTGACTCTGGCAAAACAGGACATGGAGGGGGCTGTTCTCAGGACTGTTGACCAGATTGCTGAATTTAATGCGGTATACTGTAACTTCAGCATTTCCATATAGAGTATACTCATGTTTGGTGTTGGAAAGCTGCTGTCACTGGTTGGTGTTATTGATGATGTGGTAAAAGTAATGCTTAATAAACATCTCAGAACACTGTTCAAAAGTGAATCATGGGACATGCATGTCTACATGTCAGCAGCCATCTGTGCAACTAATAATGAACGTAGTGTGATACGTATACAGAAATAGTGCAGGGAGTAGTTCCGCTTTTCTGTGATTGTGTCCTTATTTGGTGTTTTAGGATTTCCTTTGATGTGTGGGGATATAGGGCGAAACGTGGTATGCTAGGAAGAGATTCACTCATATGACCTCCTGCGCATCATTTGCGTATAGCCGGTTTGACATTATTCCACTTCAACGTTTGTGTAACAATTGTAGGAATTCCGGCAAATAAACATATTCATAACTCAGCATTTCTCATTGATCTTAACTATAGACGATACACATTGTGGTTTTAACACACACATAGAACTTTGGGTAAGCTAAGAGACTATAGTCTCTCATTTGCGTATTATACCATCCAAGTAACTGTTAACAGAAAGAAAAAATAATATTAATTGGAGTCAGAATGTCGTTGACAGTTTGTACTCGTTCTGCAGCGTGGGATTCTTGGGTGGAGAGTGATGGGCTCTCATTTTGCAGGGATCACCACGGTGCTTACCATGACGACTCTCAGCACCATATCTCGGACGTCCCTGCCCAAGGTGTCCTACGTGACGGCCATGGACCTCTTTGTATCCGTTTGCTTCATCTTCACCTTCGCTGCCCTGATAGAGTATGGAACCTTGCACTACTTCACCAGCAACAGGAAGTCCAAGAACCCAGAGGCTAGCAACACTCAGGTGAGGGGTTCAGGGGCTTTTCAGTGCTCAGTTGAGGGGTTCAGGGGTTCATCCAACACTCAGGTGAGGGGTTCAGGGGTTTATCCAATGCTCAGGTGAGGGGTTAAGGTGTTTATCCAACACTCAGATAAGGGGTTCAGGGGTTTTTCAGTGCTGAGGTGAGGAGTTTTATGGACAGTGGTTGCTTGCTCACTCGGGTTGGAGGACCATTCCTTTTAACCGGCATTCTGCATCCTCACCAGTTCGCTCACGAACAACAGCCTGTGGGCACACTGACGTTATTTTTTTCACCTGACAGTGAGTAATACAACATGTATTATGCAGCCATGAAGGGTGTGATGAGCTATACATCTGAGAAGGCATTAAAATAGGCACTCTGTATACATGAGAAATAAATCTAGCTTGTAATGTGTGCATGCATGCCTACATAAATTGTGTGTGTGTGTCTGTCTGTCTGTATGCGTATGTGTGTCTGTGTGAGTTAGCTTTAAGGCTTTCAACTTGGAATGACCCGAAATCGAAACTTTTCCTTCATGTGGTGTCTCTACCTGTATTTGTTTTTTGTTTATGTATTTGATCTAGCCAGCAGCACATCCAGTGCTGTAATCAACAGCACGCTGTCAGTTATCTGTTAGCAGACTCTGATTATGTTGTGTTGTGCTCTGCTAATTGCTATGTTGCTACCACTATCCCACCCCCCTGCCCCACATTTGCATAGCCTAAGGCATTTCCTTTCCCACCATGATTGGAATGGAGGCACAACTCATTTAAGGTGCCATTTTTATATTTTATGTAATGAAGTACAAGAAGAAACAAGTACCACCTTAAATTTGTCATGGGTTTTGATCGATTGTGCTAGCTTTGTGCACTAATTGCATAAACCCATATGACTTACACAGGGAAAGAACAAGAGAGACCTAGTGGCAGAGAGTATGTAGGTGTAGGTTTCTCTTCCTCTGAGCAACCTGCTGAGGTTTGTTGGAATAGAATGATTAAGTGGGATTTGCATATAAATTACGAGATTCTTGCAGTGCTTGATATTATTTGCACAACTGCCACACAAGTTAATTTCCTTTAATTTGAGAACGCACATTTAGGATTGAAGATAATAACACATCCAGCATCAGCAAATTGACTTTGTAATTTCTTTGTTCCTCTTAAATGCACGTACTGTATATACAGATAACTATATGCAGCCTGTATCATATTCGTGTGGGACATACATCTCTTCTGCAGTTATTCAATACAGTGCAAGTTTTGAATGTCTTCCTTTAAATTGTTAAAACTGAAGTCACCCTCGCTGAACAGCAGATATCCACAGTTGGAACAATTGCTTTTGTCTTTATGTGAACAAAATTACATTTAAAAGAAAATGTCCTCCAATGTTACCCAGTTTCATCGTCCAGTATGCTCTTTCCTCGTTAGTCCCCACTCCTTCCTCCCAACCCCCTCAATAATGATGTTTAACACCCATCTCCAATGACAGAAATGCACAGCACAGAACAGAATGTCGCTGCTTCAGATAAACAACATCGCCCCCTACCACGAGGAGGACCATGGTGACGAGTGCCTGGAGGGTAAGGGCTGCTCTGGCTTCTTCTGCTGCTTTGAGGACTGTCGCTCAGGGGCGTGGCGGGAGAACAGGATGCACGTCCAAGTCTCCAAGATCGACTCGTATGCCAGAATATTCTTCCCGACAGCGTTCGGTCTTTTCAACCTTGTCTACTGGGTTGGTTACCTGTATTTGTAAAAAAAAAAAAGTGTTAGTCCCTGTGCAGCAATGCTATCTTCACCTTTTCATATGAAAATAAGAAATACAACTATGATGTATGAAACTAATTGTCACAGGAATTGTTGGCAAAGATAATTGTTGATAAAGATAAGATCACAGACCAAAGTTTGAAAATTAGTCAGACCGATTCATTGTTATTTAAGTCTCATGTGGACACTCTTTTGTGTTAGGATTGCTTTTGGAACTATGATTCAGAGTGCACTACAAAGTGCTTTCTTTAATAATCCGTAGTAAGTCATTCTGATAAATGGTATTATTTAACTAAGCAAAGAACCAAACAAATGTTGTATTCAAAGTATTAATCTGATTTTGCGATTAAACATTTGTTTTTCTTCACACCAAAATGTCAGATTTTAGAAAATATTTAACCTAAAAGGTTTGCCTGTCAACATGAATAATAAGGGATAAGGATGAATATGTTTACCTAGGCATATCTCAAATAGATCAAACATTAAGGCAGCCAAGCCATTAATGAGGCATATAAATTAATTTACAAACAGAAAGAAAGCTTTTACAGCCGTTAACGCACTGATAGGTTCCAAGAGTGATTGTATTGTGGACAGTTGGGCTCAACATGGCACATACGGCTTCACAGTCCAGAACTGATCTGTGTGAAACTTCAGTGGAAATGACCTAAGACACATACTAGTTTTGCTATAATATTTCTAATAACAAATGCAAAACAATGTTTTGTTTTTTATGAGCTTAAAATTGTATATCAAAAACATGTATAACACTGCCCTAAATTTGTTTTCGAAATGAGCTCAATTTAACCCAGTATTAATCTATTTGTGTTTGGTAATAAAAAAATTAAATAAGAAGGCTGGTACTTAAATAAAATATGGTCCATATGACTATTTTGATTAACAGATTATGTTCAACTGGAAAACAATACATTACTGTAGTAGGTTGACCAAAGATGGATGGCATAAAGTGGACTAGACAGCCGTTGTGAAACCCAGTGATGCTTTTACTTTTTCCAGAAGCAACAAAAATGTGCAAATATATACAGTGCTCAATAGAACAAAAAACTGTACAAAAAACAAAACTGGGTTCTGGCTGTGTCCCTCTGGACCCAGTACTCACAACATCAGACCTGACTCCCCTCAAGTGGCCTAGTGCAGCACCTATAAAGCCACAGCCCCTCCCCCTGGAATGGATTAAACCCTCAAATTCCTAAATGAAAAACAAAAACATAAAAATGCCCCAAAAATCAACATAAATGAATATCTCAACATGCCTTCACACTTCCATACATTTTATGAAGACAAAACATTGGGAATACAAATGAAATAAAATGTAATACATTTTAGCTAGCGACACCAATTAGCCCTGTTCAAACATGAATAGTGGTACGGCCCCCTTCCACTGGCAGGATTCCCCCACAGAAATACCAAAGTGGTATCATTGCCTCTGTTTGCTTGTCCAGGACCCGGAAGACTGCTGTAGTTAGTAGAAATGATCTAGCTAGCAGGCATTGGTTCAATGCCCCCCCCATCTAAGTAACCACAAACTTAAAACAAAGAAATAAAACGCAATGCTAAACAAACAATTAGGAAAATGACAATACACATTCATTGAATTTTTTACGTTTTTACACAGTTTCCAGGACAAAACACACTATACAGACAATGAGGACTTTGCATCATGCAAATATGATGTTGGTTTTGCCGGCAGAAATTATTTACGATGCGCACCCCTCCCCATGGTCCATGCAGGCACGGTTAGACCCGTGACATTTCTCCCCATCCCCCCTTACCCAGACACCACTTGAGGTTTCCTAGACAAAAGTTCCACTGTGCTGTTGAACTTCCCAGCCTGGTACAGCATCTAAAAATCAAAGGGTTGAATAGCCAAGAACCACCTACTGATTCTTGCACTGGTGTCTCTCATATTGCCCAGCCAGGAAAGGGCTCGGTGATCCGGTCTCCAGAATGAATTTGAGGCCATTTGACATGGAAATGTAGCATGTGTAGGGGCCTTTGATTTTCTCTGTCCTAAAGAGTTTTTTATGTAATTAAATGAGTGCATTAAAAGGGTATATATACTGTTATTTTAATGGACCTGCTTCATATAATACCCAAACACACACACACACCCACACACACACACACACACACCCATACATGTCTATGTTAGGAGGGGACTATCATTCCATACCTGCCAAGTGGGGACCATAGGTTCTAAACTTTTTTACAAAACAAAACAGACAGAAAATACTGTTTTAATGGTTCAAAAATATATACTAAGATACAAATGTTTTTGTTTTTATTTGTTTTAATTGCCATGAGAGGACCTCCACAGGGAACCATGTCTACCTAACAAAGTGAGGACCTGCACAACCTGCAGTAGGAATGTCTGTATGTCTGTACTCTGTGCTCTCCACAAAGGCTTGGTTTTGCACACACACACACACACACACACACACACACACACACACACACACACATACACAATACTGGTATGTTGTATCCATGAAAAAATATATATAACTCACTCAATATAACAAGAGTACATCTGGCCTCATATAATCAGATTGACTGCAGCAGTAGTGATACAACACATGACAAAAATAATGGCGCTTCGCAGCCTTTGTCATAAGCGTGTAGCCATATGATGTGTGTGTTTATTTTTATGTATGTGCTTCAAAGTAATGTGAACATAAAACCTTGAAATGCCCTGTATTCTATGGCTATGGGAATTCTGGAAGCATGTTAGCTGCGGCAGAACATTTTGTTGCCAAGACAGCAGTGGCACTTTTCGCCGTCTCTCTCTAATTGAAGTTTCTGTATTTTCCTGTCACGTTTGTTTTCCTGTTTCTCTGATGTCCTCTGCAAAGTCCGTATGCCTTTTTTTTTTTTTTTTTAACTCTGCCGGAGGGTTGGCCTGACTTTGATTTTCTCACAAAGAAAGGAAGAAAATCTTCCTTTAATGATACTTTTGATCAATTGGTTATTTTGACAAACATGCAGTAATGGATATTTGTGTATGGATGTGCTCCCTGCACCATTAATATTCCAGTCATGAAAGAGTTCTCAAATCTATCAGCAAAATCAGACCAGAATATTAATAAAACTGGAGTATCATGAAATCAGATGGTGATGGTTAAATTTGTATTTAACATCATGGAAACTATATTTTCAAAATGATCTTGCAAAATTCTATTAACGTCTACCTTATATAAGTTGCTGTTCATACAGTTCAATCAGGCTTCTATTTAATCGAATGACAATGTGTTGTCCTTAAATGTGTGTAACTGACTTAATTTACATTTTGTGACAAAACGCTATGTAAAGAAGATTAAAACTGAAGGACACGTACATAAGTTGGCACTTATTATACATGTATTCCTCTTTGCTGATGTCTTGTTCATTCATAGAATTTAATGAATAAGCACCCCCCCCCCAAAAAAAAGAATTATATATACGTACTGTATATGTGTGCATGTGTAATAATATAACAAAATAATAACAGTATATCTTGACTGCAAATAATGTATTATGTTTGCAATAACATACCTAGACATCCAATCATTTAAATTAGGAAACATTTGCAGTATATTTTAAAAGTTTATTAGCCTTGGACATACACTGTATGAAGCTGACCCAACCCCTAGGGCAGGGGTCGGCAACCTGCGGCTCCGGAGCCGCATGCGGCTCTTTCAGCCTCATGTTGCGGCTCTTTCAGCCTCATGTTGCGGCTCTTTCAGCCTTATGTTGCGGCTCCGCGTGGGTTGGGAAAATAAATAATAAGTATCCAATTGAAACTTTTTTTGGCGTAGCACCCCCGTCGACAGAAAAATCCGAGGGGCGCAATAATTATTTTCGCGTTGCACCCCCACCCCGGTCCGCGAAATAAATGAACTGGTCGCAGCTTTTTTTCGCGTAGCACCCCGTCAACAGAAAATGGGGCGGCTCCCAGTGTTTTCTTTTCCGTGGAAACCGGGTCCAAATGGCTCTCTTTGTTACGGGTTGCCGACCCCTGCCCTAGGGGAACTCATCCGGAGTTGTGTCTCAACAGCATATGTACCTGCCCCATAGCAGCTTGTGACAAGGGGCAGCTGTTGTTTGACAAATCCAGTGAGCTAGGAGAATCAGGTCAGAGGTGTGATCAAAGAAATCAGCATGAGGAATTGGAATTGGCTCCATGATTTATATGAAGGAGAATCATGAATCATATATTTAATGTATTTCAATGAAGTATTTAAATGATAAAGTCCAATATTACAAGTGTTACAGGACAAAAGTCCAGTATTACTTAACAGATTGTGCCTATCTGTGACATATGGAAATTTCCACTGTTTAATAATGTTTTTTTTCCTGCGTCTGTCTCATTGCCTTTCCTCCTAAACATGTGTATATCTGTGTACTTTTGTGCAAACGTAATACACTGTGAAACAAATAAAACAGTGCCTGTAAAAGTCTGTATACTATGTGTTGTCTTCCTCATTAAAAAAATCATGTTTAACATGATTTTAATCATTAATATAAAGCATACATATGAACAGAAATGCAGTTTTGTGTGGCTCAGTAGGTAGCACACGGTGCTGACGACACTCAGGTCGTGGGTTCACTTTGTCGATTCCCATTGGGACCACATATGGTCAAAAATTGATGCATTCACTACTGTAAGTTCCTTTGAATAAAAGCTTCTGCTAAATGGCATATATTGACATTTGCTTTTAGACTCACAATGCGATAATTGAATATTAGTTGCCAGTGGCAATACCACTACATACCCTGCTCCTGACGTATGGTTGAAGATAAGCAGGTGTAGTCTTGGTTTGTACTTGGATGGGAGACCTCCCAGGAAAACTAAGTAGCTGCTGGAAGGGGTGTTGGTGGGCCAGTAGGGGGTGGTCTGGACATAAATGTATAAAACCAATTGCCCCAGTGCAGTACTAGGGACAATTAGTTTCAGTAGTTGTACACAAGATTGTATGCCTCCCCCAGACTGAGGTCTAGAATGAGTTTCCACATTGTTATTTTTTATCATTCACTTTGATTAAGGTAGTTAGGCAGGGCCGGTCGAGTAGGTGATAAGCTAGTCTGGAGACCAACACTTCTGGGCAGTGTATGGACTAGTTATTGCCAAGTCAGAATAGTCGGGATGTGATCTTGCTATCACAGAACAGCTGTTCATCAATGTAAAGTTTGACCATAACCAACGGCACACGCCTGCCTAATTGCCTCTTTTCGGGAGGGGATCGTTTTTTTGCATCTTTCGACAATTTTCTTGGGGAACTGGTCATTTATCCTGAAGTTGGGTTGCCATTAAACTACCCTTAAGCTGTCTCCCCTTACCATTAACAAGATCATTTTGCTGGTATTGCAAAAGTTCCAAAAGTTATTGTTCTGGGGGTCTTGTTTTTGTTATGCCCCAGTCGGTGAATGCGGTGAAAGTAATTTTGTTGACCATGTCAGCTGGCACTTTCAAAACAATTTGGAAAATATCTTCCAGAGTTATGTCAAGGTTGACATGGTTATCATCATTGTTTTCTTTACAACCAGGGAAAATCAAGTTATTGCACATGCTGCACATCTGAACATTAAGGATGGTTTCCTTCAGTCTTTTGCTTTCAGCAATTACCACATCCATTTTTTGTTATAGGAAGTTCAGAGTACCTTTGAGAGTGTTGTTGATCACCCTCAGGTTGTCGATCTGGCACAGGCTGAATTCCAGGCTAGCTGTCATGTCCTGTATACCTTTCCAAAGAAGATCCAGCAGAGATAGTGTGGAGTTTATGGATGCTAAGATATTAGCACCCACATTGACATTGCACAGGTTAACAGTCTCAGTAGATGAGTTTCACCACCAAGTGGTTCACCATCTCATAACCATGCAGCTCCGCTAGACAAGGTAGAAAGTTTGCTGCTGCGATTGTCCATCAAGCTTGATAGTATTCAAGTAGTCAAGCTTTCCCAGACAGGCGCATTGTCCAGCAGGGGGTTCCAGCTTGCAGCTGCAACCCTGTTGATTTGTAGACTACTGATTTTGTAGGATTTATTGCACGTATGGAGGTAATTTATGGAGAGCGGTAGCTTACAATGGAAAGATTAATTTACAGCTACCTTGCTGCCATGACGGATCGGGCAAGTCAGTCTGCTCAGTGCTGCCCCCGGTGTTGGAATGTGCTCAGCTCACCCAGAAAGAATGTCCAATCCCACAGTGTAAGTTGTCTTAACATCGTTCAATACATTTCTTTGGGCAACTGGGGACATTTGAAGATGAAGATCTGGCAAAAAAAAAAAAAAACTTTCATACTATTAACAAAAAAAGACTAGAATGGATCTCACCTCAAAGTTTTCTAAAGAAGTGCAGATTGCCTTGCAACAGATAGGCGCAGGTTGATCCAGCACCGATACCCTGGCAGTGAGACAGAGGTTCTCAGTGACCAGCCAATGTTCAGCAGGTTCGCAGATCATTAATAATGAAGGAGACATTACACTTGACTGCTGTGATGGCAGTGATCTTGAGAAAAGAAGAAAAGGCACGATGAAGCAATGAACGGATGTGGGGTAAGCACTAAAGGTATTAAGACAGAAAGATGCGTGAGCATTCGGGAAGAAAAGAGTCAAACAAAATAACTAATTTCATGAAAAAGCATACATGTGCACCGTGGGAGGTACAAATTCAGTTAGACTATATTGCCATCCTCCACTTCTCATGTTTATTTCACACGGGACCATACAACTCAATGAGGAGAAAGATAACTCGACACCAGACAAGGAACCACAGGAAAAAGTGTTTCTGAAGGATCTTAAAACCGCTAAAGTGCTTGCTCATCACAAGTCAAACAATCAGAGGGTATGTATATTCCACTTGGATGTGTTCTGTGCAAACTGCTGATCACATCAGTGCTCCATGGAGGGGCACAAATCATATAAAACACTGATTGCATACATCTTCTTACATCCCTTTCCCCCCCAATGTATTTATGTATTTATTTTATGTTTTATTTTTGCTCCCAGATCCATTTTATTTAAACAAATTTTCCATCTGCTGTTTGGTTTGCAATAAAGACGGCAGAACTGAAAAAACATGACTAGACAAAAATATACTGGAATAGCACTCGAACACTATTAATGCTCCCAAAACCTAAGCGTATATAAGGTTGATTAGTTCATGTTAATGATGGTGACTGTGTGAATGAGTGAGAGATTGAAAGTGTCAATGAGATTAACTGAGTGAGTGACTGCGCGGTAATTAATGAGGTAAGTGAATGTGTGCATGAGAGTTAATGAGGGTGACTAAGTGAGCAAATGAGTGAGTGAATGAGTGAGTGAGTGGGAGCTAATGAAGGCAAGTGAGTAAGTGAGTGACAGTGTTCATGTTGGTGAATGAGTGAGTGAGAGTGTTAATAACTAGCAGCAATATTTGGTGGTTTTGTGCCTGCTCAAAGTTGTTTTTGTTTCATAGAACAGAATATGCTTGAATTGCCTGGGTGAAAATGTTGCTTCAACATATTGCTTTGCCTAGTGCAACTAGAAAATAACAAACACAAGACAAAGAAAGAAAAAAACACAAGAAAAGAGATTTATTTCTCTGTCCTCTTCAAATGTAATTTGTTTTTAGAAATTGTATGGGCCACCGTAATGCTTCTGACAGTGCGCTGTATCCATTAAGGCTGCACTTTGAAAAACTAATCTAAATCAGGGACATCGCAAAAACATGCTCAGAATCACTCTGCCTTTTATTTATTCGTTTATAAGTGCAACAAAAGGAAGACCCTGAAAGAAATACTTTATTTCCCTCAATTATATATTTCATATAATTCCATAAAACCTGTACACCATACAATGCACATCCTACAGCTGTGAATGTATGAAAGAAAGAGTGGGTGAGTGAGTGGATGTGTGAGTGAGTACATGAAAGAGAGTGAGTGAGTGACTGAATGGGTGTGTGAGTGGAAGAGTTTGTGGGCTGGGGAGGTGCATTTTCGTCATCCTGCGCAAGCAAACAGAATGTGGCCCAGCCTAACCTAAATGTTCATAAACAAGCATGGTGCCATCATTGATAGGTTTATTACGCTGTGAATGAAACCAGGGCACTGAAGGTATGTAGCTTTGACAGCCAGCGCAGTCCATATTTGATCAGCACACCAAACTTACAAGCCGATGCCACAAACCACAATTTCGGGGTTCTATCTATGAGCTGGAAATTATTCGATGAATTTTTCCATTTTTATTTTTTTATTTGTACATCTTTGCAATCTTTTCAGATGGATATTAACGAATGTGTTAAATGTTAAGCACCTTGTTCAAGGAAACGGCGGCAGTTGTCTTACCTGGGAGTTGAACCTGCAATCTTTATGCAATCTTTTAAACCAATACACCACTGTGAATAACATCAGTCTAGGCAGGGGAATTGGGATGACTAACAGCCACACCTACTGATAGGGCATGGCACACAGCTGCACAGGATTATCCAATTGTATCTGTGTGCTTAAAACTGCTCTGCTCTCTTAGTAGGTGGCTGGAACATGGGAGGTGAACCACGAGAGAGAGAGAGAGAATAACCCGAGACCTGAAACCAAGAGCAACTGAAAAGTTGCTCAGTGTGTGGTAGTAGTTTTGGCAAAAGGTGGTTTTTATTTCGGTTATAATTTTACTTTATTGTTTTTTGGATGGAAACTGTGAGGGGGAAGGGCTAAAGATCTTTTGTTTGTTTTTCAGTTTTTGTGCACTTTCTCTCTCTCCCTCTCTCTCCCCATGGGAGAGTAAATAAAATACAATGACTCCATTCCCTGCATCCTGCTGTTCTGTTCCAATCCGGATTGTGTCACATGGTGTGGGACAACACATTGCTGGCTTAGGTCAAAATAAATCTCAACAAAAATATTTCCAATGTAAAAAAGCCCAGTTTCTATCTATAATCTATAAAATGCAATTCCTAAATTGCTCTGCATACCAATTTATTGATATCAAAATGATGCCAAGTTATAACTTTCATCAATATATTTATTTATTTATTTAATGTTTATTTGAGTAGGGACAGATACAAACAACATTTGTATACAGATTTGTATATACTGTATTTCACAGAAACTAAAGAAGTACTGTTTCAAATGAATGCTTTGGAAGTGTACAATTCAGGACATATGCTAAGCAATCTTTCATTACGAAAGATGCAGTCTACATGGGTAAATGCTACTTGATAAGTGGACTCTACATTCTGTAATGACTCAGGACTGATTGTAGGATAGTAACCATGACTATCAGAAGCATTATCGACAAATGGACTGTTTACTTCTGATAAAGATCTACAAACACATTATAACATTGTTATAAAAACATTATTACATGTTACAAAAAGTAATCACGTACACTTCTTACAATTGAAGTGGGAGAATTTATCTCAGTCACACATTTAAATAAGATTTACATTATTGTAGTGTCTTGTACAACAAGTTGTGAGTTTGGGGGTCACTGAAATTTTAGAAAAATGTGGAGAAGGAAGTGCATTGTTGATGTACTGAATTGAACACTTTGTGCCATCATCCCCATTGCACAACAACAGCAATTAATTCAGAGGCCGGAGTGCTTGTTGCCATGGCACGATTCCCTATACCTAAAAAGGGCAATGAGCCATGAACAACAAAAAGCAATCAGAATGCCACCTGGACATTGCAGTGCAATGCAATAACCAGCATTAGAGTAAATCCACATTCCAACATTAGAATAGTTGAACTAATTATGAATCCAACTTTGTTGAAAGCGCTTACCTTGAACACAATCTGTACCACATTCCGTCAGACTTTTTATTTTGAAGCAGATCAATTATTCCTCAGAATTAAGGTTCATGAACAAGTATTAAACACTAGCTTAGTGCGCAATATGCTCTTATGCACACCCACACACACACACACGTAATGACCACACAAAATTTCCTCCATTTCCAAGTGCTCTTAATGTATATATTGTGTTGTTGTTTTTTTATATAAGAGCTCTTGCTGTACTTATTGTAATAATTATATATATTGTATTGCTTTAATTTTTGTAATAATTCTATTGTCTTTTTACTGTAAATACTGTGTACTTTTGCACTTTTTTCGTTGAGCATTGTCACTTTCCATTTCACTGCACACCCCGTGTGTGTATGTGACAAATAAAAAATCTTGAATCTTGAATCTTGAATCTTGAATATCCATTCATAAAGGTGACATCAAATTGTATTGAAGCATTTGTACTACATTAACTATTCCTATATTGGGTTCAAGTCCAATGCACTTTCTGCATTTTCATTTAAGTTGGAAGTGTCACGTTTATCATTCATCAAACAATAAAAAGTGAGTAAAAAAATAATTTATCATAAAAAATTAATAGATTAATTAAACAGAGCAGTCCTCTTTAACATAGTGTCCCAGTAGGTATGGAAGCAGTTGTATATTAGTCAATGTTGTCACCAAGTTAGTTTGAGGGAGATGCCCTCAGTTCTCTTTCCTATGACCTGAAAATGGCCGCTCACACTGCACTGTCCAGAGAAGAGATAGATCCTCATCCGTGGCGGAGGGGTCTGCGTTCAGGTGGTGGGCTCAGACTGCGGCAGGGCAGCCTGGATGATATTGACCGACTTTATTCTTGTTTGACAAGTGTCAGGTAGAGGAACCCAGCATGACGCCACTCCCCCTACTGAGCCAGGAAATTAAAGACTGTGCCAGACGATCCCAGGGTCCCAGGCCAGGGAGCCAGCTAACCTGTGACGCAGGTGCGGATGGTCTCTTATGGACGCGCTGCCTTTCACATTTTTTTACTTCGTTGAACAGGCAGGGCTACCTGAGATTCACCGTGCATCTTTCTCACAGTCAGTGGTTCCACCAGCAAAGTGTGCCAACAGTCACCAAGAGGAATTGATGCATTACTGCAATGTAGACTGACTGGAATATGAACGAACTGATAAGAGGCGCTCTTAACCGGTGAAAACAACATACACGTACATGGATCAACGTTACGGTGATTTGTGTGTTGCAATTAGTCTGCATCGCCACACCAGATAATTGGATAGATTAATTCAATGGCGAATAGAATCAAGCCACTTTAAATAGCTTGGCTGTGTAAATAACATGTCTCGGCTGAATATTAAAGAGCATTGTTGGTATGTTGCCTGTGTTTTGTTTTTTATCACCACACTTAATTAACATTTTGCCATTTGTGTGGGCAGACAATTTGTGGTGTTAGAGTCCTCAATTAGAAGCATGAGTAGCAGTGCTTTATGGGGTCAAACGATGTAGCGGTGTAATTTAGCAGCAACTTTATTAGCACAGCCCTTTGCATTATTCAGCATCCAAACTGCTGTTAGTCCAGGTATCCATTAATATTCTATTTGTATTGCCAATAATATTACTCAAACAGAAAGCTGTTTGACGGTGTACAAAATGAATGGAGAAAGTAAGATTTGACAGCGACATGTTCAGGAATAAGAGCGAAATAAACAATAGAAGTTAGTGGAAACAAATTTAATAGAAACTGTAATTGAAAAAGAAATATCTGTGTGTTTCTTTGTTATCAAAGAAAGCTGTTGCATTGTTGTTGTTTTCTTTGCTCGCTAACATCAGCATCGTGTCTGCAATTGAACTTCTGTTATTAATTTTTTTGTTTGGAGTCTGGGCTCCAACATTTCGTACCTGTGCCCTGCCTGGCCCAGTTGCTCATTCTCCAATCCCTCCCTCTCTATTTCCCCTTTCCTCCTCTGGGCATTGATGTGGTTTAAAGGGGGTAGACACTTGAGTCCCCCCCCTTCTCTGCCCAGCATCAGGAACACCTACAGACAGAGAAAAACAGACGTCCTGAGGGTGGTGGTGGTGTGATCGTTATTGAGCTCTGCAGCTCAGCGCCTTTCTCGTCAGAAGAACAAGCATCTATCACATCGCAAAGGGTGTAAATAACCAACGCAGTACCTGGAGGCTGGCGCGTACGTGAGGGAGACCTTTCACTGGGGTGTGAGGGAGTGAAACGGTGCTGCCAATACACGTCTACATCACCCGGGGCAGGGGGCTTCGCCTCGCCGTTTCTTAACACGGCAGCAATGGGCATTCTCCAGGGAGCCACGGAAGGTCCAGAGGAGGAAAGCCGCTGTGCCGTACTTCACTGCTAATCGTCTTTACCTGTTCTGGGCGCAGCTAACTGCACGTTATAAATCACGTTGCAACCAATCAGAGAAATTGCCCGGATGTGTTCCCATTTGCTTGCATTATAAGCAGAGAAGAATGCTTGCTAAATTAATAGCTAATTCCAAGGTCACCTCTCTCTATCGCCTGTGCAATAAATTGACCAGTTTTTCATGTTTGGTGGAACCTTGTTACAGCTTTATGAAATGAGTGTCCATTCAACAATGTGGTAGTTCAGGGTATCCAGCTCTTAACATAACATATGTACATATATGCCTGATATGCCTGCATGTCATACAGTCCCATATCCAATCTCTTTATGCTTTTTATAACATTTACATAATGGATGGCACAACTACAAGACTACCGTTAATAAGACCAATCCCATAATTCATGCAAAATATTAACTAGGCATATGGCATATTTTCCTATTCAAATTGAATAGCTAATAGTGTATGCTTCTTGCATGCTGAATGTAAAATTACCTCACAACCATACACACATATATTTAATCTGCACTGCAGCATCCAAATGGTCTAATTCGGGGCACAATGCTGAATGCATTCTATTGCTTCAAAAACATGTAAACCGGGGACTGGTGGATAGCGTAGCGGTCTAACGCACCCGTATTTGGCTGGTCCTGTATGGGTGCAAGCTGACTGCCAGGGACACGGTTCGAAACCCGTCTATGCCAGACTGGCCCTGGCCATTAGCCATTAGAGTGGCATTTGACTGTCCGCTCCGGGGGGAGGGAGGAATGTGGTCGGCACAAACTTGCCGTGAAGCGCATAAGGGTGTCTCCAGAAAGGGGGTCGGTGAGTTTTGTTTCAAAGGTCATCGCCGGCCTCAGAGTGTAGCTTGCCCCGTAGAGACAGGCGGCGAGTTTGTGGGGGAGGGTTAATCAAAATAAATAGAGGGTATAATTGGCTTCCAAATTGGGGAGAAAAATGGGGAAAAATCAGAGACAAAAATAATAAAAACATGTAAACCACCCAAATGCATTCCATAAATGCAGTGTCGACAAACGAGAAGTGATTACAGCACAGCTTCAATCAATAGAACTTGCTTGGCTGAGTCTATAGCATTTTCATGACATATGTCAATATAATTATTCTCCATCTAAAAGGTGAATAGACAGAATCCCTGCTGGCTAAGATTTTTATTTCCAGGGCATAAATACAGTGCACTGCATATTTATTCTGTTCAGGCAGAAATTGCATGTTGCTACTCTCGCTCTCTTTATGTTATCTATTGACATACAACTTGTAGAGCTATTTATTATTGTCATGTTACTTATTTCTACATATTGTCATGCCTTTGTGCATTAAAATAAACATTTTGCCTTTCTTTTAAATTTATGTCAAATTTTTCCAGTTTTTATCCCATTTTGGCTGCCAATTATACCATCTCTTTTATCTCAATTCACCCTCCCCCATGAGTCCGCCGCCCATCCTCCGGGTCAAGACACTCTTTCCAGGCCGATAGATCCGCCTCTTCCCAGACGGAACTCTACCACGTACTCTTTCCACCCATCCCCTCCCCCGGAGGTGGACAGCCAAATGGGGCCTCTGATCGGGGCTGACGACCAGGGCCAGTCTGGTGGGTTTTCTAATCACGTCCCTGACAGGCAGCGCACACCACACCGGACCAGCCAAAGTGTGGTGCATTAGAACGCTGCCTACATTTTGCCTTTCAAACAACGAATTTAAAGTATATCTCATTCATCAAGTTATGAATATATATTTTGGAACATTACATTTTTCCCACTATAATGTGGCTCTAATAATAATCAATAAGGCAATGTTGCCAGTTCTGTGGATAACAGTATGCGAACATTGTGAGCTAGAATATCTTTCAATCTGGAAAAAACTTGTGGCTCTTTGTTCAAAACGGTTTAAACACATTATTACACATGTCACTTCATCACCTGAAAAATGTGTACAATAGGCACGCTTGAATGAATGGCAAAATGTTTCTATAATATGCAATGACCACATCATTTCAGTGCAGGTACACATAGGAACTTATATTATTAGTGTTGTTAGTCAGCGTGCGTGGAACATGTTGCCTGTGATTGGCCAACACTTCCTGTGACTGTGCTGTGCTGATATTTATGCTTTCACAAGCATTGTCTGAACCCACAATCCATAGACCGTATTATTGGTCACGCACTGGCACATTGGCCTCCCTCGTTGGCATGTTCCAATGGCAAACAGAGATGCACATGTTTATTTTCCTCTGTTTGACAAGTCCTCCTCATATAAGTATTTCAGCGCTGGAGCGTTTCATTTCGACGATCATTACATTTCCGGGTAGCGGTGTAGCCCAGACTCATATTTCAGTTCTGCATCTTGTCCGATATTTCTTCTTTTTTCCTATTTCATGAATACAGAGGAGGGGATTACTCCGATAGATGGCCGCTCTGTTTGCCTGTGGAGCCACAGAGGAGCCAATGAATATTGCATGAGGGTGAGGGCTTTTAAATATGCATCGCAACCAGACGGGTTGGGCTTGGGGGTGTGAAGTACTATAGCCACCACTTTTCAATTAATTTGTTAAGTCTCTGTTTTCATTAATAATGAGTCGCAGTGCACTTGATGGGAGCAGAGACCGGTGGGCAATGGGCGATTTCAATGCAAATGGAGCAAATCATTGCTTCAAGCCTGCATCGTGAGCCAGCAAATAAAAGTACAGGTCAGTGGTCTGGCCCCACGAGTAAGTTTGCTCTATGTCATCTATTTTGCCCTACTTCTACAAAGCTGACAATAATTAACACCTGATTGACGCAAAAGGTGTCATTGATTTCACTACTTGTTATTTCATGTCATTTATACCGTTAGTCTAAAAGTTAGAAGCAGCATTTGTATATTCCGGTAAAGTAGTTATTCCGGTTTTACTCATGCCAGTTTGGCGCCGATCTGAAGAGATTTCATTAATTGTATCTGACAACAAACTCTGCGAAGGAAATACATTCATTTTAAGTTTCCAGCTGGTTTGTGCTATTCTTAGATTTTACGGGTTTGTTTATTCAGAATGGAAAGGGTGCGTGTCTCTCTCTCACATCTGGGATGCCAATGGCTGCCCCAAGGGGCCACGAGATCTGCCCTCTACTGGTAGGTGTGCAGTACAGTTTTGTTGTAAAATCTGCTTTTTCAGATTTTTAACTGAAATGACATTTCAAACTTTTTGTTTGTTTTGAGAGATCAATATTAATGTCAAGTCCACAACATGATCTATTGTATGTTATAGTTCAAAACCTCTTCAGAAATGTGTGATTCTGATTTCCCTTTTGTCTTCAATACCCTGACTCGCTGTGGTGTTGGGTTATCACATCAGCCTTGCTAGCGAACAGATTCGGGCTCATCAATGCAATTTAGCTTGTCAAAAGGTTTCAATATTGATGAATAAAATCATTGAAGAAACATTGTGTGTTTCAGACATTAACATTATTGATACTGAAATTGACTTTTATTGACCAAAAAATGGACTGCACACCTACAGGTAACTGCCAAAATAAATGAAACACCAACATAACATGTCTTAATAGGGTGTTGGGCCACCACACGCAGATTTGTGTCTGGAACTCTATGGAGGGATGCAACACCATTCTTCCACAAGAAATTCCATCATTTGGTGTCGTTGATGGTGGTGGAAAATACTGTCTCAGGCACCGCTCCAGAATCTCCCATAAGTGTTCAATTGGGTTGAGATCTGCTGACTGAGACGTCCATGGCACGTGGTTTACATTGTGTTCATGCTCATCAAACCACTCAGTGACCACACGTGCCCTGTGGATGGGGGCATTGTCCTCCTGGAAGAAAGCACTCCCATCAGGATAGAAATGCTTCACCATAGGATGAAGGTAATCACTCAAAATGGCTTTTTATGTATTGGTGTTTTCCTTGCCCTCTCTATGGAGATCAGGACAGGACAAAAACAAGACCCTGTGCAATACAAGAAAGGATGAAGAACAGTGATAACATCACTGTATATACGGTATGCATATCTTATATACTAGAAGACAATATAAATTGTTCCCTGCCATTTGCATACACACATTCATACACATTGCTCTGATGTATCATTGCTTAGCACAATATAAACACTGAGCTGTAGTTTAGAGGGCGGTAGCATAATTGTTATTTTCGTCCTTTGCAAGCATAATATTTCTCACCTCAACCAACCCATTTGGTAGTTTCGTGGTCTGGAGGAAAGGCGTTTGTGTCAACATGAGTCGGGCGGCACAATTGGGGTGGGTGGGTGGGGTGTCGCAAAGCTGCTCTGTCTGCAATAGCCAGGCAACTGATCAAATACTCGAATTAGCTTGCCTCGTAGAGACGGGCGGTGAGTTTGTGTGGGGAGGGCAAATCTAAATAAATAGAGGATATAATTTGCCACTAGGGTGGGAGAGAAATGGTAAAAAAATCTGAAACAAATGTATTAAAAAAATGTTTTTGGAGGGATATCATTTTGCCATCATTGTGCACAAATCACAGTGCCATTTATCTGGGGTTCCCTGTGATATCAATGAATAGTCCCATTTCACCCAATCATCAACTACATAGCCATATTATATTGCCATAACTCTACTTTACCCAGCTCCTTTCAGCTCATTTCTAAGCGGTTAATTACCAGTCATTCCAAAAATGGGGTGGGAGGGGCAGGGTTGCTTTGGAAAGCGCATTAGAGCACCTGCCAGCTCGATGAATGCACCCGTTGTGCATCACACAGGCAAAGGAAGCTTGTTGATGCGATCGAGGGCCTGGCACCTTGTTGAAAAGCATACGTTTTGGTGAGAGCGACTACTCGAGAGTTTAAAGGAAGAAGTATGTCTTTTGTAAAGTAATTTCCTGTTGGGATAGGGGGCTGGAAGCTCCTGACAGATGGCTTCGCTGTCAGATTTTGGGTATATTTGGAACAAGGCTCTCTTCAGGTTCGTTCTGCCTTTGCTAATTGGCGGAATTCATCATCTTGTCATCACTGTGACGTGCCGGATTTAAAATCAAGTGTCTTGTTTTACCTCTTCAAAGGGCCATTTCAAAGATAGGCATCAAATTGTCTGACTTGTCAGTTGAGAAACACTCATGATTCCAAAAACATAAACATTTCCATCTATAGCTGAAGAAGGTGTAAGGAGCTACATTTATTTAAAGTTACCTGCTGGTCGTTTCCAATCTCTGGCACTGATTAAGTGACTCCAGTACTAGAAGGCCAGGGTGTCTGCAGTTCTAGCCTTCAGTAATACATTTACCTTTACCTTACATAAACATGTAGCTGGTTCAAACATTGATCCTAAGCCAACACAGACAGTTCTGCAAGCAAAGAGGCTCATGGGAAATCACATTCACCAGAAGGAGCCGTTCTGGTCCACCAGTGGGGTCAGCTGCCCCACAGCATGCCCAATCAGTGAACAAAGAGCTAATGTCAAGCAGCCCGTTTTGTTGTGAAAAGAACATTCAGTGTGTCAACAACAGCAGGTGTCTATTTGAACCTTAATATGAAATATGACAGCATTATCTATTTATCCACATTACTAGCAGGGGTTGCTATGATCACTATTTTCACCTGATTGCTAATGCTGATGACAGAAGAAGTACACCTGGGAGAGCAGTAGGCTCAAGTACAGTTTGCATTTTGTTTTTAGGAAACAAACATACAGAAGGCTTAATGCAGCGGAACAGGCAGAGACTGTTTCCTGGGTAAGAGCAGACTCGTATCTGGAGGCCTTGTGTCAACGATATCCATTCTGTGATCTGGCTATAGGATCCGCATGGACCAGCAAGCTGCTTAAACAGTGCAGTGGACAAGGCCAGGTCTGTAAGTATGGTATGACTTCATTAGAACCTCTGAGGTTCCTCCACCCAACAGGAACAATTTAACTCTCTCTTCAATTGGGAAACCCAAGATGCATATTTAAAGGAGATGGTGAACTCTCCTGGTGGTGCAGTGTTGGGAGGATGGAGAACATCCAGTTATCTTCCGTATAACTTCTGTAACACAGTTAATAACTTTAGTAACACATTTAGTAACTGCAGTAACACATTTTAAGGAATGCCTCTCGGTGGTTTTATGTTAAAACCTAGAAAAATAGTTTTATTGATTGAACATTTAGGACTCAGGACTAATTTATGATGAGCCATTTGAGCATCAGTGAATTCACAAGCCCTTAGTGCATCCAATGAACCACTGTATATATGTATATATACAGTATATATACTGAATATATACATCGCAGTTAGATATACATCGGAAATACAGTTATTGTTTCAATTATTGTTAAAATAATTATATTTCAGAATGATCGATTGTGATAGTACCTCTGATATGTTTAGGGGAGTGAGTGAAATCTGAGATTTTCCATCAGTGTCAGCTCTTTGAAGAAGACCGGGTTGCAGTAATCTGTCTGCCGCATCAGTGTCAGATTGTCTTGCCTTTATTTTTCCATTGTGGGCATTCATCCTGGCTTAATATTTGACTAGCTTTTTTCGATGCATCCTCATCTAAAAGCAAACACCACAACTTTTCTGTTCTTTCAGTGTGTAGGTGAAAATGGAGATAATGGGGAAAATGGAGATAAGGATGTTGGTTTGAAAACGATCTGATCGTTAGCCATTTCTAAAGAGGTCTATGCAGCGTCTAAGCAAGGTTGCCATGGCAATTGCATCATGCAGCTACCACTTGTAATGTGGGTCTCTATTATGAATGCTGCATTCCTACATGTTCAGAATATGATAGAACACAGTCTGTCTCCTCTCCAGGGGCTTGTTGATGTTAAGCTTCTTAAGAGAAAGAAAGAGAGAGAAAGAGGGAGACTGAGCAAGGGGATGTTTAAAAAGAGGGAGAGGGAGGAAAGAGAGACAGAGGGCAAGAGAGGGAGAGAGACATTTCATTGACCAGACTCTCTTACCAGACACTCTTATCCTGAGCTAAGGCGAGATGAACACCAGTATTTTTACAGGAATTGCACAAATAACACAATACAAATAAATGTGTCATGGTATAAATCAATGCCACAATAAACATATTGGCATGCATAAGTAACATAATGAAGGTGATTAATTAAACTAGCCAATAGTAAAAGTGCTATTACATACACTGCAAAGGGCAAACAGAGAGCAGCTGAAGTTCAGTTCATGTTGAATAGTGTGAGTCAGGGGTGAGGCTTTATTGTTGGAGACAAGAGACACTTTGAAGAGGTAAAGAGAAACAGAAACAGAGAGAGGGTTTGGTGAGGTTTAGTAGCCAAAAACAGCCCAGGGCCTGCAAGTTGTAGAACAAGAGGGTGATGGGCCTGACATTTTGGTCCAGCTCAGAATGTTAATGGAGAACTGCTTTAAGATATTTGTGCAAAACAGCATAAATCACAAAGAGGGGGAGGTGGATCTGATACAAAAGGAAGATCCGCTATTTTGACACAGACCATGAGAATAGTAATCTGTTTTTAAACAGCGCAAGATGGTACCATTATGTGTCCGGACTTTAGCATTAGCCTGTCCCTGTCTGGAAATGGCTCCTCTGCTGTTATATTATTGAAAATGTCCATCTTGCCTGAGCTTAAACACCATGGGCATCATGAGTAGAAATGTATTTTTTCCATTATGATGTACACTTTGTAAATAAATAAAATAAATATTAAAAAAATACATATTGTCTCCAGGTTTGTGCTAAAATATTTAAATATCATATGTGTGAGATTAACATCAAATCATATTGGGGATGAGAATGAGAGCTACCGTCATAACCACTTATCAATATCGTCATTGGGATTATAATGGAAAAATGAGAAAATAATTGAAAGCTATGAACTGCTTGCTACCAGAATATCATCATTAGATGTCCTTTCTCATTTGATATAGAGATAACAACAACAAAAAATCCTGAAATAATTAGCATTTAAAATTCAGCAGTCATTTCATTCTGAATAAAATTGCTTAATTTTGCTACATAATACTGGTCCCATCATTTATGACTCAATTACACTGGACCCTACCAAAATAAATTGTTCTTTCAATGGCAATGTCACAATGTTAATTAAGCGCATTACAAAGGAATCAGGACAACAATACCACCGGTAGTAAATGGAGCCACCATTTACTGTCAAAAGCGCAAATCTGTTCGCCCCATTCAGCACAGCATTGAATAAAGACTAAACTCATTAATTCTTGCAAGTGAGGCATAGTGTTTGTAGAATCACACCTACAGTATGTATGGTAAAAAAATGCTCACAGTATATTAGTAACCATACATTGCAAAGTTAAAATGTTAATTAAACTGTTCTTAGAACATACTGTATTTGTTCCATAACCTTTAGTTATTAAACCCAAAAGATGTTATGGTCAAAAAGCAAAAAAGACGGAAATTTTCTTCCATTTTTGCTTATGTTATTCAAACCCAAAACTGGGCTGCTGATTCAATCAAACGTTCTCTTTGAATCAACAACCAAATAGATTATTTCCAGAGGAATGATAAAATTTATTGACAAATGTTTCACATAATTGTGTATATAACCAGTGAATACAGTGTGTTATACATAAAAGAAAAAACGAAAAAAACCCAACTGAAAAAAAAGAAAAAAAAAGAATAAAAAAGGAAAAAACAAGAGCCCCAGGACCAAGCAAAACGACCACGTTATATAAATGATCCACCACCTTATTTCACCATAAGTATGAAATTCTTTTCAACTTAAGCGTCCTTCTTCCAACACCAAACCCACCGCTGGTGTGCATGGCTAAAAAGTTCAATTTCGGTCTCATCTGACCACAACACCCAGTTCCACTTGGAGTTCAAATGCTATTTAGCAAACTCCAGATGCTTATTTTTGTTGACTGGCCTCAATAGTGGCTTTATTTCTGGAAATCCTTCCAAAAAGCCCATTGGCAGGTGGTTGATTTGGAGACTTTGTGTCCCCAGATGCAACCAAGTTGTACTTTTGTTGTTGCTTGTTTTGCTTATTTTATACAGCCTTCTTTAATCATCTTTATCAAGGGTGTGAATAATTTTGCAGGGTACTGTATGTACACTTTAGTTACCTCTTCTTAGACCATCATCCAGCAAAGTGAGCTGAAAAGATTTTTAAACTGATATAGGGTGTGTCATATGACAACTAGGTAGACGATGGAAAATGAGCATACTCAAAATTAAGCTTCAGTACCCCCTCCAAAAATGTTGGTGTATCTCATATGGTTCAGTTTTCCCTGGTGTGCACTACTGCAGTCTATGCAAGTTTGTCAGCCAGAGACACTAATCTGGCGCCATACCATCCATCTTTATTGTTTAAATATATTTTCATTGTTTTATTTGTGTTACATTTCCCTTTTCCGTAAAAAAAGGTCCCATTGCCTACTTCACTATATTGTTTATTGGTGATTTCTTTATGCACAGGGGCACACTTGTGTATGTGTGTTCTGCTTCCATGAAACCTGTCTGTGCCCCTCAGCAAAGACCTAAAATGTGGTGTGCCTCACACTGGCGACATCTGGCACACGTTTGGTGAGCAGAGCCATTCGCTGCAAGTGACTGACCGCTGAACCTCAAGTACATCCTGCTTAATGCAAGAGGAGTGTATTCAACCCTGAATCTTCACCCATAGGCACCCTCCACACCTGGATCGTGACGATAGGGGATCAAAGGGCTTCGCTCTGTTCAAATCTATTTTTTTGGTTCGAAAAGAAAACGGTACCATATCATGTCCCAGTTTGATTTAGAGCCGCGTGTGTTTCCTTTGTTAACAACCCACAGCGGATGATGAGAAAATGTGAGAATAATGGTCTGCATTTTAACCCTCCCCGGGGACCACCTTCCTTTTCCATGCCACTGACGCCACATTAGGTGAAAGACTCTAAGAGGCTTGTCTACTTGAGCAGCCATGCGTGCGCGGGGACGTCTGTTGGCTCGTTTATCCTCTAGTTATTGGCTGCGCTGGCGGGAGTGACATTGAGTGCTCTAACCGTGCAGTCATTGGCTTAGAAATAAAATCTAAGATGATTTTGGAATGACACGACACTGGAGGCTGTTAAAAACAAGAAACAATAAAAACACATTATGCCATCTGTGCCATCGGATCGTCGTTACAAATATTAGTCAAGGAGCCATGGCTTCATTCCTAAGCAGCGATGGTTATGTCCTTTTAAGTGTCGCCACCCGCATTTTGTCTGTGCGAGCCAGAAGCTGTCTGAAGCCAAACGGCAGGCATTAAACACAGTGATGGTTCATAGCTGAGCACTGGGCATCGTTCCCCGACAAGTCAACACCACAGTAATTACCCTGTTTTGAAAGCCACTCCTTGTTTCTGCTGTTACCACTTTTGTTTCTCAAGTTGCTTGAGCATTTTAAATCATAAAATATATACAGTACATATAAAGTATGTACTGTACATAAAATAGTTATACCAAAATGATGTGATGTGTACATTTTCTTAAAAATATATTTTTTCTCGGACAAACATGAAAGCCAGCATCAAGGAGGAAAGAAAAACAAGTCTCGGACGAAATAATTCTCTGCACACATTGTACATAAATCGATACACTAACACAATGCCCTCCGCACCTATACTCTGATAAAACCGATATGCTCCCTTTTATGGAATGACAGTGAGCGCATATAATATGACAGATGTGGAACAGCTCTCCAGTAGCTGCTTGGCAAGCATGCTAATCTGCGTGCGCCGCTCTGTTCCTCGTGGTGTTTTGTCTGACGTCTTTTGTCATCTGTCTCTGGGGCGTACTGCGTGTACCGCTGGCTTGCTCTCCCTGGCAGACTTTCAAACCTCATTTCTGTGATACAAAAAAAAAAATCTCTTCTCCAGGTGCTTCATGACAGGTAGTTGACTGGCTGCATGGGCTTCGCTTGCTGTGTCCCTTTCCCGTGAGGAACAGAAAAAAAAATTACTTCACCGTTGCTGAACGAGGATCGCTTTCTGGAAAAAATTGCATAATTCTGTCCCATAATGCTCTCTGCCGACAGCTTACAAATGATCAGTTCATGCTGCTGTTTCAGATATGTGGATGTGTCTATTCCAAATGCAATGATGCCGTTCTTTATTCACACGATAATGACATCCTATACTCACAGAAAGAGTGAGAAAAACGTTCAAAGCTTTTTCAAACTGAATCCTAGGGTAAGTGTTTGGTTGAACTTTTTGTTTGTGATGAAAACACAATAACTTTTTGGGTTTGTGGGGTTTTTTAAACAATAATATTGAATGCAATTTATTTATTTATGGAAATGACCCTGGATTCCTTTTAATCTTGCCCTGTTGATGGAGATGAACGGCATAAGGATTCGAATGCAATGCAAACTGATAAATGGGTTTACAGTCAAGATCCTGACAGCAGCTCCAGAAGATTGTGGTTGAAAGTGCTTGGTGAGAGGTAGATTCAACAATTTGATCTCCTATCGACATGGCCCTGAGAGGTAATGTGCGATCGATGGGCTTAATCCAGCAACAACACTTTGTGGGCAAATGGAACTGCAGCAGCATGTTAGAGGAACGCAAGATAGACGTGCATTGTCAGTCCATGGTCCGAATCAGGGAAGAGTTGCGTTGTAGGTTTGTGGGAGGCTGCAGGGTACCTTCTGAGGGCCGGGCATCCCTTGTTTCCCCCCTCACACAATCCTCTGCCAGTGGAAAATATACCCTTGTCGAAAGTTCTGAATGCATTTTCAGTGGTGTACAGAAACATTGGTCAAGTTCCAAAAGGTGCACTGGATCTTACATAAGGGCAGTTCCACAGATTATATTGATTTGACAACATGGTTAACTCCTGCATTCCCTCCATCCTCTCTACTTCCTAACCGCATGAGCTTCCGGATGGTTTCTGGCACTGTAATTCCATTTATAAATATTTATGAAAAGGTGTTCCCAAGAAGGAAGACCCACTGCCTCAGTATTGTCCTTGATCTCAGGACTTCATGAATATTGATGAATGCATCAAATTGGACTATAACAGTAGTGAGATATAATCCTCCATATGAAGCAAACGGAGTTGAGTATCTGGTTGGTCCGTGGTAATGCCACAAGACCCCACGTAACTAACTCAATATTAATTTGTAAAATAGAATGTAAATGCAGTTATCTGTGTATTTTTGTATCTCTTCCCTGATTCACTTTCACAAATGACATAATTTGCATGAAACACTTCACGAAACAATGCTGTGCTGATATTGTGTGTATTGATTTGTTTGGCATGGGAATTTTTATAGATTCTGAAAAGTTGGATAAAACAGAATATTTAGATTTTTTTGTTTGGCCTATTAAAGGTATAGCTTGGTAAACAACAGAAATGAATTATGCACCAAATAAACATCTAGAAAATTGTACAAAAAAATTCCAGTTTTAATATTGTAAATGTAAATATGTAAATGAAAATGACTAAATTGTTTTTGTTCATTTTTGCATCTGTGTCCAATTCCAGTACATAGGAAAGTGGGCTAATTTGTTTCAAAACGTTTTGGGCAGTTTTCCTTCAACTTCAATAGGGACATCTTTGTCCTGGCCACAAATCTGTCATTGTTTTATGGGTGACTGTATATACTTTATGTGCAGCTGCCAAACAGAAAAGAAAGTATTAGTCTCCCTCCATTTTCCTCTTTATGGAGGAACTGAATGTGCCACATCAAATATAGGGGTGGAGAGATGGATGGGACATGATTAATTTTATTCATGTTTCATATCCCAATCAGCTGCCAACTCAAATAAATCATCATAGAATTTCTTCTCGCATTATTCAGGGGCTGGGTCATCTCTTGTTTTTTAATTTCAGGTGTGCTGATGTTATATTTATGTTCTACCGCAGGTAATATTTCAACAGCCGCAAAATAGATATTTCAGATGATAAGGTGCCAAACAGATGATAGCCAAGCCATTTTAGGTCCGAGATTAGAATGATGGTGAAGTGTTCAAAAAACAATGGCTGTGTTTTGTAATTGGAGAGAGAGAACGTAGCAGTTTTACTCTCACAGTAAGAAAAATAAAGGAAATGTATTTATTTTTTAAGGATTTCCCCCCCTCCATTTTTATATTCAATTTAGGATCGAAGATTGTTGTCTCTTGAGTCACCACCATGCCACCTGCACCCTGTGTAAGGAGAACTGCAGCTGAAGCTTTTGCCCTCCTCTGATGTACTTGCCCACAAGCCAGTGACTATTTTCACAGTTCAGGCCACATAGTACTACAGAAGAGGTCATTTTGATATAAGGAGAGGCATATCTCCCACAGACGACAACTAGTAGCCTGTGGACACCCACTGGAACCATAGACAACCTAAACCTACTCTCTCCCTGGCAGGCGAGGCTAACTGTGTCATTGTTCTCCAGACAGACTCTGCTGCAGGTCATACTCAGATAGTGACATACAGGTAAATGCCAAAATAAAGGAAACTCTTGAGTAAATGAAGGGTTCTGGGGGCTCTGTTATGGTGTGGGGTGTATTTTCCTTTTGGTACACTCAACACCTTACAGGGCAAGGTAAACAGCAATAAATACAAAGCCATTCTGGGTGATCACCTTCATCCTATGGTGAAGCATTTATTTCCTGATGGGAGCGATCTCTTCTAGGATGACAATGACCCCATCCACAGGGCACGAGTGGTCACTGAATGGTTGATGAGCATGAAAATGATGCAAGCCTTATGCCATGGCCATTTCAGTCACCAGATCTGAGCCCAATTGAATACTTATGGGAGACAGCATGATGCTGTTCTGGCAGCTTGTGGTGGCCCAATGCCTCTGAACTCTGCTACTTGATCTGCTGCACTATCCTGCTATTTTGTACTGTTACCATATTACATTGTTACATATATTACATTACCTATATTTTATATATTTATTCATGTATGCTCATTGGCACTGTCATTACTTACGGGTATTACTATTTTGTTACAATGTGTGGTTTTTCTGTGTGTATTCTGATGCTGCGAAGTTGAGGGGCCAGGCCCAAGATTTTTACTCTGGTGAACCTAGTATCACAGATGTAACAAATAAAGGAATCTGAATCGGAAGACATGACAAGTTTAATCTATTTTGTCAGTTACCCGTAGCTGAGGCCTAAACCTGCAGTGCCTTGACTATAGGGCACTTGCACACATGACGAGTATCCTTACAGGTTGAACCATTCAGTTGCCTGGGCAAATACGTCTATGTGCATGTTTGTGACCTATGAAAAAAGGTGCATTTTCCCCTGTTTCCTGCTACAGATATTTTAAGGTATATTTTTATATCATTTAAGTATTTGCATATAGCATTTATAACACAAATTAAATGCCTTACAAATGGTACATACATGAATAAAAACATGTATTATTCATCAACTACACTGGATCCATAGTATCATTGAACTTCAAACAGGTATTGTATCATCAGTGATGCATCAACATTAATAGGTTTAAGTTTAAAATAGTACAATGCATTTTTTTTTAAAACCCACTCAAGTCAATATGTGAGAAAAAATACTCACATCAAGATGCATGTCCTTGTGTCACCAAGGACTGTACACATGGAGAGAGAGGCATTCATTACTCTACATGTTTGTGTTTGAAGTCTGATTCTCTGAGAGGCAGCTTCTGTTTCATTCTGGCAGCAAGGGTTCACTTCACATGTCAGTGTGCTATCATGACTTCACCAGATGTCAGGACGCCTCAGCGTCTTGCAGATGTATTTATTTTTTGCAATTGTAACAGATGTGCGCAGCGCACTACACCACATGACTCTTCACGACAGCTGCCCTGATCCGTTTGCTCTGGTGAGCAATCTGCTATCATCACAAACGCAAACCATCCAGACAAAATTCCTGGGCTGCCGACCGCTCCGAAGCATGGGCAGTTGGGTCTCTGGCGTGGAGAGCTAGTTTGCTGTCCCGAGTGCCTTATAGAGACAGCCCAGCTCAGCTCTGGCCCCTGAAGGGGTCATGGTTCAACTCTTTGAACCGACACTTGAGCTGAGAGGGAAGCTGAATTGCAGACAATGGCCACTTCCTGGCTCGAACTTCCTGGTTTGGTTCTGGCACGGATATCATTGGTGGTCACTGCTGGCACTTCCTTTGCTTGTCCGTCACCCTACATTTTTCATTGAATCCGATTGAACATGACATTTCAGGTCCTGTGACAATCAACAGCCTGTCACTCTCATGCCACATGTGCCTAGCCAGCCGGTACTTGGCCAACGATGCCTGGACAGCTCTGGGCAGCTTGGAGGTGCATGTGGGTGGACAGCAGCGTTGACACGGTTGGCAAGGAGATGGTATCCCAGGCAACCTCCCATCAGACAGTACCTTGCTGGACATTATTATCCGAGCATCTTCAGACCATTTCTCACGGAAAGGACTGTGCCACATCATCAGCACCTTAGTGGCTGAGATTTGAATTGCAGGCACATTATGATGATCTCTTTATGGTGGATTATTTATTCCATGACTGTGATCAACGTAAAGGAGAAAGAGGATTAGGTAAACTGCCTTATTTTGCTATATATCACGGGAGGGTTGTCATGTGAACAGAGAGAAGAGATAGGAGGGGTTGGGGGATAAAGACGAGAGGGACTGAAAGAGAGAGAAAATGTGTGCGATTGGAGAAAGGAGGAAAAGAGGACTAGAGATACAGCATCCATCGTGTAAACAGCATACAATTGTTCTGTCACCGTAGGAATTAGCTGTTGCACAAATTACTGCAGGAAAAGGGCTTTCACGATTTACTTTAATTTCTGATGGTTAAAATCAAACAACCAAAATACAGGAAATACAATACTTTCTGATTTATTATCTTATCTGAAGTGATATGCTGCAACAAAACACTTTTACACATTTATTTGAATATGTGAAAGTAATGTCATACAACCAAATTATTCTGTAACTTTTGGGGTTTAATAATGCATTTTGAGCTTACAGAGCATTATTGGAGCATTATTTCGTAGTGTACAAAATTTCAGTATAAAACTGTCATTTCCAAGTTAGGTTTAAGCTGAAAATAATAAAGTGATCATAATAACAGAACACTCAAACCTTGATTACATGGGCTAGAAAGATTGAAAAAGAAATGGTGAGGACTGTTACATTTTTATCAGGGGGTGCTGATGGCAATTACATTTGACTACATTTGGAACAACCTTGGACTTCATCTCCCATCATGGGAAACATTGCACATGTTTCTATTTAAAGGGCGCCTGGGGTGAATTCAAAAGACGGAATGTTGCCCAGTGGAGGTGTTGCCTATGTGTGAGATACGTATGCTTGAGGAACATAATAGGTACTGTTGCCAGCTCTGGACTCCATATCCCATCAGCCCCCTCTGGGAAACATTGCAGAATACACCGCCTGTTCTAGGAAACATAATTTATTGCCAGAAGAACTACAATCCATAAGGAAAAAGCCATCAATGAAACTTGAATGCATGTTGTCACCTCATGGATTAGAAGCCATATCAAAGCATGAATGAGCCAGACACAGAATAGTTTGGTATCCTCTCTGATGTAGTCCTGCATACCGGCCCCTTGGAGTAAACATTGTGTGCTGCCTGAATGCTGGACCAGGTGCCATTACCGCGTAATGAGTCTTGCAGGGTCGCCAAGGTTCTTGCCCCTCCTCTTCTGCTCCACAGCCTCAGTAATTGGAATAATTACCAGACAGTCTCATTACTTTTAAATGATTGAACAAACCTTTTGATATTCCCTCGGGGGATGCATGATGTCAGTGACGTCCAAGCGGGGTTAAGAGACCATGAGCACAACTTACTAGCACAATTTAATTTGCAATAAACTTTTTATGTTAGCACATCATACTTTCATATATAAGGTAATTTCATCTTAATGCCAAAACTCAAACTTTGACCTTAAATACTGTCTTACTATTAACAATGGTAGTGCTGCAGTGCCTGTTCTATATTACTGTTCTTATATGTTTATTTTCATAATATAACCAGTAAACCAATTTTGGAGTAAACCATTGTTGGAAAATGTATTCGCTGAAGGAGCAGGAACAAGAAAATGTTCAGGAAATGAAGAACGCTTTTTGTGGAACATAGGACAGGATCAGTGCCATACTGCATCTAAACTGTTTCTCAGAGAACGCCTTCACAGATAGCCCTTATTAGGGTTTTTCCAGATTTTTTTTGACTCTCAAACTGATCCGTTAAGCTGTTTTCTTGAACCAAAATGAGCAAAGTTTTAATACTTTTTTTAAGACATTTACTCAACTTTGTAGGGTTTTACTTTTTATTAAAATCATGGGCTGGCGGATAGCGTAACGGTCTAACGCACCACACTTTGGCTGGTCCGGTGCGGTGTGCGCTGCCTGTCAGGGACGCGGTTCGAAACCCGCGTCTCTACCAGACCGGCCCTGGTCGTCAGCCCCGAGCGGAGGCGGCGTTTGGCTGTCCGGGAGGGTGAGCCGGCATGAGTCAGTCGAGGAGCAGGTAAAAGGCGTCCGTGGTAGAATTCCGTCTCGGAAGAGGCGGATAAAATCTGCCCGGAAATAGTGTCTCGCCCCGGAGGACGGGCGGCGGACTCGTGGGGGATAAAAAAGAGGGTATAATTGGCAACCAAATTTGGGGAAAAACGGGGAAAAATTAGAAATACATTTAAAAGAAGAAAAAAAATCAAAATATATCTTCTTTTTTTTCCCCCCGATGTGCTTTGACGCCGATACAATCCACCTGCACCTCCATTATCAGTACCTTGAAATGTGGCACATTGTGGGAACATGCAGTTACCAGGCGATTTAATTTGAGCTGTCAGTAGTCAAAGCAGCCCCAAGGAATGTCAAGGTGGAGGGGAGAGGCAGGGACTTGTGGAGAATCCATGCCTTACTTTTTGATTGCATTAGCGCTCGCAAAAGTGATGCTGGGAGGTAGGCTGTTTCACTCCCGGCAGAGTAAATGTTGTGCGTTTCATTCTTATTCAGACCCAGACCCCTGTGCGCACGCCTCGCAAGTCTGATAAAAGCGGCGAACGTCTCCTTTGCACTTCTGTTCTCGAGCTGATTAGATGGAAGAGGGCAAGGCACGTTTTCCCCGGGCACTTCAATTAGAATGAGCCGTTTAGTCTAAACTCTCCACGGGAAAACTCCAAGGAGGACAGTCTAGGTGTTGGAGCCTGTTTGTTTAATTCACTTCTATGGTGGACATAGCTCTCATGCTGCCGCACAATGCCAAAGACAAAACATACAGAATGCAACTCCCCCCCCCATTGAGGCACCCGCCAGAATTCCAGTGCACCTGTGACTATAATTGAATTGGGTCCCTGGAGGACCAGTGAGCTGTTTATTCAGCATTGCATGTGTCTCAGCTGGAGTGTCTGTCTCCATCAAAGTATTGGCCGTTAATTTCTGTAGACCAGTAGACAGGAATAAATAAAAAGCATCCGGATGGAAGATTTAATTACATTTTTCTTTTTCTTTTTTTTTAGCAAGCATGGAGGGTTTTTTTTTAAACCAGCAACAATAGGTAGTCTAAGTAGGGAAGATTGGCAGTTATTTTTCACTCTAGAGTAAAACCAAAAAATGCATATTGGGTTTTTTGTGTCAAACCCAACTTCGGTATTCTATTGATTATAGCGTCTTTAAGGGTGTGTGTGGGGGGGGCATGTCTCTGCATCTTGACCCATCCCTGGGCCCACTGTCTGCTCCGTTCAAAGAGACAGTGGAGGGGGCTCCACCAAAATTGAGTTATGCCAGACCACTTTCCCAAGATTTGATTTCAAAGTAATAAAATTGATAGCACAGTCAGCATTTCTGTATCTATTCTAGAAGAGTACAGAGTACGTCTGGACATCATCTCCCCTTTTGTAATTTCTGCACACGTATCTATCGTGTGCTATGGTATCTATCACACATTCCAGTATTTACAGTGGCATCCCCCTTCATATAGGCTGAAGACAGTGATGCTGCTTCTGGGTAATTAATGTTGACATTTTAAACAATCTCTGCTGTAAACTGATTATATTTTTATATCATTGCATTAAAATGAATAAAAATGTCCTTCCAATGCAATTCTCCATTTTTTGCACCCTGGGGTGTTTATGGTTGATTTGGTGGCACATCATGCGTGAGATGCGCTCACAGCTTGGACCCAACTTGTTTACATTGATGTCAATTTGAAGCTAACTACCACATGTGTGACAAATCATCAAAATGCCATCCTGTTGTGTCTATGCATATGTGAACAGACTAGGCTGTAATGTTAGAAATTAAAATTTTAGCGAATTCAGAACGTGTCAAACCCATTTCAATGGAACAGAAACTATGATTTGAAGGCTTTCATAAATGTATGGCCTTAATAAAAAAGATAAAAAAAATCACCAATTTGCAATACATTAAGAAAATGTATAAAATATGGAATTTCAACTATGTTTTTCTTTTTGCTATCAAACTAGCAGGCTGTGTACAGCTTTGTTGAACCCTTGCGATTCAATGTTGTTTTAGTGGATTGTTTGCATACAGATCCAGCAATATCCCTCCATTGCTTAGTGTTAATATCACTATGCAACTATGTAAATAAGTATATATTTACAAAGATCATTTTACTCCTTTTATTTATAGGTGTTTTGGGTCCATGTTATGTGTTAATACAAGTTATGTGACTATTGTTTAAAAATGTTGAAATCCATATTCTTCTTTTTTTTGTAGCCTAGTGCATATTGAGAACTTTCCTTAGGTAAGAGAGGTGATACATAGCAGATGCTTAATAGGTACTCAGCTGTCAATCACATAGACGCTTAACAAATCAGAATTTGCACCGAGCAGAGCAGCTGTAGACACTTGACTCAACCCAAAATCTTCTGTTACCTCCTCAAGTAAAAGAGGCTGGAAAGATCTCAAAAACTTTTATGCCACTGCTGAAAAAGAAAATTAGATTAGCAGGTCAGATGAGATGTTTTTCATCTTGTTAGTTAGTTAGGTGACTAGCTAAGCATATTGCTGTCTTTATTATCTTAGCCACTTTGATCTTCCAGTTGTGTAGCATCAATGTTTACCAGCAACTTGCCTAGTATTCTGTTCTCCTTAGATTGGCATTAAACAACATCCAGCAAGCTAGCTTACCTTCCATATAGTATCTGATTTGCAGTTGCAGTTGTTTCAATTTTAGCCAAAACTAGAAGTTTGCATATCATAGCCATGTCATTAACTAGTGATTATGAGGCCAGAACATGGCATCTGTGTGGGAAAAAAGGCTCAATGTAGCAAGCTGCCAATGACGTATCTCATAGTATCCCTGGCTCAATTTAAACAAATCAGTTAAAAACTACATTTTTTTAAGTTTCAGATTTTTTCCTGTTTTTCTCCCACTTTAGTGGCCAATTACACCCTATTTATTTTGACTTAACTCTCCCCACACGGGTCCGCCGCTAGTCTCTACGAGGCAAGCTAATTCTCCGTGGACAGCGAACTCTGCGTCCTTCGAGACGGAGGCGTGCGCACACCTTCAAAGACAGGAAGAATGTTTTAGATGTTTGATGATGCACAGTTAATCCCGTCTCGCGTTATTTGGCGCTGCCACCAGGGGCGGCGATCGTCAGGGAATCATCTTTGTCACTGATCTTGTACGGGATGTAATATGTGGCGTCTATAGGCAGGCACTGTGGTATAATGGTTAGGGACTACTGGGCTCACATTACTAACGACATAAAAATGCAGGTTCAATCCCCAGGTGGGACACTGCCATTTTTAGATGTTTGATGATGAGCAAATCAAGGTTACTTAACCTGAATTCTTTGCACTTCTTGTGTGGTTAATATCCAGCTGCATAAATGGATTGTAAAATGGTTAATGTAAAAAAACTGTTGCAGGTTCAATCCCTGGATAAGGACACTCTTGCTAAATACTTAACCTGTAATGTAATGTGGATTGTAATGTAATATCAATGTAATGTAATATCAATGTAATGTAATGTAATGTAATATCACCAGCAACTTTGAGAAGTAGTGCAGTTACGGCAGAGATGCAAGTTATTTTAACTGCGCTTAAAGGTCAAAATAATTTGAATACCTGTTGTCATCAGCGATATTGCAATATGAAACAGATGTGTCTCATAAATAAATAAATACGACTACGAACCAGTGCCAGATGTTGCCTTCTTGAAAGCGAAGATTTTCCTGACTTGCTTTGGATGGAACATTGCACCATTTGTAGTTTTTTTCCCTTCATTATTTCTTTTTTTGAGTCTACATCCTCTACAGTCCAATTCAGTTTTCTTTTTAAATCCATTTTGCTTAGCCTAACAGTAGCCAACAAGGCATCTTTTATAATGAGGGTCTGTTTAACTTTATTGGAAACTTGTGTTTCAGAATAAATACAGATTTTGCAAAAGCAGAATGGTTCTTCCCAGGGTTGCCAACCATCTGTAAATGTACGGACAGTGCATAAAAAAATAATTTAATTTCACCTTGTCCGTAAATCTGTAAAAAAGTTTGTCTGTTCGCAAAAATTTCCTGTTTACTACAGAATGATTGAAAAGTGTCTCCGCAGTATAACTGCTGCATAGAGACTTTTCGATCACCCTATACTTCCTTCGTTGCTAAATTTCTGACTGCCATCAAATCCTCCTACTTATGAAAATTTTCTTCAACTAAAGTTTGATGAAGAGCATAGGTAGGTCAATGTACCTGAATGGAGTATTGACTGTTAAAACTGTCAAAGACAGCAAAAGCTTCCGACCCACTAAAAAAATGATAAATGCTGCAAATATTACGATGTACGACCACAAAAGCCAGAACAGCAGCTCTGCACCATAGAGTATAATTTTCTTTATTTTCATACTTTTTAAGACCGAAATGCAGTTGTCAGTAAAAAATATGGCATGTGAGTAAAAAATGTCCAACTTAGTCAGTCATGTCAGTAACCACAACGTTATGGTTGGCAGCCCAACTTCTTCCTCTTTGCTGATTGATGACCTCATCGTAATCTTTTAATTTGCAGCACCCATAATTGTTGCAAAAGCACACTTACGAGTTACTCTTGAGAATATCTTGAGAAAGACTTTGCTAAGAGAAAGTGTAAGCTGCTTGATAACTACGTTTTACCGACCACTTTAAGCGAAGAGTGATTTCACTCCTAAGTAAGCTCTTAGGAGGTGTCGTAAGTGTAATGGTTAAGATACTTGATACATACTGGCCCAGGGCCTGTCTTGTAGATGTGGTGCGTTAAACTGCTACGCTATCCACTGCCCCCCTACTGTTTTTAAAATAGCTTTTCTTCGTAAGTGAGAACCAGCCATGCTAATGAATGTTTCTGCATTTCTGTATGCAAGCTTGTTGTGTGTTAACTGAAATGACAGCAACTTTTTTTTTAAAGATTTTGTTTCAGATTTTTTCCATTTTCTCCCAATTTAGTAGCCAATTACACCCTCTGTTTCCATGTCAATCCCCCCTCGTATTGTGAGTTCACTGCCATAGCCCTGAGACTGGCAGTGACAAAGGCAATGTACCGCCTCCTCCGAGCCGGCACTCGCCAACCATCGACTGTAACTCTGGTACACAGAGCCACTCATATGCAGTGAACTCGAATATCGTTTTAGCTTGCTAGCAAATGAGAAAATCTGCCTGTTCACTATATGGTGTATGTATTTTATTATCTGATAGAACAAGATTAATGCCTTTTTAGTATAGTTATATGACAAATTGATATTAATGCATACATGTTATAATTAATCAATCAAAATGAATGCATAAATGTGTTGTTGTCCACAAAATGTGTACTTTTTGGTGGTCATTCTTACACAGTAATGTGCCTCCTGATTCACATTTCCACATGCAAATGCCAAATCAAGAAAAGACAGGCAGAGTAGTCTTAAGCAGGACACAATCATTAGCAGTACCGAGCACAGCATAACTGACAGACTGCAGAGCTTTAATGCAATTAGATTGAATTCACCTCAATCACTGTCACTAGGGAGCTCACAAGTTGAGCAGTTATTACATCCGTCGCCTTGCACTTTAATACATTTCAAACACAGCTTATGATTTTTAACAAGCTGTTCTATTCAGTCTGCCATTCTATGAATTCTAACTGGAGGAGATAATGACTTGTCTCAATCACAGGTCAGATGTCTATGAAGGCAGAATTTTACGGTAGTGTTTGTAGCGGTGGAGGTCCGATACGAGCGTTAACACGTGAGCGTCCACTACAGACTGTGATGTCAATAAGAGTATGATTAGTTCCCTTGGCTGGGGATTGGGGTCTTTACCTCAGCACGGTAATCGTGTCTCTGGTTGTGTTGGGATCCTCGGTTCGAACTCACTGCAAGCAGAACCAACTTCATTACATTGGTGCCGTGACTTGAATCTTTAGCTCAGCGAGTTAATTGTGTCTCTTGTTGCATTGGGATCCTTAGTTCTAAACTCAGCGGCAGACAAATTCCGTTAGATGTGCACTCACCTGTCTCCCAAACAGAAGTAATCAAAATTGAGTACTTAAAGTTCATTATTTCAGCCAAATTTTAAGGCAGCATTCAATGTGTCCTTCGGCAGGTAGGTAAATAAGTGCCTCAAAAATATTAATTTCCATGAAAACATTGGCAGCCGGTGTCACTGTGATCGGGCAGTGACACCATAGGTGGTTCTCAAGTATAGTTGATGTCGGTATGTCTAACAAAATGTTTTTAATTGTGTAAAACTTTTGAGTAATAGGTTGGATGTTTTGTGACTTGGCTTCAGTTTTCTGTAAGCTAGCTAACTTGCTAGTGCGTATGCCATACTATCCCATACAGCAAATTAAACCCACCTAATTGTTGCTAACAGTGGGTTCAACTAACAATTGTTGTGCTTTGCCAAAATAGTTCTTATTATGATTTGGTTTTACTGAACAACTTAGCTATAGATTGTTTTGTTTTTTAAGTATTGATTTGTTTTTCTCGTTAGATATGTATCTGTCAAACCGTAAGACTCAAGCAGTCATTTTTGTGGACATTCATCTCATGTGCATCGTCCAGACAATCTGTGAAGTAATTCTATCTTCAATGTTTGTCCCAAATACATTTCCTTTTGGGGTGCTTTTTCGGCATTTAGTGCTGGCTTTGGAAGCGAAGGACACAGGCAGCGATTGAGGTAGCCAATGCATGCTATCTCTATGGATGTTGATATTCAAAATAGTTCTGGATTGCTTTTGTTCTGTGCCCGTTATGTAGATGAATAGGTGAGTTGCTGATTGCACATATAAACTGTTTGGTCTCAGATATCCAGTCCGAAGCTGTATGGTGGTCCTTACCAGCGGAGCTGTACATGGTCCAGAGAATAATTTCCTTGAAATAACCTGTGCCTGCACGAGCTTGCCAGTGGCATCTCAGCAATCTCTGTATCACTTCACAAAATGGTTTGAGTTGCATTCACTGAAGCATGATGCCATATGGCCCTACTTTCAGCGCTGACCATCAGACCGTCACCAACAGCATCAATGAGGAAGCAGAGCCAGCGAGGTAATGGAACTGGAAACTGTGCCACTTTTATGGATACTCATTCGTGTGTATGCCGATTCAGTAGACCTATTTCGAATTGTCTTTGTCCTAATTTGTTAACTGCCTATGTCTTAATTTTAGTGGCCTAGCTAATCGCCGATGTCTGCTGTGTAATAGAGGGTTGTATACTTACCTGTTAACAATTGCTGTAAATATACAAATTTACCAGCCTTCTCTATTATTGACAAAGTTTGAAGTTGACTAGAATGTCAGTGCTCTCTCTTTAATAGATAGGGTACAACTTAAAGTATTGTTTTTTTGCGTATTTTCCATCAGTATCAGAGACATGCAGGAGAATTACATCAAGTCATACAGAGCAATATTAATACCAAATTAAATGTCTCTGGACGGGGTCTGTGTCTGTCTTAATTATGAGGGTTTCCTTTCCTAACCTTCTCATTTTGCTTCATAATGCCGGAGTCGCGGTGCCCAATTCAGAGAATTATGCCTTCCATGTCAGCTGAGCCAACCAGCTCAAGCTTTGTAAACACACAGCCGGGGCCAGAATGGAGATAATTAGGCTAGATCATAATCTGGCGGGTGCTGGAATTATACCAATATTTATGTAAAATTCCCCCTTTTGTGCCATTTCCTCTTTGCAGCCTGAAAACATGTCGATATGAATATGTTTTCAGAAGGAATTCCAGCCTTAGATTTTCCCTGTTATGGGGAAGTTCTACTGACAGCTCACGTAAGCTCTTCCTTTTCTCCTGGTGACAAGCCAATTCAAAGCAGGAGAAAAATACTCCCTGAAAACAGTTTCCTTGGTAACCGAGAGTCAGAAGCGAGGGATTCTCCGGTTGGAACAGTTAAGCTTTGCAGAAGGTGCTGGGGCTGAGAATGTGAGGGATCCGTGTGCCTGCAGTGACATGACGCAACACGCCTCCCACAGCACACAGCACATGAAAGGACTACAGAAATGAGGCCAGGAGTTGTAGAGAGCACCCACTGCCGCGCCTCACTCCAAAACACACACTTCCGAATATATCACAGGATAGGACTTTGAATGAAAGAAAAAACATTGACCTGTTCATGCAGCATCATTTTTTGCTGCCTCGTTCAAATTGCAATACACCAGTTGTATGACCTAATACAATTCATGTACCGTAATCTAGTCCTGGAGCACGAGGCATATTGACTGAGAGAATGTAGCCATAAAGACTGACTTCAGCTAAGAAAGCTTATCTATGCATGAGTCTGTCTGGTAGCTTTAGTTAATGGGTAGCAGTAAATTATCCTGCTCTTGCTAAACACGGGACTTTTTGCTCTTAGAACCGCTGAAAACGTTTTTTGTCAAACAGAAAAGCTTTCCATAGTCATTTGTATGAGCAGACAAATATTGAAGGAAAGGTCGATGCCTTGCCATTTATCAGTCTCATAGGGCAATGGCAATCTCTTGCAGAAGCTCAAATCTTGGAACCCGGGCAGTCATATAGTCGATTAACAACAAACATGAGGGAAAAAAACAAGCTACTGATATATAGATGAATGTTGATGTGTCAGTCAAATCAAATAACATTGGAAGCTGTTCTGCTAAATGCTTAAAATGATTTCAAAGTAGACACTTGAATCATCGTATGTTCAATTCACGTCACTTATTACCCACTCTATACATGAGAACATTTTCAATTCCTCTTTTAAAGTCCCTTCCAATTAATATACCATACCACTATGGGTTTTCTGCTCAGATAAGTTGCAACAACAGTATGCGTTTGACAGAAGTGGTGATTATAGAGTTGTATACATACATGCAGTGCAAGAAACATAAAATAGTCATTTTTTCTCAAATTAGTCTCTCAAGGTTCAGGACAAAGTGCACTTAGCAGGTACAGAAGCTTAATATACGAGGCAGGGCACATTAGGTGAGCATGGCAGATGGAAGTGTATCAAGGATCTTTATTGGGTTTATGAAACTTCAGGCTTTCAACCATTTGTCAAAAATCTTTGTGCTGACTTGCCCCAACACTGGCGTTTGGAAATGTCATGCAATCGTCTTTTTTTCATCGGTTAAGCTATTTTTTCTTGCATTGAAGCGTTAAAACCTAATGCTCTATCTGTCCACAACGTGCTTGTACAGCAAAATGGCAAATGCAGTTGATTTCATAGATTTTTACATAGCCCCCCATACCAGCGATAGTGATATAGTCATTACAGCACTAATAAACAGAATGACTGATGTGCACACTTCTTTTCTACACAGCTGTGCATTTTCACATGGAATATCCTTCCAGTGGAATCCATCACTGCCAGCGGAAAATGCACAGAGGCTGTTTTTTGTTGTTGTTGATCAAAGCAGTCTCCTCGTGACAAGATAACGACCGGCTCCCACGTGTCACCGTTCAGTCCCGTTCTGATGCAGGGCTCAACGCCATGCACGGGACCCAATTTGCTGCACGTTCTATTTCTCTATTACACTTGAAATGCTATCGCTTTTTATTGCTGAAAATATTGTCCTTTGATGGGAATGAGCTTAAGCAAACACTAAGGCATGCACCAGAGGGGTGGATTCTCTTAAATCCTCTCGCTTTCAGCCGGAGATCCATTTTCTTCCTTTCAGACTGTTCAAATGAAAGGTCAATGGCATCCCTCTCTGTAATCCACGGTGCTCAAATGTATCGCACAGTAAATTATGTTTGCATTTGAAATTCAAATGAAACGAGTCAGAAAGCAAAATGATTGTTTTGTAACACAAAAAAAAGTACTCTGCACAGAACAAGATTTTACACTGACTCATGTGCAAAGATTGGTTTGGTTTTGCACATGTATCTGTGTGTCTGTAACAGACATTGGCTCTAGGTAGAGTATGTGTGCACTATTTAAAAAAAACGTAACCGACAAAATATGTGTTTTGATCAAGTAGTAGGCCAGTAGAATTTTCTGTGTGAAACTGTTTGTTAGCCATTTTCTTGAATGTGTGTCATTGCACAAAAGACAGTGGAACAAATGTTCTACGGCTCCAAAGATTTGCTATTACTGTGAGTATTGTTATTGTTATAGGTATAGTATTGTCACTAACAATAATCGTTTACCCAGGGATAAAGGCTAATACAATATCAAACAAAATCTAGTGTACAACATTTGACAAAAGTGGTAATTATAGAGTGATATACATGCAGTGCGAGAAACATGAAATAGTCAAGTTTTCTTACATTCATCTCACAAGGTTCAGGACAAAGTGCACTACACTTAGCAGGTACAGAAGCTTAATATACGAGGCAGGGCACATTAGGTGAGCATGGCAGATGGAAGTGTATCAAGGATCTTTATTGGGTTTATGAAACTTCAGGCCTTCAACCATTTGTCAAAAATCTTTGTGCTGACTTGCCCCAACACTGGCGTTTGGAAATGTCATGCAATCGTCTTTTCTTCATCGGTTAAGCAATTTTTTCTTGCATTGAAGCGTTAAAACCTAATGCTCTATCTGTCCACAACGTGCTTGTACAGCAAAATGGCAAATGCAGTTGATTTCATAGATTTTTACATAGCCCCCATACCAGCGATAGTGATATAGTCATTACAGCACTAATAAACAGAATGACTTATGTGCACACTTCTTTTCTACACAGCTGTGCATTTTCACATGGAATATCCTTCCAGTGGAATCCATCACTGCCAGCGGGAAATGCACAGAGCGGGTCTTTTTTCGTTGATCAGTGCCTGCTGGAGTGGCCGAGCATCAAAGCGGTCTCCTCGTGACAAGATAACAACCGGCTCCCACGTGTCACCGTTCAGTCCCGTTCTGATGCAGGGCTCAACGCCATGCACGGGACCCAATTTGCTGCACGTTCTATTTCTCTATGACACTTGAAATGCTATCGTTTTTTATTGCTGAAAATATTGTCCTTTGATGGGAATGAGCTTAAGCAAATACCAAGGCATGCAGCAGAGGGGTGGATTCTCTGAAATCCTCTCGCTTTCAGCCGGAGATCCATTTTCTTCCTTTCAGACGGTGCTCAAATGTATCGCACAGTAAATTATGTTTGCATTTGAAATTCAAATGAAACGAGTCAGAAAGCAAAATAATTGCTTTACACGCAAAAAAAAATTGCTCTAATTGTAAAACACTCAAGATTTTACACTGACTCCTGTACAAAGATTGGTTTGGTTTTGCACATGTATCTGTGTGTCTGTAACAGACATTGGCTCTAGGTAGAGTATGTGTGCACTATTTATTTTAAACTTAATGGACAAAATATGTGTATTGATCAAGTAGTAGGCCAGTAGAATCTTCTGTGTGAAACTGTTTGTTAGCCATTTTCTTGAATATGCTTCATTGTACAAAGTTTTGCTATTACTGTGAGTAATAGCATTGTTATTGTTATAGGTATAGCTTGCCAATAACACTAACAATAGTTTGCACAGGGATAAAGACTAATACAATTTCAAATAACATCTAGAGTACAATGACTAAAGAAACATTCTGAAAAATGAATAGCACATCAAAATCATATGCATGTTAAATAATTTTACACAGTCTATATTGGAAAAAAGGCAAATACCACCCACAAGGGGATGAAATCAACAACTAATTTAGACTCAAAAAACCAGTGTAACTGTGTTAACTAAGTTAACTGTGTAAGCAACAGAAAACAGCACACCCCGTGACCCTACAGGACAAGGGTTGAGAATCCCTATATTAAGAAAACATCCAGTTCTTACGCTGGTAATGTACAGAGTTAAATCCAACATAAGGCATTCAATGATGAGAGACTGGAACACAAATTGATGAGAGGTTTAATGCAAAGGCAATATTTGTTGCAATAAAATCACAGGTCATAAATATGAATATTATAATATTTTTGTCACCGTTCACATATTCAAGGACACCTGATGATACACACATGTACTATTAAATATAAACACGCGTTTAAAGGTGAAAAATGCAATATGCACAATGAGTAATGTGCACTTAAGCCATTAAACACATACACACGCATCCAGTTTTAATCAATGCACGTTCTTGTTGCTAAGGGCTGTTGCTAAGTATGGGAGGTCCCCATGTGGGTTCCACTGTAACATTACCTATTTGTCATCTGCATTTTAACAAACATAAATAAAAATAAAACATGAATAGGTTCCATGTATAGCACCACTATCATTATCTGTGACAAGGATGACAATGGAACAAGGAAGGGGAACGATACACAGATATAAAGTTATTTAACACAGTTGGGTGAGAATCTCTTACTCTCTGAAATGCACTGGCCCTGATTCTCCATATTAAGACATGCTCACTAAAAACAGATTAAACCTTTCTGCCAGACATTTATGGTGGTGGTGCAATCAGTGGACAAATGATAGATCCCAAGGCTATGCATTTGGCACTTGAATCAAATCATTGATTGAATGAACTCTTCTTGGGCGAAAGTCCATCTTTTTCAGTGATGAATGAATGAACGTAAAACTGAATGACTTGACAATGCGCCTTTTATGTTTGTGGCACTGGACTATGATTTTCTTTTCATATGCCGGACGAAGTGCTTGCATAGGCAACCAATAGGAAAATAAGATCATAAATAAAATCAGCATTGGCATTTTATACTAGCTGCTTCATATTTAAGTAAATCAGAATGGCTCTTTTCCACTTAGCTCTATTTTGACAAATAATATCATAGTACTGTGGGGCTTATTCCAGTGCAGAGAGTAGGCAGAATGATTCAATGTAGATATGTAGTTGACATATATTATGGTAACTCTAAATGCTTTATTTTTGCAGAACAGTTCTTATGTTGTTGGGATCACTGCTTAACAACACGATAATACAGTCCTAGGGTGATTTCAGGTGATTTCAGTTCAATACTCCAGTGCAGGGACAACAGAACATAGAGGTGAGATTGAATGCCCATTTTAATCAATGCTATATTGTTCAATTGTGTTCCTATTAGTTAAATGCTGTCTTAATAGTGTATCTAACTCAAAAAACATTAGTAATGTGTATCTAGCATTAAGTAATACATCACTGTTTAAATATTCACAGTTCAATAGTAGACCATAAATACAAGGTGGAATGACGTATTCTACAATTTTGTGGATGCCTTCTTCTGCTGCAGAATGAAAGCTTTTCCATGAATAATGTCCTTTGGACAGCGACAGGAAATTATAATTTTTTATTGAACTTTTGTTATCATTGTTTTATCAATACATTATAATTTTATTAATGTGGGAACTATACAGTATATGGAAATATATCCAGAGGGGGAAACTTTCACAGTTATTACATTTATTTAAAAATCATTATTAAGTGTCACTTAAAACATCCTTAACCAGTTTATTCCAAAAACCATCCCTAAGTAATAGCATTTTGGGTAACAGATACTCGATGCTTTAATATCACCAAAATACATCATCATACATTTTCTCTTCATTTAAAATTTATTAAATTATATACTTATTTTATTATATTAAATTATATATATATTATATAAGGGGGATAATTTCAGTTAGTGGTTGAATAAATTATCCAACAATAATAATTAAAAAAAGAAAATACTTATTTACCTCTTGTCTTGGAGTAATATCACAATTAAATATGAAAAATGTGTACTGGTTTGAAAATGGTATGCATAGCCCATTACTTGGTAATCAATCAAATCATCATGTCATTCACTTTCTCTGTTGTATAAAACTATGACCTTTTTATTCGATTCTGTTACAGTACAGTATATAGGAAACCTTTATTTTATGATTTCCGGTGTGGTTTAAATTTGTTTGCTCAAAATTCATGGCTAGTTTTGTGAGAAAAATAAATAATCTTACAGTCTTACTTTCAAGATAAATAATAGTCAAATGAGATATGAGTGGAAAATGATCATTTTTAACAGGCTGAGCAGTCTGATCTCCAAAGGGAATCCTTTTTCCTCTTCTTATCCGATTTACCCTGGACCATTGTGTCGGGATATCAGCCGTTCCATAATAGCCTGGTCACTGTGCGTTTGATGAATGAGCTGAAAAAATTGGTAGAGAATAATTATATTTCCTTGAGGCTGTGTTGTAAATTATCTCTTGATCCTCTGATAATGGCTAGCTATGTCAAGGTCCTGGGCTTTCTGTCCAATGTATACTTTTGTGCCATTAAAAATCATAAACAACATCAAGATTCTTTCTAGCCTGGGGCTTTGTTTTTTTGGGGGAAAAGTGCGATTTAGCCGTGCGCCGGCCCTGCCATGTCCATCTGGCCTTGCGTATATCTCGTGACAGCTACGCGCTTAACTGACTAGCATGCACAGACTGGCCTTAAATGTAGGGAGAGGCATGACTTTTTAAGTACTCGTCTCTCGATTTCCACACCAATGGCAATTCAATTAAACTTGAATGGAAAACAATTTAAATTTGACTGCATGGTAGCTGAGCACCCAATAGCACCCATTGCTATTGATTGATTAGCTTTGTTCAAATGCTATCTCAGTTTATGCCTTGTTGTCACTGGATGTGCTGACAGGCCCCGCACATGGCTAGTAAGTGGGACCAGGGTGCAGCCCAGCAGTTACGTCCTAATGGAACCATTCATTATTTTAGTGATGTGGACAATGTTGTGGCCATGGCATGACAGGTCATTCTTTTAGTCTGGCAAGTCCACCTTCTTTTTTTTTTTTACAACATCCTAATGAAGATATCCATTATTTTTGCAATGTGGCAATGTTGCAGCCGAATGTCTTTCTAAACATTATCGTCCACATTTATACATGTACTGTAGATTTACACACTGTAGACGAGGCAGACTAACAAACAGCAGACAAACAAATTAATTTGCCGTGACAAATCTGCCCTCACCCATGTTGGATGTTGGTGGTCAGCTACTGGGCAGCCCTCGGTCAACCATGGAGACTGCATGAAGACGGCCGTATGCTGTGAGAGAAGGGGGCACCATGTACTTCCAGCATCAGTGCTTTGCACCACACCACACAGTCAAAGACTGTGACTGCAGTCTGCTACTGTCAAAGGTTTGGGGTCAGTTTCAGAGCTGCCCTCAGCTGACCGTGGAGACTACAGGAAGACTATATACCATATGAGGAGGGGCACTTCCATCTAGCACCAGGGATTAACAGCACTCTCAATGATAGAGACTGCAACTGTGACCACATCTATAATAGCCAGAAGAGGATGGGCTCCCCCCCTTTTTAGTTTGGTTCCTCCCAAGGTTTCTCCCTACCAAGGGAGTTTTTCCTTGCCACTGTTGCCGTTAGGCTTGCTTTTGGGGGGGTCTAGGCCTGGGTTCCCCCTCTGTTAAGCGTTTTGTGACAATTCTATTGTGAAAAGCCCTATACAAATAAACTTGATTTGATTTGATTTGATTTATCCTAGATGTCAGGCTAACCTGCCTAAAGGGGAACTAAGGAAGATAATTGTTTCATGCTTTTTCTACAACTATCTATGTTTGAAAAACCAGTGAATGCAGCTCTACCTGAGGACTGAACTCACAGATCTTTGAAACCATTATCTTATACCAAGCCGGTAATAGCAACAACAACAAAATAATTCAACGCAGAAAAAACCCAATTAGCAGAGTGCACGATTGGCCAGACAACACTTCTGCTGTAATTTTCAATGGTTCCAGGTTCCTCATCTCCTCAGGTCATAGCCCTGGGTTGTGAAGCTGCATCGGGCCTATGAGACTATTAGAAAGCGTCAGGGGTGAAGTACGGGTTTTGCTTCCCAGCACAATTTGTAACAATTGTTAATCTTGAAGCTTGGACATGTATTCAATTTGGAGAGGAGGTGCTACACATTGATGAATAGGATTGAGCAAAGACGCGAGAAACAATGTCAAGTTATTTGGCTGAAGGACGGGCACAATAGAATTTGTTGGGAATTGGAGGGCGTGGGGAGATGGAAGGGGTGATTTCATTGGAAGAAGGCAGCAATGTCTTTCAAGTATCATGTATTTGCATGCATTTATCATGAAAGACAGTGTGCATTTTACTGCGTAGGTAATCGTCTCGTTGCGTGCTAGGAGTTGTAAGTAACCTGGCATTAGATTTCCCGTTTAGTTGCTGTGTTCTGTACTTTTTCATTGGGTCTAGTGTTAGCTAACCTTTTCCTTCCCAGTGTTACAGGTATGGTATGCAGCTGCCTACAACTATGTCTATCACTGTATTACTGCACTGATCTCGTGCGCAAACTATGATTGTTCCTATCATGTATTAATGCACATCTTGTAAGTCGCTCTGGATAAGAGCGTCTGCTAAATGGTTCAAATGTCAAATGTATTTCCCCCAATAAAAATTGGATCACAAAAAATACGAATTTGTTGGGATATATATATATGCTATTTTTTTGTTATAAATACTTTATAAATAATAAATAAATCTGTTAATTATAGAATAATTTGTTGATGGACAGTCAACAGAAATAAATGTGAGTAAATGTTTCATTAAGGAGACCAGGTGGCCTGAAATGTTAAGATAGTTAAGGTAGTTAACATAACATAGCAGCAGTGTGTATTGAAACCTTTTCCCATTGATGGGGAAATCTGAACCTCCAAGTAAATTTACATATTATTAACGTTGAAATAAAAAAACAGTCCTTTTTAAAGGATGTATAATTCTGTTAATATCACATATATTTTCCATATATCTATTCATCTATTCATTTTTGCATGGAATGGATAGATACTTAAAATTGATGGGTAAGCTATATCCATGCCCTTGCCTGTTGCATAAATCAATATGTTCTAAAGTTGGTAACTAAGTAATGAAACAACCATATTTGTGTATAGGGAGTGAACACACATGATCTGAAAAAAAACAAAGAGGTAATTACAATGCTTCACATTTGGTTATCTGTGCAAAGCTATTTCCTGACAAAAGCTTCTAAAAAAAGATTCATTACTGCTTTTGTTTGTGCATCCATTCCCCTAGACTGGAGAATGTTTTCCTCTTAATTCATGGTATTAGCGGGATTAGCCCCAGCAGGTTTTGTTGGCTTGATTTCGATCAAACGGGAAAATTAGTCACTCAAGCACACAAGCTCAGGCAAGAAACCCATTACTCTGCTCCAGGATTTCATGTGCATGCCCACATCAATACAACAGGCAGTCGATCATTGTTTTAACGGGAAAGCCAACAAATAAATGCTGTTTAAGATTCTGAAGGCCAATTGGCAGTCAGTCTTCCTTGCCTCCTTGTCTCCTTTGTCAAAGCAGTTAATAATAGGAATTGGAATAAGAAGAAGATTAAGAATTCTTAACGTACACACTCATCCAACATCGCTTCCTTTTTTAAAAAAAATTTTACCCCGTTTTTCTCCCAATTTGGTAGCCAATTACTCCCGCTAGTCTTAGTTCAATCCCCTCCCTCGTAGTTTGCTGCCATAACCCTGTGACCGGCAGTGACAATGGCGAATCACTGCCTCCTCCGAGACAGTACTCGTTGTGCTGTCGACTGTAATTCCGGCACCCCAGAACCACTCCTGTGCGCAGCGAACTGTGTCGGCTTGCCAGCGTCGGACGTTAAAACCACTAGACCACGCGGGAGGCCCCAACATCACTTCCTTTTTTTACAACATAAATTTATACAGCCTAACATTTTAGGAGAACTACTTCGCTCAGGAGTAGAGAACAACAGCAGTTTCCACACCAGTGAATTACATCTACAACCTTTGGTTTACAGGCATAGCTCCTTTGGGTTCCAGGTAAATCGCTGCACCACACTGCATCTGTTGATGATTGATGCGCTTAACTTAACAAAAATGAAAGACGGCCTCTGAGCAAAACATCCTCATCATCATTGATACGTAAAGCCATCTGGTTATGTGAATGTAAAATCTTAAGCAGTAGGGTTAGGAATTGAACCTATTTAAACATTTTAATGTTGAAGCAAAAAATAATGAATTTTAAATAAAAATAATTGATGTTGAACAATGAGGGCAAGCACATTATTGGTTTTGTGGACAAACTGTCGCTTATCCATCAGGACCCAATGTTGGTACAGCAATAACATGCTATATTTCCCCAACAGTATGTCTCCAGTCAGTATTCATTGTTCGCAAGCTGAAGGTCCCAAACAAAATCCCCCAACAGATGTGTTTCCATCTGGACCCAACTATGGTTAAATATGGCAGGTTCAGATAGGCTCTATAACAGCTACAATCATCAGCCCAAACTTGGATACACACAATATTACCAATCATAGGTATAAGTCGGTAACCAATGTTGGCCAGTGATTGGCACATTAACCTTACGGGCACCAGGTATAAAATTCCATAAACACCATAAAAACTATTCAGTGCCACCTTGCAGGAGTATCTCAATAAAGCAACAGGCCACAATCACGACCGGCTGACAAGAACAGCCTGGTGCTTTCAGAGGCTGAGTGCGTCTGGCGGGGTATGAATTACCGTTCACACTAGAGAAAAACCGCTGCTATTTATTGAATTTTTTTTTCAAGGATCTGGCTTATTGGCGGCAGCAGCAGAAAGCATGTCAGCCAGAAATTGTGTAATAATTATAATAATCCTGGCAGAGGAGAGGCCTTTTGTTCACATTGTTTCCGGGTAAACAGTGGTGAACTGTCAGCATGCTATTTCTGTTGTGGATTTGCTGTTGGAGTAAGTCCTTGAAGATCGAACACCTTTTGTGCCTCAAAGACTAATAAGATTCATTCCGCTGGCACAGAGAGGCTGCCCTCTAAGCCACTTTTACGGGTTCATCGCTGCAAGTGTAACATATGGATATCACACAGGAGATGGAGAAAAATGCTTATCAATTGTATATGTTTTGTTCTCTTCGCGTAGCGCAGTAAAAATACGTGAAAGGTACCCACTGCTTCCTGCAAACATTTACAGCAATTTATGTTTGGCCAGTGTGTTGAATTTGTGCTTTTATGAGCTTTCCAGTATGTCTGTTTGTGTGAGAAAGACAAAGATTGAGAGAGAGAGAGAGAGAGCGATGTGTGCGTGTGTGTCTATCAGATTTTAAGTGTCTAAGGTGTGTTTGTGTGTGTAGACAAATCACTTGATCTTTCTTTCACTCTTTCTTTTGTGACATCAACTCATAAAATAACTCGATACAGTATGATAATTTAATTATGAAGCCTTTTATTTATATATTAATTTATAAAAACCTGTCTGTGGAATAAATCCTCTTGAGAATTGCATCGGGGGACTAATGCATTGATACAGAAAAACAGTTTACTAGACCATCCACCAAAATAAGAAAAAGCACAATACATTGATGTTAAACCATTCAGTTTCAAGACACTGCCAATTAATCTTTATCCTCTTGCTGCCAGCCCCCGGCACTATGGCTCCGACGCCATGAGAATTATCACAATTCATAATTCATAAAAATTATTAATACTAATTGTTATTTACATTTTTTTCCCTCTATGTCATTGCGTTAAAATGAATGAGATTGGGAAAGTCATACAAACTCAAACAAAACCTCTGGTTAAATAAAATAAATATACATCAAATCTTACAAAAAAACTACAACTGGTTACATAAGAATGCCTAGCACATAGTGTATATAAAATGTGATGGTTTGTTCAATACTTGTTTTCATGATCTCATACACTATATGGCCAAAAGTCAGTGGACACCTGACCATCACACCTATATGAGTTTGTTGGACATCCCATTCTAAAACCATGGGCATTAATATGGAGTTGGACCCCCCTTTGCGGCTATGACAGCTGCCACTCTTCTGGGAAGGCTTTCCACAAGATTTTGGAGTGTGTCTGTGGGAATTTGTGCCCATTCAGCCAAAAGAGCATCTGTGAGGTCAGGCACTGATGTTGGACGAGAAGACCTGGCTCGCAATCAGCGTTCTAATTCCCAAAGGTGTTCAATGGGGTTGAGGTCAGGGCTCTGTGCAGGCCAATCAAGTTCCTCCACACCAAACTCATCTAACCATGTTTTATGGACCTCGCTTTGTGCACAGGGGCACAGTCATGCTGGGACAGCAAAGGGCCTTCCCCAAATTGTTGCCACAAAGTTGGAAGCGCCCAATTGGCTAAGATGTCTTCGTATCCTGTAGCATTAAGAATACCCTTCAGTGGAACTAAGGGGCCTAAGGTAGCATTCTCCTGGTATCCGCCAAACCCAGATTCATCCATCAGACTGCCAGATAGTGAAGCGTGATTCATCACTCCAAAGAACACATTTCCACTGCTCCAGAGTCCAGTTGCGGCGTGCTTTACACCACTCCAGCCGACACTTGGCATTGCGCATGGTGATGTGAGGCTTGTGTGCAGCTGCTCGGCCATGGAAACCCATTCCATGAAGCTCCTGACGCATAGTTCTTGTGCTGATGGTGCTTCCAGAGGCAGTTTGGTACTCTGTAGTGAGTGATGCAGCAGATGATAGGCGTGGTCTACCACTTTGTGGCCGAGCTGTTGTTGCTCCCAGGGGACTTCCACTTCACAATAATAGCACTTACAGTTGACCGGGGCACATCTAGTAGGGCAGAAATTTCACGAACTGACAAAAGGTGGCATCCTATGACAGTGCTGTGTTTAAAGGCACTGAGCTCTTTACGAACCATTCTGAATTATAAATGTTTGTCTGTGGAGATTGCATGGCCATGTGCTTGGTTTTATGTACCTGTTGGCAATGGGTGTGGCTGAAACATCTGAACTCAATAATTAGTAGGGGTGTCCACTGACTTTTGGCCATATAGTGTATCTGTATGATATGAGAGTCAACTTCTAAGCTTGAGGGTGCAGCAATAATACAGCACAGGTTTAAACATATAGCTATTTTAACTATAATTACTGATATTACACCTATAATAGACTGTGGATCTTCATGATTTCTTTTTAAGTAATTCCAAAACCAACTTGTCCTTTGCAACCTGTGCCAGTAGATTGCCACTGGCATGGATATCAGTTAAAACAGTCTATGGGCAGAATTGCTATATTCCCCCTGGTGGTGGAGTCTGCACCTACATTCAAACTTTTAATCAAATATATCCATAAACCACAGTTGATATTAATGGTCATTTTGGAATTACTGGTGCTTTAGTATTGCAAAAAAACATCCTGAAGTTTTACTTTGAAGTTCAGGTGCCTAATCTTGAAGAATTGATGTACAGATGTATCTTAAATCACAACAACAGCAATAATTATAACGACAATAATAATAAACAAATAATAATGATATATTTGCATGCCCATGTTGTCAACAACTGGTTTGCTTGGAGGGAGGCTTTGTTGGTGTTGCTAGGTAACCCTTGTAAATGTGTTGTTTTGCAATCATGGCTTATTTTTGGCCTGTAGAGCTGCTTTACTCAGGAGCAAAGCTAGCATTGGTTTCTAATTAGCAAGCAACTGCAAATGAGTATGGGGTGGGAGGACAATAAAGATAAAAAGGCAGACAGACTCTGGAGCATTGTAAGAGGAAAAATGATTATAAAAGATCACCTTTTATTCGTGAAAGGCCTATTATTTTTTCATTGTTTTACATTTCTAAGATATGCACGTTCCATAGTTTCCATTTGCTTAACATATGCTTTGGTTTGTGACCCCCCTACACACCCTTTATACCAACCATTCCACATGTATTTACTCAGCTACGAGGCACAGTGGATACTCAGGAAGTAAGATGCTTTTCTTGTTCATTGGCCCACCACAGTTTGATGAAAGTGACAGATCAACTCAAAATTTTGACCAACTGGCTGGTTGCAAAAACCTTGATGTCATTAAGGGAGAATCAGATTACACATTTGTGTCGTCCCATTCAGTTGACTGCCATATTAAGGAATTTTTACATAGGCTACATTTGACATTCATTCATTCATTCATTATCTAACCCACTTATTCCTGGTCAGGGTCACAGGGGGGCTGGAACCTATCCTAGCATGCATTGGGCGAGAGGCAGGAATACACCCTGGACAGGTCGCCAAGCCATTGCAGGGCACGTATGCCTTTCACTCACACACTCATACCTACGGGCAATTTAGACTCTCCATTTAGCCTAACATGCATGTCTTTGGACTGTGGGAGGAAACCGGAGTACCCGGAGGAAACCCACACGGACACGGGGAGAACATGCAAACTCCACACAGAAAGGCCCCAACCTGGGACCTTCTTGCTGTGCGGCGATAGTGCTATCCACTGCACCACCGTGCCGCCGTTGCATTTGACATATTATCCAGAACCAGTTCAGGTTAAGTCCCTTTGTATGGCGGCAGCACCTGACCTCTCCGAACCTCTAACCCCCTGGTGATGAACCCAGATACTTTATCACTGTGCCACACTGTCACTTAACGCAGGTGAATGAGAGGATGGCATGACATTTCCGTCAGTTGCATGTTCCTGCCAAAGGCCATAAGAAATATAGTCCCTGGATTATTCAAAGGGGAACTCTGGCGCCCATTTTGCTCCCACCCTGCAAGATATAATCATCTGTCTGGCTGTTGGGGGAATTTCACTATTTAAATAATAATTCACCTCTCTCACTTGGGTTTGTTTGATTTTCTGCTAAGCCTTGTCTGAGAACTGTTTTGCATTTGTTTTGCATGGCGGGTTATCAATAGCACGTGAGACACACAGTTGGCTGATCCGTTCCCTCCATCGCTGTATGCCTGGCATTTTGTTCGTCACATGATCGTGTCCTATAACATGTACCTTCATTGCATCTCTACTGTGTTGGTGACAGAGAAAACTCTGAACACAGCAAGAGCAAAAGCGACCATGCTGTAATGTGCACTTACTGTGTGTTTGTAGACTTCCTCTCTTCCTCTCATTTTATATCCGATGAGAATCGCGGTAATTACCATCACACTAGCACACAGCGGTCAGGCTTGGCCGGGCTCAGAGGCCCACGTCAGCCCAGATGGCAAAGATCTGATCTGGGACCAGTCAGCCTTGATTTCTCTTCAGCCCTCGTGTCAGTGTTCCTTGAGAAAGGAGGGAACAGTTTCACATTGTCCATTGGATGTTAATGGAAGATGGCACAGGAGTGGGGGATCACCTAAACTTTGATATTAATATTTCATCGCTTACCGTGGGGTGTATCCATGTTCAAATCACATATGCCTTTTTTTGTGTTGACCTTTGAGGGTGTGAAGTCTATGGAGGATTTTCCCACAAAGGTGTGGTTTATTTTCTGAGTATGAATTAATAATACAAATGAAAAATGCATGAACAGCCATGGTCATTCCCAAGACTAGGGTTCTTCAAGAGACATTCAAAAATAGAAAGCAACCCTGAGTTGCTGTGTGAGAGTAAGTAGAAAACTTAGATGCAGTTAACCTTAGATGCAACTTGTTCATTCCTTGGCTAGCTAGCTGGTTAAGATGGAACTGTTATCTTGCTATCTTGCTAAGCTAGTCAGGCTGTGGCTGTGTCTTAGGTCTAACTAGCTATTGTTCTTGTTCAAAGGACTCAGAATGAATGAGGAAAATATAAAGCTAGCAAGTATGCTAATCCAAACGATCCAAACAACAGTTTCAGCATGCAGAATCTCTGGGTTTAGTGACAGGTGAGGGATGCCTAAGAGTCCACAGCACAGCAGCTGGTGCAGGGTAAATATACATTTATTTTGCTGAAAAGTCATGATCCAGGGACGAGCCTTCAAAATGGCACAAATCACACTTGAGGCATCTCAGCTCTCAGAGCAGATGGAAGCACAGAGACCTAGAGGCAGAGCCATCCTAAGGACAAATACATATTTTTTTAAGTTATGGAAAATGAATCCCTCTGAAAATTTGAACAAGCAGCCGATAAACATTTCCAGCCTCTGCCCTGTCCCAGGCTATCCCCTTCATTCAGTGTTATGCATTCCAGCAGCACGTTGGGGGCATGAGGCGAATATCAACAAATGATGGACTGAGCACCTCTCACAAAACTACATCCCCCCATTCCACCTTCTTCCTGTCCCGCCAGACTGCAAATACCAAGATGTAGAGGTTTTTAAAATCGCCCAGAGGGGAGCATTTGGGTAGGTTAACTGCCGTCCTCCGGTCAGACAAGATTTATGGACACTCTTGCAAGGTGAATATAATATATTATCTTCTATAAGAAAGGGTTTCGATAATCTCGTTCATTCTTAAATTTGGTCATAGCCAAATGCTTTGCCCACAAGGGCCAAAGACTGGGGGATACTGCCTGTTAGTTTCCAATGGTTGTATTCAGGGGGACAACTGTCTGAAATTAAATTTCTTTGCTGTTTCTTGATAAAAAAGGCTGTCATACAATATGTTTATTGCTGAACAGGACAAAATGAGTTTTATATACGATTCAAGCCTTTTGACAGAGTGCCCTCTGACATACTAATGCATCATCAAATAGGAGCGGGAGCTGGAAGTCAGTGGGTTGGCTTTCTGTTTAAATATGTGCATTTACCTTACAATGCCTACAAAGATACAGCAGTACATGATATGAGACATTAGCAAAAATGCTATATATGAGGCTCGCTAACATATACGCACTAAGATATGACAGGAAAAAAGATAAATATTGATTTAGATCAATATTTGGCGGCAATGTTAGCATAATGGTTAAAGGACTGGGCTTGTAACGCAAAGGTTGCAGGTTCAATCCCAGGTGGTGCACTGCCGTTGTACCCTTGAGCAAGGTACTTAACCTGAATTGCTTCAGTAAATATCCAGCTGTATACATTGATTGTATGTAAAGAAATGTAAACTGTGTAAGTTGCTCTGGATAAGTGCGTCTGCTAAATGCCTGTAATGTAAGATCATGACCATGACCGTAACTACATATGTTCTGTTATTCTGTTTGTCTTAATCATATGTACTTTTAAATTTCACTAAGGTTCCATTGTCTTGTTTTCCATATAAAACGTAGCTACCTGGGTAAGCTATTAACCTATTATACCATACCAGCACAGGTGGGGAATTGAGAGTATGTGTGTGGTGTACACACTTACCTGTAGGAGGCGCTCCCCCTCCACCGTCAAGGGTTTGTGAAGGAGTGGTCCAGGAAGGGGGGGAGTTAACCAAAGCGATTGTTAACCCAAGCATCCTTGCTGTGACATCTGTGGGTTTTATAAATATGGACAAAAAACTCTGCTGATTTAATTTACTTACCTTGTCTTGGTGCTGTATGGTCAGTTGGTGGATACTGAGTACATTTTACATTTACATTTTAAGCATTTAGCAGACGCTCTTATCCAGAGCGACTTACAAGATGTGCATTAATACATGTTAATCAGTACGCGCAAGAGATCAGTGCAGTAATACAGTGATAGACATTGTTGTAGGAAGCTGCATACCATACCTGTAATACTGGGAAGGAAAAGGTTAGTACATTTTTAAACATTTTTAATGTATTTTTATTAAATGAGTGGGCAGGGATACATATACAAGAAGTGTTGAGCAAGTAGGCAGTGGTGATGACAATTGGGTAGATGTATTGAATTCCACTGAATTCAGTGGTAGTGGAGTCTGAAAAGGTGGGTTTTGAGTCTCTTGTGGAAGATCGCAAGTGATTCCGTGGTCCTGACCGATTGCGGAAGGTCGTTCCACCACCGAGGGGTCAGGACAGAGAAGAGGCGAGACCGTGAGGAGCGGTTGCCGGGCTCCCGGAGGGATGGGCAGTCAGTTTGCCCTGCACTCTGATAATTAAACAAATTGGGACAGCAGTGTAATGTACCAGGTCGCTACTGAACTACTGAACGAGTCAAGTTTATAATCTTGGAAATTGCTGCCAAGCGCTTAAGCAAGGAAAATCACCTGCATTACTTCAATGCAAGATACACACCGTGTAAGCCTGGATAGGGGTAACTGCCAAAGAAAATAAGTAATAATAATAAAGTAACATTGCAATACTACATGTCATCCAGTGGTTCCTTATTTATCTACAACCAATAAATGGGGTTCACATCAGGTGATGCTCATTGTACACCACAGTAGCTTAGAAGAGATAAAAGAGCCAACAAGCTACAGAAAGCATGTTCCAGGAAGTAATAGTCAAATCTTATCCTCAGGCCTTGTGAAATGTCAGCGGTTCTCACACCTTCACACCACCCGCTAACCCTCCTTTTAATGTCAAAATCAAAAAAGGCCAACTTTATTTTCCTGTGGCATTTGCCAAAAGGACAGCAATTTTTTGTCCCCCAAAAAAAACCAAGTAAAATAAAATAAATAAAAAGAGCACCATTCCCCAATTGCAATTTTGCTGGTGAATCCGGGATGGTGATACCCAGCGGGGTCTCAGCCAGGTCAGCTGCAGGATGGGACAAATGGGTTATTGGATCTGTGGTTTCTTTTCTGATGAGAGTGATAACAGGAAATGGAAGGACCCGCAAGGAAGTGCACAGTTATTTTTGTCCTCTAGCGTTGTTTGCTATCACGCTACATCATTGTTTTATTTATCTATTGCAGAGCAGCAGAGAGGGCACCCTTTTCTCATGTATTGTATTTCAGTTCCAATTTAAAGGTAAAATGCCCCCTATCTAGTCCAATCTTTTTGTGGATGCGTGCCAAGCTACACGGCTTAGTGTATAACTGAATGGCCTTTAAAGAGCTAAGGGAATATTTAGGGCACAGGCCTTGCACTCACTCCTGGGGAGTCCAGTGCATGCTGTTTTTCATTCCAACCAATCTATTTAATTAGATGAGGCTGCGGTGAATGTGCACCAAGGGTTTGCCTCATTATCATTTTCTTTGTGTCTGATTTCTTTATTGTGCACATATAGGTTTAGTCTAGTTTCAATAACCTGCCACTGATTTCTCTCGATCGCTCCATCAGCGGATAAATAAATCAAATTTAACCCAATTTAGCCACCCCCTTTTTTAATGGCCTTCTCATGTAAATCAAATGTAAATGCATATATCGTTTTAGAAAGAATCCAATTTATTTGCAGCTTCGCAAATACTGTTCTCACTATGCTATTTGTTGTCCATGGAACATCTATTTCTTTCTATGTTGTGGTCTTGGAGGACAAACCATCAGGGGTAAATGACAGATTTAGATTACAAATGAATTATTAAATTATTATGAGCTGATTGCTACGCCCTTGTAACTTCAGTCACAATTGGGACGCAAACCAGTAGAGACAGATATGAGGCAGCACTGAATTTTCGGCGCCCCTGACTAAGAGGAATATCCTTCCTCTAAATATGGGGGGGGAAATGATATGATATATGTTTGCCTATAGAGGTAGAGCAATCATGAGGTACTTCAGCATCTGTTCTCAGAATCCCCAACTGTAATAGAGACAGATACTGGGAAGTCATAAAACATTCATTTGTCATCCTTGTAATGTTCTTCGTTTTCCTTTTGTCAGAAGCCAGGAATTAAGTAAGCATACGGTGGAAAGATTCTCTCCCTCTTTCTGTCGCCCTCTTTCCTTCTTTCTGTGAGAGGAAAATGTCTTAGGAACTTCCAGCATGAGCATTCTGCACCATTGAGAGGAGTTTGATTTCCTGATATATATAAATCCTGAATTGTTTGTTTGACGGCTCGTTTGTTTGAGGATCGCTGTCACGTATGGTTCCGCACTAAAGAGAGCTTTTTTCCCAATTAAATGCATGCCATGCACAAGCATGCCATTTTATAAAAAGAAAGAGGAAAACAGCTTTCAAATGATTGAAATGTAGGGGCCTGGATTCAATCGACATTCGTCCACAGCTTAATGCAAGAGTTTGTTTAGAATAAAAAGCACTGGACCTTTGGGCTATTTAAATGTTTTCATTTGGGATATCTGTACATAAATTATAGAAATTCAGAAGCAATTTTGTTTTGTCTTACACAAATATTTTTGGTTTTGGTAACTCCAAGCTGTGAAATATGACAGCATTTAAAAGCAACGATATGTGAGAAAGCATCAAAATTAATACTTCAACAATGAAAAAAATGTTTATCAGTTCTTATTTGAAACTATTTGAGTGGTTTTATTGTGACACGAGATACAGTACTGCGGGACTTCAGTTTGTTTGGCTTTAGAAACCTCCTGAAGGAGTTTATCATTCTCATCTCTCCAAAGTAATAGAAATGCATTAAACAATATATCTTATTCCAGTTTCTCCATCCTGGAGAAGTCTGTAGATCAATTTCTATATGTATGAGAATTTGTGTCAATTGGCTCTTTTAACTGCAATTGTGCGTTTTCTCATGTTTAGTCCATTTTCGACTGGATTTCTTCTAAGGTAAACTGAAGGTAAATTTGTTCTTCAATTTGTTTCCATATCCCATGGTCCTCCTTCTTGGGGAATTCCATGAAATGAGTTCTTTCAAAGTGTGCTCATTTGTATGCAATGCGCAGCACGTTGAGTAATGGAAACTAATTGAATATCCATGATTCCCAAATACATTTAATTTACCCTTGAAGCAGCATGTGAAAAGCTAAAGGTAAACTAAAGTTATATATTTGCAAATCGATTTTCTTCAATTTTCTTCCATTACCTATGGTGTCACTTTGAGGACATTTCCTTAAAGGAGAAAGCTCCCAGATTTCCCAGAATATGATGTTTTTCCTTACCTTAAAAATTGCGGTTAGATTTTTTAACCTATGCTCATTTGTATAAAAATCAACATGGTTTGAATATACATATGTATACTGTATACTCTGGTTTCCTCCCACAGTCCAAAGACATGCATATTTGGAGAGTTGGAGAGTCTAAATTGCCCAGAGGTATGAGTGTATGAGTGTGTGTGAGTGAATGGTGTATGTGTCCTGCGATGGATTGGTAACCTGTCCAGGATGTATTCCTGCCTCACACCCAATGCATGCTGGGATAGGGTACAGCCCCCCTGAATTAGCAGGTTAGATAAAGAATTAATGAATGAATTATTGATTCAATGGAATTGGCCAAAACAACACCATCCATCCATCCATCTTCTACCGCTTTTCCTGGTCGGGTCGCGGGGGCAGCGTCCTAAGCAGGGAGACCCAGACTTCCCTCTCCCCGGCCACTTCGTCCAGCTCTTCCGGGGGAATCCCGAGGCGTTCCCAGGCCAGCCGAGAGACATAGTCTCTCCAGCGTGTCCTGGGTCTTCCCGGGGCCTCCTCCCGGTGGGGCGTGCCCGAACACCTCACCAGGGAGGCGTCCAGGAGGCATCCTAACCAGATGCCCGAGCCACCTCATCTGGCTCCTCTCGGCGCGGAGGAGCAGCGGCTCTACTCTGAGCCCCGCCGGATGACCGAGCTCCTCACCTATCTCTAAGGGAGAGCCCAGACACCCTGCGGAGGAAACTCATTTCAGCCGCTTGTATTCGCGATCTCGTTCTTTCGGTCACTACCCACAACTCGTGACCATAGGTGAGGGTAGGAACATAGATCGACCGGTAAATCGAGAGCTTTGCCTTTAGGCTCAGCTCCTCTTTACCCGCGACAGACCGATGCAGCGTCTGCATCACTGCCGACGCCGCACCAATCCGCCTGTCGATCTCCCCCGCTCCATCCTTCCCTCACTCGTGAACAAGACCCCGAGGTATTTAAACTCCTCCACTTGGGGCAGGATCTCCTCCCCGACCCGGAGAGTGCACTCCACCCTTTTCCGGCTGAGAACCATGGTCTCGGGATTTGGAGGTGCTGATTCTCATCCCATCCAACCCTCACCGGGAACAAGTCCGACTTACTGCCAGCAATGCGGACCAAGCTCTGGCACCGGTCGTACAGGGACCGAATGGCCCGTATCAAGGGGTCCGGTACCCCATACTCCCGGAGCACCCCCCACAAGACTCCCCTAGGGACACGGTCGAAAGCCTTCTCCAAGTCCACAAAACATGTGTAGACTGGTTGGGCAAACTCCATGCACCCTCCAGGACCCCCGCGGAGGGTGTAGAGCTGGTCCACAGTTCCGCGACCTGGGCCGAAAACCACATTGCTCCTCTTGAATCCGAGGTTCAACCATCCGACGGACCCTCCTCTCCAGAACCCTGAATAGACCTTACCAGGAGGCTGAGGAGTGTGATCCCCCTGTAGTTGGAACACACCCTCCGGTCCCCTTTCTTGAAGAGGGGGACCACCACCCCGGTCTGCCAGTCCAGAGGCACTGCCCCCGATGTCCACGCGATGCTGCAGAGTCGTGTCAACCAAGACAGCCCCACAACATCCAGAGCCTTGAGGGACTCCGGGCGGATCTCATCCACCCCCGAGGCCCTGCCACCACGGAGCTTTTTAACCACCGTGGCGACCTCAGCCCCAGAGATAGGAGAGCCCACCCCGAGTCCCCAGACCCTGCTTCCTCGCTGGAAGCCGTGTCGGTGGGATTGAGGGTCTTCAGTCTTATTCCCTCCACCGACCCACAACGTCCCGAGTCGAGGTCAGCAGCGCCCCATCCCCACTGTACACAGTGTTGACAGTGCACTGCTTCCCCCTGAGACGCGGGATGGTGGTCCAGAACCTCCTCGAAGCCATTCGGAAGTCGTTCTCCATGGCCTCACCGAGCTCCTCCCATGCCCGAGTTTTTGCCTCAGCGACCGCCGAAGCCGCGCTCCGCTTGCAGATCTGTCAAGTTGCAAAATTAATGTCCAGACAATCAATTAGAAAGCCCGTGTGGGAGTTTACTAAAGCAACAGGACTTGTTTGCTTTGATCAAAAGATTGCAATAACAGTGGAATTGTTTTCTAACGTACCCAGAAATATATATTGCTAGTTAACCAGCCAACTTCTATAACTTATGCCTTTTTCAGTGAACTTATATGTTACTAGCCAGACATGTTAGCAAGCTATGTAATGCATACATTAAATGTTCGCTAACATTAGCTAACAAGCTAGCACCACTTGTTCTAGCTCCTTGGCTGCAGTATGAGTCTCACAAACCCTCATAGCAAGCTGGGTTTATGTATTGTTAGGTAAAATGTATTGCAAAATGTACTAACTAGTTTACAGCTTGTTAAGTTAGTTCATTAAGACAATGTTTTTTTATCTTACCCTTTATTGCACTTAGTTTACAAGCTTGACTCAAGCTAACAGGTCATTTTGCTATAATTAGTGCTGTTAACAAGGACATCTTTTTTAATCTTGCTTCCAACATTTTTAAAATTCTCTTTGATGTCAAATCTTGCATCTACAAGCAAGTAATGAATGCTTTTCTTTCTGAATTATGTCTGTGTCCTATATTTCAAGGATATGACTGAAATAAATGTTTGATCTTTTGTACAGTTTTATAAATAACTATTTACATGATAAAATTTTTTGTGCATCTACTGTGCAAGTAATGAATGCCTAATTTCTTTCTGATATTATTTCAGGATATACATGCACTTTTGGGGTGGGAACGGCACTCGTCTTAATAGCCTCGTACCACAGCACCACCCCATGTATATATACACATAGATAAATACAGCACACATTGCATGCACTGTGTGCAGAGAATGTCAAATTTATGGAGACACTGATGGTCAGGTTTGATACAGAGAATTACTACATTCTTTCAATGTCGACCAAGAGACAGAATGAGATATCACATTTGGTCCATGAAAAAGAAAAGTTCCATGGCATTGCTCTGTTGCTATGGCAACAATCAGCATGTTCCTTGCAGTTGATTTATTTATAGTCACTTACCGTGTATTTTTCCACTAATCCATTACAGCAGCAGGTATGCCACATTAATGCACAATCTGAAAAAGCTAAATGTTTGCCATGTTAAACATGATAAAACTATACAATCGCATAGCATGTACAGTACTCGTGGGCTTGATATCCATCAATGCAATCGTATTATTGTTAACACAGTAACATAATTATGCATGTGATATGAGAGTAAAGTCCATTATGTAGGTTATTTTTATGTCAAAATGATAAGCATCCAGAATAGCATTGCATCACATCACACTATTTATTTGACAAGCAGTAGCCATTATCTAGAGCAATGAGTTATGCACATTCAACATTCTGTTGCTCTGTGATTCTGTTTACTTGATCAGAAGTGAAGTATTTTGTTCAGGGACACTGTCTCGGCTGGGATTGTAACTGGCAGCCCTCCAGTGTGGTCCAGTGCTTTTAATAACTAGAGCATGTTGCTGGCTAGAAGCTCATGGTGTAATTGATCAGTTAGTCCCCTGTGGTTTTTCTCACTGGACGGTAAGCATTACAGTTACCCATGAACTCTGATGATTCATGCATGGTACTTGGCAAAACTGACTAATCCAGCTATATGCAGTGCTGTTGGTGAGGGGAAAATGTCCCTTTTCACGGCCATCTTATAACAGGGTATTAGGCATCCGTCCCGAATGCTATTAAATCAAAAAGTTATATTCTGCCCTGAAGAATAAAATGTGTTTTTGGCCTTCAGTTATGGCATCATGTGAAAGCTGACAAGATGTCTGACAAGATGCAATCTGATTTAGCTTGTCTCCTGTTACTGAAAGATGTTTTAGAACTGCATTTATCAGTGTCCAGACACAGCTCAGCATTTTGAGTCACTGCCTGTTTTAATTCTATGGTTACATTAAAGATATTCAGTGTTTCATGCTTAATATTTAATATTACGTTTTTATTAGTATTACATTTATCATTATATGCACTTTAACATGGAAAATGTATCAGAAACAGAAAAAAGTTAACACTTGCTTTTATTTTAAAATGCATGCACTGAACTCAACTGAAAAATGGGTTTAAAGTCATTCAAAAGTTTGCCAGAAAAAAAGATCCCCAGTGGCCACACAGATTAAATGCCCCCAAAAATGGTGAAAATGGGTAATTCCACAAAATCTTGTATAAACAGAATAGTTTTGTTGAACACAGCCTCTGGTTTTCAGCTGACAGATGGTGGCTGGCTGTTTTCATTTTACTTGGGTCCAACTTGGGAAGGAAACTGCTGTCTAAAACTCACAATTGCCCACAATTGGATTCTGCAGCAGTTCCAATCAGAATCATGAAATCACGCTTGAGGTAATTCCAAGCTGTCAAAAGAAGATAGATCTGAAGGGGTTTGTTCCAAGAGTGTGTAGCTTGTTTAATTCTTGTACAAAGCCCCCAACCCCAAACAGAATGGCCTGCGGGTTACACAGAAATGTGGAAACACTTTACTTGAAGGAGGTCTTATGTTGCATTCATAGTACTACATAATGCATCATATAGGTATTATAACAGAATATTAATCAAGGAAGTACTGTGAAACGTAGAGAGCTTTTCTTTGGAGAGCTGGGCCCATATGTACAAAGATTCTAAGAGTAGGAGTGCTGATCTAGGATCAGTTTAGCCTTTTAGCTCATGGATATGGTTAGGATATGGACAGGGTTTGCTACATAAGCACTCCTACTCTTAGAATCTTTGCACATATGGGCCCAGGTCTCTCTCTGGACCAAGCGTTTTTCTTTGCCATTTCCATTGAGAAATGAGAAAACTCACTCTTGTGAAGTGTATTCCACTCTCAGGGCTACAGAACAAACAAAATAATAGACTGCTCGGTAGACCTCTGCCTGTGTTCTTTGCACCACTTCACTTGCAAATGTGGTGTTTATTCACCCTGCCATAGTATCCCTCTCTGTGAAGTTATTGACGGCCTGTTCTTCATGAAGCTGCCTGCTCACACCCTAGATTGATATTTGCTGTCAACTGATTAAGAGTTGCTCATCTGCTTTGCCTTGGGTCTTGAATCAATGCACGGACATCATGGTCGAGAAGTATGCGCTTTCGACCACAGATGCCCCTAGTTGATGATGTCTTTCCCTCAGACTCCCAACTTCCATGCCAACATCACAGTTGCCTAAGAATGAGGGAATTCTAATAGCTCAGCAAACACACCTGTGTGGAAACACCTGCTTTGTATCCCTCATTTAATCAAGTGTTTCCTTTATTTTGTCAGTTACCTGTATGTTTGGTTATGACAGATATGATGGCTATTACCTATGGCTGATAATGGTGCTATAAAGATCTAATTAAATAAAAATGTAACAGAAAATGTATCCTAAATTCTTGAAAACTATTCCTATGGCTAATGTACGGCCAGAAGAGAAATTATTAAATTTAAAGGTCTGACATGAAAGGAATTGCTTTTAAAGTTTTTTCATGTTCATTCTTGACATGGTCCCCAATCACTGACAGCCAGGAGACGTCCACATTAAATATTGAACACAAAATAAAGAGGCCTGGTAGGTTTTCCATTTATGTTCTATTTATAGAAGAAAACACAAAAATGTAGAGAACTTTGATTCGCTGAAATTGAAAGGGGAGTTACACAGATAGTGAACACGGGAAATCAAACAGTGTTATTGAGAATGCCGTCACTGGAAATTTGAGGCGAAACCTCAAAGGTTCCACACCCGTTGCTGCAGAGTACAGATGAATACAGATACAATGGGTACAACTTGCAGAGATTATGCTAAAAAAAGGCATGTAAATCATATTTTTTGTGTTGTATCTTTTAAAAAAAGTACAATGGTGCAGAGACTATCCCCCCCCCCACGCCCACTATATGTAAAGTGATCAATTAGTTTATTATTTAATTTGAAAGATGCCCTTTAATACAAACAAGGACAAGGAATATCCCCCGGTTGTTAACAGAACAATAAATGTCCCCTCTCCGATTCATTGCTTTGACCTATTCTGTACGTTATGTAAGAGCAATTTATTTGTCCATGGCATATCAACAACCACTAATTATACTCTTGAAAGTCAAATGAACGCATATAAAATATTAGTGTCATTAGTGGCATTTTTCTTTCATACAGTTTCAAACAAGTACTCAACAACAATTCCTGAAACAACATAATTAAAGCATATATATGCCATTTAGCATGTAGACTATTAAAAAGCATCCAAGAACCAATCTACAGTGAGTTTGGACTAACTATGGGACATTACGAATAAAGTACAATTGAAAGGGATTAGTTGACAATCTATAGGGAGCTTACTGAATCTCTATTTCTGATTAGTTAATAGTGTAAAGACATGCATGTTCACACAATGGTTTCCCCAAGGAATCAACAGGTATTCAACAATGGTTCCTTCAGGAACATAATGAAAGCATATAAGGGGTTACTCATAAAACTCTTGGGTAGCTGCTTTTCATCATGCAAATTATTTGAACTAATTTAAAAACATATCATGCCAGTGATTACCACCAAGGAGTAAGGTTACTAGATGACATTGCCCTATTGCAGCTGACAACCAGTGAAGTTGTAATGCTAATTAAGTGTTGAATATTTAAAATGTAAGCTACTGAATGTTGCTTCACTGTCCTTGCCCCCCCATTGTGATTTCTCCGTGATTTCTCACGTATTTCAGAAATTGCGTTTTGAATGATTTTACCATACAATTACTATCATGAGCTGTATTTTCTGTGTGGCTCAGTAGGTAGAGCATGGTGTTGACAACGCTTAGGTTGTGGGTTTGATTCCCCCTGGGACCACATATACTGAAAAATGTATGCATTCACCACTGTAAGTCGCTTTGGATGAAAGTTTCTGCTAAATGTCATATACATATATTATATTATATTAGCTGTACAACAAATCAATGGCCAACTGTGTTATTGCCAATTGTTTAGAAGATGCCAGTTTCATTTTAAAAATCCTAAATTGTAATCAACCGTTGAACAAAAAAAACTTGTGTCAATGTTGGCAGGTATGGGTATATGTGCATTCAATAGTGCCTGTTTCCTGGGGAAAACCTGCCATCCTGTTGGGTTTTTTGGATAGGTTTGGGAGATCTGTGAAAATAAATCAAATGATGTGCCTGCTTTAAATGGCAGCAGTAAATTGTGACTACTGCCTCACAAGTTATCTTTCAACTGTTCAGTCACAGGCCACTTGATGGCCAGCAACTCCAGCTTAAACAAACTAGAATTTTGGCCATTGTGGGGGGATGCAGGATGCAAGCTACCACCCTTTCCTTGCCATCATGGACCTGGGCCAGCATGGCTCCCAGCCTTTCCAAACTTGCATCCATAAAAAGCCTAAAGGACAGAGAAAATTTAGCAAACACCAGTTTACCCATCTATAACCTCCCGTGTAGTAACATGTCAATTAATACTTTCCATGGATTTAAGAGAAACTCTTGCTTCTCTTGAAGTCACTGGTGCTTGCTTTTCAAGCGGCCAGAGGTACTGCTCCCCCATACCTCCAGTCACTCATCACTCCCTACACCCCGCCCAGACTCCTCCGCTCCGCCTCCTCTGGCAAACTGACTGCCCCATCCCTCCGGGCGCCTGGCAGTCGCTCCTCGCGGTCTCGCCTCTTCTCTGTCCTGATCCCTCACTGGTGGAACGACCTCCCGCAATCGGTCAGGACTGCGGAATCACTTCCAATCTTCCGCAAGAGACTCAAAACCCACCTCTTCAGACTCCACTACCACTGAACACTGTCCAACTAGTCAATCTGTCGTCACCACTGTTTACTTGTTCTACACTATTTAAAATTAAAAAAAAAACCCTCTGACCTTTTCTTTCCCAGTGTTACAGGTATGGTACGCAGACACCTGCAATGATGTCTATTGCTGTATTACTGCACTGATCTTGTGCGCTAACTATGATTGTTCTTACCTTGTATTTATGCACATCTTGTAAGTCTCTCTGGATAAGAGCGTCTGCTAAATGCTTAAAATGTAAAATGTAATGTAAATGTAAACTACAAATCATAATCAAAAACTTGCAAACAGCATGTATAATGTAAAAAGAAGAATTCACAAGACAGTGTCAAATATCAGTGGTATTTCTACATAATTGAAAAAGATAATGCCTTGTTTGCGTCAAGACAAATCATTCCAGGAACCCTCGCTTGCAGATATTATACATTTCCATATTAATTGCAATTTACAGAAGCCATAATGCTAACCATTTCATCATTTATATGATCCATTTGTCCATGGTCGTGGTTTATTTGACAACATTTCTATTTGACACACTGAGCAGTCGATTATGTAATCATAATAATGAGGTGGGGTGGTGGGGGAAATATGCCATACATCACAATAGCTTCATTTCAGTCTGACCCTTTGGAGTTGTAATCATTAACGGAACATGAGATGGCTTAGAGGATTGTAACATTCATCGTTGAAATACACTGTTGCCTTAAATGTGCTGACGAAATTCAAATCGATCCGTTTAGATGAGCCCGCTAAGATGTGCTCTTGCAGAGATTGAGGCCCTCCCACTCAAATGATTTAATGACAGCACGTGACAGATTATTCAATTGCATAAAATATGAAAACAAAAGCCCGTTTTGCGGTTTGCATAGCCAGTCGTTCAAAAGGACCTAAGGCCACAATGCACGTATCCTTTTATGACAACAAAGGCAGGTTTCGCAAGCAGATTTTCACAATCTAATTCAAGGAAATGTAAAGGATCACCAATATAATATAATATCATATAATAATATATGCCATTTAGCAGACGCTGGTGCAGTGGATATCCACAGCAAGACTTACAGTAGTGAATTTGCATACTCTCCCGTTCTTTTTTTCCGGTATATGTTTCTCCCAAAGACATGGGGCTAATTTAACCCTAAACCCGTAGGTATTAGTGTGTGAGTGAATGGTGTGTGTGCTACCAACTGAGCCTCACAGAACCACATAGGCTATACCAGTAAGCGGCTTAGATAATGGATGGATGGATGGATGGACTTACAGCTGAATGCATAAGGCTTTCAGTATATGTGGTCCCAGTGAGATCCAAACCTAAGCCAAACCAACTGAGCCACAAATTATACCAGCTGCATGGACTGTATAAGGCTGTCAGATATCCAAGAAATCAAAGCATTTTTACACCAAAATGGCTTTTTACAAGGTGAAGGTATTTTGCTTTCATCTTGTTTTCATCTTTCTTTCTGTTCTTCCTTTTTGGTAAAACTCATGAGAGCATCACTTGGTTTCACTTCCACTTCAGATTATTTGACTTTTTTCTGAAGTACATGGCCTTTCCATTGAGGTCAGGTCAAGTCCCAGTACTTTTCACAGCATTTAGTCATTCTTCCAACATGCGGCATGCTCATCAGACCTGGACTGTACTCGTGTGTAAACAAACTCATGGTCGTGGCTCCTGGCCCAATCTTATCCAAAAACAGCCAGTGCGCATGTAGGCTTTTGTTAGCCCAGCACTCAAACACCTGATTCAACTAATCAAGACTGTGATTGAAGACCCTGATTACACTATATATATGTGCCATTCAGCAGACACTTTAATCCAAAGCGACTTACAGACATTTTTCAGTATATGTTGTCCCAGGAGGAATTGAACCCACAACCTAAGCGTTGCCAACACCATACTCTACCTTACTGAGCCACTGATTGGTTGATTAGTTGAACTAGGTGTTGTAGTGCTGAACCAAAACAAAAGCCTGCACCCTTCTCAGATAAGATCCAACACCCCTGCTTATGTCGTTGGACACAATTAATATGGCAAATTGTTGTCTTTAGATATTTGGAAACTTTACTCTAAATTGAATTTCTGAAGCGAGATTTGTACACAGCTTTTTATCAAGAATCATTCATCAAAATAATATTTGTGACATTTCTTAAACATGTTATATTGGTGTGCTCATAAGTATAAATCAATCAGTCATTCCAATTAAGGGTTTCTTACAGCCTCTACAGTGGGTATAAAAAGTATTCACCCCATTTGGCATTTTATTTTCTTACTTCATGGAATAGAAATGGATTTAATTGGGATGTCTTGCTACCTATCAACAAAAATACCCTATATATGTAAAATAAAAATAAAAAGTCTGAAGCTTTTTTTTTTTTATTAATTACAGATTAAACAGACAATAATTGTCCGCCCCCTTTGACTTAATACTTGGTAGAAGCACCTTTAGCTGCAATTACAGCTGTGAGCCTATTTGTGTCTCTAGCAGCCTCTACCAGCTTTGCACATCTGAACATTGCAATCTTCACCCATTCTTCTGTACAAAATTGCTCAAGCTCCATCAGGTTGGAAGGGGACCATTGATGAAAAGAAATGTTCAAGTCCTTCCACAGATTCTCAGTGAAGCCTGTCATCAGTTTCATATCACGCCAATCAGTGTTAAAGGTACATAGAGCCACACTAATTGGGTGTGAATTATGATTTGACAGTTGCAATGTTGAAGGCAGCTATACTGTATGGCATTCCATCACATTATATAATCGGCACCACACCATTTATTCATTTCCATTCCGTTGAATGAGACAATTATGGAGTGAATTGAACCAAGGTGTGCCCCCAAAAAGGATTAAATGGGGAATGTATTTTCCAAAATTAGACATGACTTATTAAATGGTGTTCAAGGGGAAAATGGCACTACCAGAATTTCAACAGCTGCACAATTAATAAATAAACCAATCACTAGCCTGGGGAGATGGCAACAACAATGCAGATGCTGTCCTCCAATAATACACTTTTGTGCACAATTTCAGTCCAAGATATTGTGTACCCTCTTCTATTGTACAGCTGCAATGCTCAAGCTGGGACCTGACCCAAATTTAGTGATGCAGGCTTGGTTTCCAAACCACTACCCTACACCGCTTCCCATAATCAGGCAGATGGATAGATATATGCACAGACAGACAGACAAACAGACAGACACATTTAATTTCAGTGACATTGGTAGGGTTTTCACATTTTACTTTCAAGCCAAATGCATTAAACAAACTTAAAATTAAAATAAAATGTTGCATAAACTGGCACAACTCGGTTTTTATTTTTTTATTTGCCTCATTTTATCCCCAGTGAGATTGAGAGATCTCCTATCTCATTGTTTTATTCCTGTTTTTTCTGGAGCTTTGAACCCCCCATTATTGATCAGTAAAGACAAGCTGTTTAGTATTTGTGATACAAAAATGTATCATTCGTAAGTGTCATTTTGAACGTGCACTGTTGTCGTAATTGTGCCCCCGTGTGGTGGCTCTGGGTATTAAGCGTGTCATATCAAGCAGTGGTTGGCTGTGTGCATGTGTGTGTCGGCTAATTCACAAGTTAATAAAAAAGACATAGGACTCTATTCAATGCAACCAACATTTTTCCATAGCTTTGAGCAGCAAAATATGTTCATCAATGTACATAACATTTGGGGCTTCAAATAGCTGTTCCAATTTCTGTGCACTCAAGTGCAGAAGCCTTCATTCACGGTCTTCATCCTGTGCGTATCAGCCAGCGAGGCCAGAGGATTGTCAAAGTTGTTTTTCCTCTGCTTCTCATTTCCTCAGACAAAATCAAGCTGCCTCCTGCATCAACACAAGTCTTGCAGGGCTCGCTTGTCAAAGGAAACTGATTCGCATGTCAGCGAGTGGGAGAGCAATCCGGAGCCATCTAGCGACAAGATTGGCAGTTGCCGTGGTAACGGTGCCAGGGGAACGCACAGAGGGTGCACGACCCCATTTCTGGGAGAATTCTAATCACGCTGGGTCGGCCTGTCAGAGGAGCGGCACTGACGGCTCGCGAGCGGAAACCAATCACTCGGACCGTTTCTCACGTCGACGAGGAAGTCAGAGATTGGAGGGGTCTATCCGGAGAGCCCGTAGTCTCGTCGGAACACTGGCTTCTTGTTTAAGAGGTGGAAGGGCGGAGAGCGGGGGGGCACGTTTTCAAATTGGCAGTCCTTCACGTCATCAGTGGTTCATGTCACGATCCGACAGGAGCGCATGAGTCATAAGGCTGTACAGTAGCCACATGAACAAACACAAACTCGTCCCGAACGAGTCTGATTTGATGAGGGGTTGATTATTCCAACCTCATTGCTTTGCTAATTTGGGCTAACTCCTCTTGATCGGCACAAACTAGGTGCAGTACTTTTTGTCTTTGTTCTGAGAATAAGTTTAGCCCAAAATAAGTATAGATTTGGTTCAGGGCAACAAAAAAAAATTTAAAAGATGATTGTATGATTTTATCATTTCTGATATTCTGATTTTTATTCTGTTGTTTATAAATGACTTGATTTTCATAGTCAAGAAAGTGAAAATCATTTCAGCTATTCAGATTCTTCCATGATGATGCTTTTCCAGTCACCCTGAAGCAGTGGCTATATTACTGTTTCAGGAAGAATCTATACATGGCACACATGACATTGTCTGGATATACCTTTATGGCAGTTTGTCCTTAATTAACGTCAAACAAAGAAATTAAACAATTGGTTGTTTTCTGTGACTTAGACAACATCAAGAAATCCCTGCTGGCTGAATTCTTCAAACTTCAAACACAAACAGATCAAGCAGCAGCAGAGGTGCCCTCTTAGTCCACTGAAGGGGAAATGAAGGATGAGGTTTTCCTAAAATAAGGACAACAAACTGTTGAGCCAATGGCTGCAGCAGTCGATTTGCCGCCCCAGGTTTGGGACTGCATGTCTTAGTTCATCATAAGGTCCTTGGTGGCTAAAATTTTCAACTTGAAACAGTTCAATTGAATCTGGGCTCTTGGTTAATTGCTCACAGTAAGTAAGTTACCTTTACCTACCACCAGCCAAGTTACCTTTGAACTACCTCAAAGATGAGTGTGGTAATTACTGTATATAACTGTATACTACTGTATATAACTGTCAAATTATATTCATTATAAATTCTATACTCAAAAACATGTTACTTTATGACTCATTTGCACAACTGATGCATTCAGGCAGAGTACATCACACAAAATTGAGCTTTCAAATAGCAATCAAAAACATCACAGGTCAAGGAGGGTTTTAACATTTTCACTGACGCAGGCAAGGTGGGCGGTGGGATGAAGCGGGGACCCCCATGCCTGTCGGCGCTGTCACATCACCTTCCCACTCTGCGAGCCATCCGAACCTGCGACTTTGCAACCAGTAGATCGATAAACAGAGGATTGAAGCATAAATGGATGTCGGCGTGGAAGTGCTGCAAGGATCCGACGAGTCGGCCGGTAGGTTAGACACGAAGGGGTGAAAGAGATCGCCAATAGGCCACTGGCTTTTAGGGATGAAAGAGGAATATTCTGAAGGTGATGGAGTGACAGAGGGACATTGTGGAAGATGTCGATTCTGAGGTAGAGCAAGACGGAGGAAGGACATGAAAGAGGGAGAATATTAAGGAGGAATATTAAATGAGGAGGAATATTAAGGAGGGAGAACAGGAATATTCTACAGGATTGAGTGATAAGACGAGAACACGGAGAGACAGAGGGAATGAAAGATGCATATTTTGAAGGGGGAGAGAACAGGGAGGATGGAAGAGGAATATTCTAAAGGAGAGAAAGTTTGAGGGAGGGAATGAAAGAGGAATATTCTGAAGGGGGGGATAGAGAAGGAGGGAGGCAGGGAATGACAGAGCAGTCTGCTGGAGCAGAGTCAGGTATTGTCCTGTCGTTGCTTGTTGCTTGTCCAGCTGGAGACAGGGGCAGACGATACAGTCTGATAGGCAGACAGATCGAGCAGTGGCAGAGATGCCCTCTTGGTCCACTGAGGGGTGGAAGGGTGAGGCTTCTGTATTTCCCAAAATAAGGATCACAAACTGACGAGCCACTGGCTACTGCAATAATATTGCTGCGGTGACTACATTTCAGGCTTTGTGGATCACACAGACACATTGATTTAATTAATCAATTAAAAATAACTGTAAAAAATATTCAATTTAGATTTAGTACTGTCATTGTAAGTTTTACTGTTATTAATTCACTCATTAAAAGGTGCTGCCTTAAGGCACTTAATTAATTCTGCACAAATGTTAGTGCATATTTGAAAACAACCCATAGGGAAAGTATATAGTTGGATTTATCAAATTATTTAGTTGGATTTACCAAGACAAACCTAGTCAGTGGTACTTGGTACATTTGAAACACGTTTGTATTCATTACAATTCAACGCAAAAAATAAAAATCCCAAAACTACATTTCCCTTTTCATCCAAAAATACTCAGCACTCACCTTCACCCCCTCACTATAAAATCAATTCACGTGTCAATTTTTCACATTAATTAGCTTTTTTTTTATTTCAGTACTCCATTGGCTGGGGTGTGGCATCATGAAATTACTCACTTAGGGTAACACTTAAAGATTATTGAATGTGATCATCTGGGGAGATTAGTCTCCAGGCCTCGGTTATCGTGGTTTCACAGCACACACTGATCGGCAACCTTCATTACCGCCGCCATTAAAATGTAATCACCAGCCACGACCTCCATTCTCTTGCATTTTGGGAGGTCTGCGCATTAGAGGTTCTGCATAGCAGAGCTAAAAAAAACAACAACAGTATTGCTGACTTGCAGCATTGTCTTTCCTTTTTGTCAGTCATTACTCGAGTCATGCAAAGGTCTCATTCACGCCAAAGCTTCATTTTTCAGTATTCATCGGAGCTCTATTACACATAGTGTGCGCAGTAATATTTCACGCATTCTCATAAAGGAGTCTTGACATCACAAGGCAGTACTATATATAGACTCTCGGGTGGTAAAGACGTGCCATACGTTATGAATACTTAATGCAGTGCTCCATTTCATGTTGCGACGGCGCCTGTTCTGGAGCTGCGCTGGAGATAAGAGGGATCTCTCACTCCTCTCTGATCTCGCTCGCTAATAATTATAATGATCCTGTCACTGCCTTGCCACAGCTGCATGGCCCCCGACGTCTGATCTCAGATCAGCAGATTACGGGAGCCGGGAACCGGGCATCCAATTCCAGCGATGCCGGCTCTCCCAGTGGGATTCGACGCCCACGCTTCCCCCGTGTCTTGCAGCGGCAGGTTGCGAACCTAATTCAGCTTCGTCTGCGAGGACCGCTTTCCGTCTTGAACGGGTAAAGCAATGTAGAGCCACGTGTGCGCGGAGCAGCTGTTGTAAAGCATGTCTTTGCTCAACGTAATCCACTGTCTTAGCAGCGATCATGCGTGACTCCAGGACAGGAAATCTGTGTACGCCAGGCCCGTAACTGCCATCTAACATGTAGTAGAGTGCCTTTGCAGGATCGGTGTGTTTTTCAACACAAGGGAAGGATTAATGCCATGCTTGCTTTTTGGAGGCCTTAGCTAAAATGGTGGTCAGGGTAGGAGTTTATGGATGACAGTGGGGCAAAGTAGGTCAGCCATTAAAATCCAAGCCATTACTCTCAATCCCACTAAGTACCAAACCTGCAACCTCCTGCCATCACAACGGACACTCTTAACAACAAGGTGGCAAAGTATGTATGTTTACATTTTAAGCATTTAGTCTTGTGTTAATACATGCTAGTCTTGTGTTCCTTGTGCAACACAATCCGTGTAATTAATTAATTTAAATCTTGTGCCATGCAAGGTACTCTCTGTGTGTCAGCACTTTCCCAGGCGATAAGAAAAAGTGCTGCCAGGGTCAGAAATTGGGCAAATACATTATATTAATCCTCTGGTGTTTAGTAGCGACATGTATTTGATGCATGCATGTAGGGCAGTACAGATTTTTAATGCTAAAAATGCTGTGGCTGGGGCCTCCTGGGTGGTCTAGTTGTTACAACATTTGACACTGGCCACTGTGACCTGGGTTCGATTCCACCAGCCGTGCCAGTATCGGCTCTGGCCAGGAGTGCCACTAGGGGGCGGCAATTGGCTGACCGCCCCAGGGAGAAGGGGAGGGAAGTGGATATGAGTTCACTACGTATAGGAGTGGCTCTGTGTACCGGAGTTACAGTCAACAGCTTGGCGAGTGCTGGCTCGGAGGAGGCGGTACATCCACTTTGTCATTGCCGGTCTCAGGGCTACGGCAGCGAACTCACAATACGAGGGGGGGATTAACATGAAAAGAGAAGGTGTAATTGGTTACTAAATTGGGAGAAAATGGGAAAAAATCTGAAAGAAAAATCTTAAAACAAAACAAAATGCTACTTCAGAGGTATATTGAGTTGCTTGGAAAGGTTTAAGCGATTCCAATTTCTGATTAAGTATTTTGAAAACATGACCTTAATTATGGAGGTCTCTTTGGGTATTAGTCATGCAAATTAAATTTGTATTCACTTCAGTGGCTTATATGACATCAGTCTAGCCTTGATTAACATTTAAGCTTTGTTGGCCGATTATAGGTTTGAAGTAGCTGAGGTGTTCAATTAATATCCCTGCTTTAATTAAAATCACTTTATATTCATCAGTTATTTTGGGCCAAAGGTTCTAAAATGAACTGAGGAGTTTTGTGTGTCTTGCAAACCAAATATCAGGTTTTTTTTACCGTTCTTTAAAATGTACTTTATATTTAGAAAATACCTGTAGAAGTTTACTCAAAGTAAAAGGTAGAGATACTGAATATTATTACATGTTCATTATGCAATATCTGTGTTGTAATTTTTCATTCTGGAGTACAAATCACTTTATTCTGTTATACATACTACAAATGAATGTAAATACACAATCACACACACACATGCACATACACACACACTCATACACACACACGCACACAGGCACACATGTGTATACACACGCACACACACACATACTGTTATATGTACTGTATACATTTAAGCTGGCATCTCATAAGAGTGGGGGGTGAATGTCTGTACATGCCAGATTGGATAACATCTTTTATAAGGTTGTTCCAATAGGAACTTTCCATCTCATTCCTCATGTACACAAGAAAAGTTCAATGTTAAGCATGTCATATTGCTTAAACTCTTCTCTTGGTTACTTAGCACAATATCTATAGCCTCAATTTCCCAAATCATTGAATTGACCGAGCAGGTCAGGAGGAGGTCGTGATTGAACTAAGAAAGAATAATCCAATAATTAATGTTGGAGTCAAGTGCTTCTCAAGTCGACTGCCCAAGGAGCACTAAAGCTAAAGCACATTTACTCATCCAATGTATATGCCATTGAGCCATTGACTGTTTTACATCCTACAGACTATACAGTACTGCAGGAGAGAGCTAGCAAGGAGAGGCTAATCTGTCAGTGATGATTAGCTTGTAGCCTGGGCTTACCTGGTGTGAAGTAAGGAACTAATGAAGCAGTAATCCTTCCCCTACTGGGCCAAATAGCTCACAGACATAATTGTCATAGAAATGTGTTTGCAATGGGGAAAAAAACACTTGCATGTATTTTTAAGTCAAATATAAGGGCAAATGTTGATAGAATTCAGGCCATAGTGTTGAAAGAATGAATTCATGCAATGAATGAATGAATGCAAAAGTATGTTTTCCTTTGATGTGCGTATCAAAAGTATACAAGATCCCCCAGAGCGCCATTTGTTTTCCCTCCCACTGCACAGTGTGTCTTAACAAGCATGAAATATTATCATTCGATAATTCATGAGAATTCACACACCCGCGCAGGTATTTTGCAACACGTATTCCTAATCTCCACAATTTAGACAGGAGAGTGGTAATCATTTCTGTTAATGAAGATGAGTGTCATGCTCACAAATTAAAGTCGAGCACTTCACAGCAGGAGCAGACAATTCTGGTCTTTTTTTTTTGCCACCAAGCTATTAAATCTGAGAGAGTGAACGAGCAAAGCATAATTACTGAAAATACACAGCGCTTACCTCAGAATAGAACTCAAATTTGCCTGAAGATGGACAGAGATGCGTCGTATGGCCGTATGTACTGGAGAAACTTTGTGACATCAGACAGCTTCGTTATTCGTTGTTATTTTGGCTGGTACATTGTGGTTGAATCAAATGAACAACAGAACATGCATAATAGTCCTGGTGGACGTGTTGCAGAAATGTGTGAATTATTTAAATGTTACATTTTGTTGAGAAAGGATCACCCATTAACAGCTGTGATGGGTTAGAGGGCCTAACATGTCTTGCACACACACACACACACACACACACTTCTGTATTTTCTTTTGGGCATGTGTTGTGACACTCTCCCTTCCAAAATTGGTATAAATGTGTGACCTGGAGCAGCTGTGGTTTAGGTGTTCAAATTGGGAGTTTGAGAAATAAGAAACATAAAGGACGGTCTCGTCTTTGTCTTGTCTTGTTCCTTGGAAAGCCTGATTTAGAGAGTGTGTGTTTTGTGTATTGTCAAACATATTTTTGTTTGTCCAAACTAAACTTAAGCTCCACAAAAAATGAGAGAAGTGAAAGAGATTCAGCTGCAGATTCGGCTGGTGTTGACCTAAGGATCGCTTCCTACAGCTGGGGTGAATCCACATGTCTCCCTGCCTTGAGTGGAATCTAAGGATCGCTTCCTGCAGTTGGGGTGAGTCCACATGTCTCCCTGCTTTGAGTGGAGGCTACCTTGCTAAGTTTTGGTTTCATTTGTGCATGCTCCCTACACACACACATTTGTTAGACCTTACCCTCTTAGTAATTATGGCACAAAACTTGGAGACCAAGGGGAGGGTCATAACACAGCTCAACTTTTTGCAACTGTAAAATATAGAGAGGAGAGAACAGCTTTACTGGAAAGCCACCTTTTATACTTTAATGTCCAATGTTATACCCTGTCAGAATGAGCTACATACACAAACAACTGCCATCAACCCCATGAGCCACTGTTATTACGATAACAATACAATCTCAATTATTGTCCGAATTATAATGACACTGTGATTTATATTTATTGTAAGAGAGAGAGAGAGAGATATTTTTTATGGGTGACATTTTTATTAGTACAACATCCCTGTCTTTCACATACAGTAAAAGTCAAGGCCATGGTTTCACCTGTCTCTGTGGTATAGTTGGGAAAATTGTCTTAATATGTTTAGAACAATGATAACATTGTTTTATTTTGTGAGTGGACTGATGTGTCAATGGATATCTGTACTTTCCTCAGTGTAAACACCCACAGTCACTCACACAGTTATTGTGTCTGGGCCTGCCTCATGAAAAAAGCCTGGACACAGACACACACACACACACACACACACACACACACACACACACACACACACACACACTGACACGCACGCACAGCCATACACACACACACACACTCAAAGGGTAGAATGTTGGATTTGAACTGTTGTTGCTTGCATTAACGTAGATTTTTCATCAATTTGTTGTAATTGTAATTGTTGGTTTTTTAATGCAAATGTGAAATGTGCAAATAAATATGTTACATGCAGTATGGTTATTAATGGCTGACAGTACTGTAGCTCTGCAGACAGCTTGAGGTATTGAGTGCTTGGCTGGAACTCCATTACAGGCTCTTTTTTTTCCAGTTGAGTTACATATAAATGTATGTTGAAAGAAGTAGGTTAACGTTAATTAATGGAGGGGAACTCTACCATGTCTATTCTTAGGAACCAATGCATTGTCCTATTTGTTCAGAAGGAGTCTCACATCAACTTTGTTACATAACCTCAGTCTGCTTTGAATAGTATATATTAATATTAGAGCCAAATAACCTAATTGATAAATGTGTGCCACAGAAATACTCTCATATATTGCAACCCCTGATATTGTTTTGGCCCTGTGTGTGCATTATACATAGTCTTTGTGCCTGGAGTGATCTTGACTCTATTCATAACCACATAACAGCCTCTAATTTCTCAATGAAAAGGGAATCCTGGCTGAAATGTCAGGCCGGTGGCTGAAATCCCATCATCGTCAGCTGTTCCACGGTCTCTGGGGACACCTACAATCCTGGTTGTCGCAGAAATTAGAATCTTTGCTGGAGATATGTTTCACAGGGGACTATTCAATCTTCCTGGGAGTCTTCCTTGTTTTTGGAGCGCCTATGTGTTGCCATAAAACGCATTACCTTCATTAACGTCAACCTCAGCCATAAATGAAACTATGGAAACACAATAATGTTCAACGTTTTTATTATGGGATATCGGCCACCATTTTGAACATAAATCTGAAAAAAAAAAATTTGAAAGCTCCCTCGTACACAAGCTTCATTTCAAAACAGCCTAGTTGTGTTTGGGGAAACAAATATTGGAAATATATTATTATGTTTCCATAATTGTATAATTACTGTAGGTTATATAATTTTGTTACCGGTGGCGTGTGGCAATCCCTGGACTGGAGCAGCCGATGGTAAGAACTGGCAGAGGAGTGGGGTTTGCCGGTCTACAGACCGGATCTTTATTTTTCACAGTCTGTGTGTGTGTGTGTGTGTGTGTGTGTGTGTTGTGTGTAGTTATTTGTCTTGTCGTTCACGTGGGCGTGTCGTTTGTGAGTGTTGGTGTTTGATGTGACTTATTTATATATATATATATATGCCATTTAGCAGACGCTTTTATCCAAAGCGACTTACAGTAGTGAATGCATTCATTTTTCAGTATATGTGGTCCCAGTGGGGATTTAACCCACAACCTAAGCGTTACCAACGCTGTGCTCTACCAACTGAGCCACAGAGAACCAGGAACACTTTGCTACCATGGGAGGGGGATGCTATGGTTTTGCTAGAATGTAGTGTGACTTTCAAAGTTCAAATGTTTATCGAATCAGAGCCCTAATATACAAGTCAGTGTATACACAAGGCGTGGTCAATAGATTTAGGGTCAATTGTGCAGATTGTGCTGCTTTCCACTGACAGGAGATACAATGTTCATAACCTGCTTTTAAACCAATACATTGGGCTTTTTTTTTCTTTTTTCTTTCACAAAACAGGCATCATATAGAATAGATGAATGCCTCTAGAAATCAACAAACAACATACTTTCATTATTTCAACCCATTTTTTTACTTTTTCTTTTTTGTCAGTGAGAAATCACCATGCCAACTTGGTCTCATTTCCCTGTCCCTGATCACGTTTGTCATACGAAGTGTAACTGTCGCAGCTGCAGCTCCCTGCCAGTTCTGTTAATTTTGGTGGCCTTTAAGAGCAGATTTTTTATAGCAGTAATCCCTTTCATGTTTTGGCTGATTGAGTGCTTTTGTCATGCTGAGGAGTCGATAACGGCATGCCTACATTTCCCAGGGTGCCGGTAAACATGATACAAACTCACTCCCGATCAATACAGCTTCTAGGCAGACCCATTAATTATTTACTTCAGAATACCAATAGCTCTTTTGATGCACTACAAATATTGTTGTGTTCTTCCCCCCCAGATACTGTTTATTTTTTTCTTTATAGTGACAACGGAAACCCTTGGGGTCCGACTCGGTTCATTATTAAACCTCTCACATAACTACAAGAGCACAACTCGTGAAAACAAATTCTAAACTGCCTTAATTCATTCACAACTATACTGCTGGGCTCACTGCAATTGACTTTATTCTGGGAACAGCCCTCCAAGCCTCAAATTAGAAATGTTCATCATGGTTGTTTTTCCAGTTAGAACATGTCAAATGAAGAAGGAGAGGAGAACCATTTGTATTTATGACACAAAACATATATTTATTTATCACAGGCATATCAAAACTTTTAAGGTGTGCAAAAAGCATCTTCATGATATAACGTATATTTAATAACATGCACGTATGGCTCTTAACTGCATTTTCACAGAAATGTGCTTGCCCATTGTAAACCATATTGGTTCATGTAACATAAGAAATGTATGGTGCAGCTAAGGGTAGGGAACCAAACAAATTGGTTCTGCTGGCTCTGCAATGGTGTGGGGTGCATTCTGCTGGCATTTGTGTGCATTAACACCCTAACAAAAATTATAGGCATTGATGTCAAATGTAATTTAATGTTACTAAGTGATCACACAGGTCTGAAACCATTTAAACACTTATGGAATTTTCTGGAACATAGCCAGAGACAGCATTTTCCATTTCCATCAACTACGTGTGAGTTGATTAGATTTTGAGGAATAGCTTTGTATTGTTCCTGCAGAGTTCCACCCATAGATAGACTCAGGCATGGCACATAGACGCAATACTGGCAACACATGGTTGCTCAACACCCATTAAGTGACTTTAATGAGTGTTTCCATTTTTATTTTTTACTGGTAATCGCATGTTCTCTTTAATCAAATTAACTTTACATGCATTCTCTCTAACTTTCATTAAAATATTGGAAATGCACTTACAATACTTGAAATGTTACCAAATGGGATAAACGTTTTCACTGTCCTGCTTTTGCATTTTTCACTGGACCAAATAGAGATCTAAATGAGATTAGTGGATTTTTTTATCTTACCTTTTTTTGTTGTGTTGTATTTAGTCAAACTTTGATTTGGCCCAAGTCTAAAGCTCCCCTGCAGAATGCAGGGTTTTTAAAAAACAGTTTCAGAGGAGTACAGAATGTTCATGTAACTCCAGCTTTGTCTCTGCTATTTTCAATTTCCTAGAGTAGGCTAATAATTGACCAAAACTCCTTGAGATCAACAGCATACTTTTAATCCTGAGACAGAGAGACAGTGTGCCTGCCCCATTGTCATCGTTTATCATTCTGTGTATTCAATGCGATGTGTCATGAAGCTGTTTATAGAATTCCTCCTTTATGAGAAGTGGCTGTTCACGATGTTAATAAATCAACTCCATGAGGCTGTTAAAGGTCCTCAGCAGCCAAGCGTTTCCTCGTTTTCTCCTCTACTAACCTCATTGGCTGCTTGTCTGTCTCGCATGTTTTTAAATGGCCCTTGGATAACTAGAGTATGCACCGATTATAAAATACCCATGTCTGCTGCATCTAAGGTCCAAGAAGAGGAAGTGATATATTAGGTGTGTGTAGAGAGAGAAGCTGCCCCTAAGCACTGGCACAGGACCAGCTAACTCTACCCAAATCCTAACCTTAACCATTAGGAAGAAAAACGCAAAATGTGCATTCAGACCAATGGCTCATGGGAAACTTCCACCTACAAAGTGTAAAATGCTGTGTGTGTTTTTCATTCTTTTCTCTCTTCGTCAGATCACCAACTCCTGGAAAAACACAAAATTCAACATGGTTCAATTCAATTCTATTCCTCAATTCTAAAGGAATAGAACTGATTGCTTAGAATAATATGTAAATACATTCCATTGGTCTCTGTAGTGTGAATCGTCTCCACGGTCATAATCTGTGATGGCTTCTTCACTTTCTCCTTTTGTAATGTAGCCATAGGCTCTCTTTTTATATTTTAACATCATTATAAACATTTGATATGTTCCCTCTGTTTTATATACTAAAACCTTCTATATTTCAGATGTGAAATACATTCCTGAAGCATTAATGTTAGAATGGGATTCATTAGCTTTCCAGAAGTCCACAAGTATAGGCCTAAATGGTTGTTATAGAGAGGTACAACACCTCCTTAGGTCTCTGTATAGCCAGTAGCTGTGGGGTGACTCTAGAGGCACAACTGATGTCTCCAAGTTGGGGAGAAAATAAGGGGAAAAACAATTGTTAAGAACCATTAATTACACAATGTATTTGAGTAAAGAAATTCAGAAATAGACTGAAATAATTTCTTAAAGCTGTGCTCTGGTCTTGTTGCAGCATGGTGCCTTCTTCATCACTAATTACTTTCCGTGGGAACAAAACAAAACAAACAAACACAAAATAATTTCATCAGGATTACACACTAGACAATCAGAGGCGAAAAAGCTAAACCAGAAAACTCCAGGGCACAAAGCAAGAAGTTTTAATTAATTTATCTGTCAGTTTTGCCCAGCAGTTCGGAGGAAGCCAGGTAAATACATTAATCTCTTGCCCACGTCTTTCTAAATCTGTCCCCACAACTGAATTATTTTCTGAGCCACAATTCCTCAGGCAGTGTAAAACATATTCTCTCCTATCTACGTTTCCCCACATACTTCGACCCAACATTAGCACTTCATGAACACTTTTGCATTAAGCACTCATCTTTAATTTGTTCCCAGTAGACACTGAAGAGGTTTTAAAGTACAGAAGGGAAGCTAGTGATATCTGCCTCTGCCTTTGCTTAACAGGATATATAATTTATTACTGCGTATTTACGACACTCGTATGATATAAAAGTAAGTGTGTGTGTGTGTGTGTGTGTGTGTGTGTGAGAGAGAGAGAGAGAGAGAGAGAGAGAGAGAGAGAGAGAGAGATGTACATACACATACATGTGTGGTCATTCAGAAAAGCTCATGTTCTGCTTATAATGCAAAATCACAAGCCTGGATTTCTCTCCAATTTTAATTTCACACAGTTTGATGAGCTCAGTGATCACCAGAATGAACATACCAAACTGTTGTATATGACAGAAAATTGTACTTGCTTTTATTCATATGTGAAAGATAAGGACAAATGTTGATGAAAACAACCAGGCCAGCCTAAACTTGATGCCTGATGACTGGATTTTTTAGATTAAGCTGGATAGTAGAAGGCAATATTATCAATACCTGTCTGTAAAAAAATGTATGTTTGATTCATTTGCTTTTCAGCCACCTCTTTTTTAAAAACAATTTCATCACTTTGTTTCTTTGCAGTATTACATGCCAGCTAACGCCGAGAAGAAGCGAGGCATATCTTTCACTGATGGCAACTACCACTTTTCACCCATATCCTAAATTAGAGCTGTTTCCAGCATCACTACAAGGGACACACTAACCACTATATGTGACTAGAAAATTACAGGCCACTCTTTGCAAACGTGAGTTTCTACCTGGCTTAAAATATACACACAATATAATTTATCCATGGCACGTACAGTTATCAGGACACAACTTTTTTTTAAATCTAACTAAAATTTCACTGGTCTTTCAATTAAATTGCACACCGCAATACATGCTTTGGCATATTGACTGCAGTGGCATTTATTTTCTTCAGTTACACTATAAAAAACATGGGAGAATGAACCCATTTTTATTTCAGGGCATGCACACTTCTGCTGAAGCCCTGGAATTTCACATTTGGGAGGTGTCATGTCTTCATCGTCAACTTCATCACCTTTAAATCACAAGTCGCTGTCCGTAAAGGCTAGCACCAATTGCAACGCCATCGAGAGCACTTGTGCCTGGGGAGAGGAAAAAATGTTTCCCAGCATGCAGCAGGACCCGGCACAGCCCATTTACTTGCACCCGCGGAGAAACACATTCAGCCTGAAGGTTGCAGGGGACCGCTCTCGACTAACATAGATTCACTCATGTATATTTTGACAAGCGGTTTGAGGAAAGTGTAAAGCTAGCATCGCCGATACTGGCATGACTTCTGAGAACAGCAACAGCAGTGCTTCTGTTCAGCTCATTACCTAATGCCTGCTAGATCAGCTGATCAATAGGCCCACACATGCGTTAGCAGATTCATGCATCAGGTAAGGCGGCAGGCTCGAACACCGGCATAAGCATAAGCATAAGCAATAATTGGCATTGCTTAGGGCCACACAACTGATAGACGTTGTGGCACATCACAATCGTTTTATGTTTTCAAATATCTAACAATATCGTACGGTGGTTCTGTGTAGCTCAGTCGGTAGAGCATGGCGTTGGCAATGCTTAGGTTGTGGGTTCGTTTCCCATTGGGAATATACATATACATATAGGTTACTGAAAAATGTATGCATTCATTACTGTAAGTCACTTTGGATAAAAGCATCTGATAAATGGCATATATTATTGATATTTATTCCTGAAAAAAGAGCTATTAAATGCATTACGGTGACGACAGAAAATATTTTCATAGAATGTTTTTGTTATAAGAAGATATGTGTCCCCTCCCCAAACCGCAACAAGTTTTCATGAAGAGTTTTTTTTATTGAGGGCTCTCCCAATGCTAAGGGAAGGAAATACAAATGCCAGGTGATTCATTGTATTTTGGAACAGGCAAAAGGCATATTACAAGGCTGTGGGTGAGCTTGACGTTTTTAGGAAGGTATGGGGTTTTAATTATGCATTGTGTTCAGTGGGGGTGTGGTATTTTCCAGATGGGATGAGATCATTCAAGAGAAGTTTTTTGTTTTTGGTTTACAGTTGTTTTGTTCTTTTTGTCTGGTTCATTGTTCATGTTTCTGTGCTGTGACAAGTGCAAGATTTTTTCTTCTTCTTCTTCTTTCTCTCTCGCTTTCAAACCATAATGCTATGCTTTTTTGTAACATTTTTAGTAAACCTCAGTCACTTTGCTGTTGAATTTCCATATCAATTTAATTGACAGTCATTTTAGTTTTTATTTTAGCTGATATTAATATTCGCTTAAAATTCTTATCTTTACAACTAATTAATCACTTTAATCGGTTTAATATTTTAATACATGTAGGCCTAGCGGTCTTCTATTCATTGTTCCCTTGGGTTATCGTTCAGAGAGGTAACCTATTTTAAAGGAATGATTAATAGTGGTGTGTAGCTCAGTGCAGAGTCGTGGCATAGAGTCTACCAGCATCTGGAATGTACACCTCTCTTGCACGGGGAAGTCAATCAACTCACATTTAGCTGATGGGAAATGGATAGTTAAATTGGATAGTTCTGATCCTGGAAGCTGATTGGTCATCCAGCCGTCCTAGCAGTGCCAATATTCACGATACAGCACATGTGTAAATAGAATGTTTTTGCATAATTGCATTATCATCGCACCTTCCGCTTACATAAACATCATAGATATCAAAACTGTAAGCAGAAGTCAACTGTTAGCAAAGGTACCAATTTGCTGGCTTTTGAAGATAAGCCAGCAAATGAGCCACATTAGCCAGCAAATTACTTTGCTCGGGTAACGACGCGACTTAGGTAACCGCCCCTTGCGTTCCCTGCGCCAGGCAGCAAAATGAGGGGCAATTGGACCAGGGTCACTATTTAAGAACTACACAATATGGGCTTGTGAGGTGAATTAGTGTGCTCTCTCTGTGTACGATTGGGGGAGGGTTTCCAGAGCATGCCATTTCCTCCGGTGGAACAGTCTTGAGCAAACGGGACCATGAGCGTTGGCTTTAGAGGAACTCTGAAATGTCCCTGCTATTGCTGCTGTCACTCTCGCGAATACAGGCAGAGGCGCTCCATGTTCTCCAAGTTTACTGATCAACACTGTGATGTCTGACTTCACTTGGGAGATTACTATTTTCACTTATTGTAATTACAGAGCGTGTGTTAATCTCTTTATTATTATCTCCACCTTTATTGTGTGCCCTTTGTTTACACTAAACCCATCTCAGGTGTTAAAATACTACCTAAATACTTCCCTGATGTATTGCCAAGCATCGCTTTGGCCCAAATTGTTGCAGTGGATTAAAATCGCTACCTTAGGTTTTTCATATCATTTAATACTATCGTATGTGTTGTGTGGCATAAACAAAAACAAAAAACAGCAGAATACGTCACCATATAAGATTAAAGCAACGTACAATCTAACCATACAGTCTAGCCTCTGAGGGCAGGGAAATTGTCCAATTCAGTCCCGGTGGCCGGCGGTACGCGCAGTGCGGAAGAAATCCGACTGCTGAATTGAGACCATGAAAAGTGCCTTAAAAATCTCTCCGCTTCATCAATATTGAAAACCAGATTAAGATGCTTTAGCCCAATAAGGCATCTCCCTGATGAAATATCCTGAACTGGGTATTGATGCGCAGTGGGCTCCACGGAAGTGCAGAGTAATGGACTGCAGGTGAGCGGACGGGGCTAAATGGGCCTGTCGATTCCCCGCTGCTTCGGAATCTAATCTAGACTCATCAGCGACGGGAGGAACGGCACACGCTGTACAGTCTCTTTCACTTTCAGTGCTTTCAGAGTCCAACGGTGAAGATGGGGTGCCTGACTTTTTTTCTTTTTTCTTTAAAAAAAAATCTTATCTTGTTTATTCTAACCATTCCAGCAATTGTGTTTAGGTAAGGAATGATTCATATCCAGCTGCACAACGCAGAAGTTCATGCAGAGCGCACCGGTGACGTGGTTCATTTTGGTGCTTCCTGAAATGTCAGTCTCTTCCGGGGGAGAAGCGCTTCTGTCATCCTCTCAAAAGTATCAGTTCTTCAATGTGGTTTTTTTTTTCCCCTGTTACCCAGGTAATTATGTGAAAAAATGAGATGGAATATTATGATGGCGGGAGGGGTGGTGCAGGAGCAAAGAGGACTGCTCTCACACTTTGGGCTTTTCAAGTTCCAGAACCGGGTCTTGGGTAGAGGTGGGCACAGGTGAAGTTGATTGCTAATCTGCCCAGGCATTGCTCCTTACCCAGGCCTGCTATTTGGAAGAGGGCTAAAGACAAAGCCTGTGTTTGTGGTGCTCCAAATGTCTTGTCCAGTCTCTGCAGGAAGACTCTACTTTTTTGTCTTATTTTTTATTTTTATTTACATTTTGGTACTGTATTTTTATCCCCTTTTACTAACCCTAAAAGCTGTAATAGAACAGCCATTGGCTAATGTACTTCTGCCTTTTTTTGGCCTCTTTATCTACTCTGAGCCACACCTGACACTGCGCCTCAAATATAGTGTATCATGTAATGGCAAATTAAAATTTTGTTGAAACTCCAACTTCTCTCTCTCCGACAGTGTTCACCCTTTGTTTCTATCACTTTCTCAGTAATGGAGTCTCTGTTTCTCTCTCTCTCTCATTAGTATTCTGGGAGATGATATCGCCTCCTGTCAGGCTCTGACACATTAATTGTAGATGATTGCTCAAAGTTTGGCGAGCTACTTTGTTTCATCAGAGAGATGGGAGGGGGGAAGGTTTATTTAGTCCATTTGGAGGAGGAGAAATTTGATTAGCACAAAAGCAAAGGAGATGTATTTCTGGAGAATGGGAGAGTGACAGTTGCACTGCATCATACAATGATATGTATTTGTACAAGCAAAACCTTGGCACGGCTATAAACTGCATTACTGGTGCTGTGTAGATATACATTTGTCACCATATTTAAAACCCTTTAACTTAAGAACATAAGAATGCATAATGACGAGAACAGGCCATTCAGCCCATCTCGGCTTGTCATGTCCTAATCTAAAGACATTTTACATTTTACATTTTAAGCATTTAGCAGACGCTCTTATCCAGAGCGACTTACAAGATGTATCTAGTACTGCATCTAGCCTGGACTTGAATAGGCCAAGTATTTCTGTCTCTCCTATCTGACCTGGCAAGCTGTTCCAGGCATTGACACCTTTCTGTGAAAAAAAAACCCATCCTAATATGCATGCAGAATTGACCTTTAACTAATTTCCACCTGTGGCCTCTTGTTCTGCTAACCAAACCTATCTTAAAAACATCTTTAGTAGTTCTCTTTGCTAATCCATTTTAGGAATTTAAAAAATTAAATCAAATCCCCCTAAGTCTCCGTTTGCTAAGCTTGAATATATTGAGTGCCTTAAGTCTATCCTCATAACTATTGCCTTGCATACCAGGTACCAATTTAGTTACCTTTCTTTGAACTCAAATGGAGAATATCTAATGTCTTACCTCGTTTATTAGATGCTGAGGAGTTGCACTGCAGGAATGTACTTTGTCAGCAGTTCGAGCTGATGTTATCATCCATAATTATTTCCAAAAACCCTGGAATGATCATACCAATTATTCCAATTAAAGAGGGCACCTTTACCTGAAAGTAATCATTTCACATATACATCTCAAACATTGATTTGACGTTTTCAGGAAAGTAAACTAAATGAGAATTTTAGAATTGAGCCTAAGGACGTATATAGCTGGACATACTGAGTGAACATCAACTCAAGGGCTAAAAATAAAGTCAACTCAAGAAAAAACTCTTCGATTTACCACTATGCACTTCATGCATTTAGTAACAAAAGGGTATAGCTGTTTATGTACACAGCACCACAAATATTAAGCAAACACATACATATATACAAAACCTTGCTAAATAGAATATAAAGATTAGAAAACTTACACACTGTTTATATGTTTATATGCAGAGTTCATTGTATACTGTATTCTTTACTAATACATTGTATACCTTTGTTTATTTTGTCAAGACCAACACGCACACACAATTATTCCTTCATGTCAACTGCACCCTGTGCCTCATTACATAGTTCTGGGGACCAGGCCTAGCCAGTTGCACACCACCATTTTAGTAGTACAATTTTACACTGTACCGAACAACAAGTGAATAGTTCCAGTTCACAAAAGTATTTTGTATCTACGTACATGCAGTGGTCATTGCCACGGTCAACTGTATATGTAGGTATCTTAAGAGATTGTTTTTAATTGCTACCATGTGTACATGGTACCATGTGTTCAAAAAGGCGTCATTTTCAACCCATTAATAGACACCTGAAAGACATGGGCTTCTCCATGTTTCAAAGGACTGTAATTGAATTTCCATGTTCCTCAGATGTTGAAGAGATTCACGTGTCAGGTAACTTAGCAACTTTAAACACTTTAGATGTCAGTGTATGTGACAGCTGTTTAACAAGGGCTATTTTTGTGCTCCGTTAAAGACATAATAGATGTGTAGGTGATTATGCCTAATGAATGCCTTTCATAGGTGGAAGGTGTTCTTCATTAAGGAACTCCCACACTGTCTTATTGAAGAGAGAGTTGCTCTGGTATTGAGACTGCTGTGTGTTGGCAGGAAGGCTTAGGATAAGCGCATGTGTGTATGTGTGTGTAGGTGGGTGAGAGAGAGAGATATAGCAAACTTTAATTTGACTAGTCATCTATTTTAGTCTACTAATATAGATAGGTTCTTTTGCTTATTTATTTTCTTTTTAACGTATTTTTAACTTTTTAAAGTCTTATTCTTACTGAATTGTAGTTAAGTTCAAACCTCAAAATCTCATTTTAAATTGAAACTGAAACGAGAGAGAATGAGTGTGTGAACGTGCGCAAGTGTTCAAGAGCAAATGTGTGTGTGTTTGTGCATGAGCCTGTCTGCTTGTTTGCATGCGTTTGTGCATGTTTGTGACTCACCAACCATGGCCAACTGCTACAGCTGTGTCAGCGTGATGTTCTTGTTTGTCAGATTTCTTCGAGACACTGACTTAACTACCCTCTAAAGGAATCCAGCCTCTGTCGACACCAATCAAAAGAGGAAGAGTCCAGCTGCTTAGCCTTCTGTGACTGAATGCTCCCAGCCCATACTCGCACATGCTCTAGAAAGGCTGCAATATTTAATCCTTTCTGTTTGCTGCCAGGCGGCACGGTGGTGCAGTGGATAGCACTGTCGCCTCACAGCAAGAAGGTCTCGGGTTCGAATCCAGGCCGGGGGCCTTTCTGTGCGGAGTTTGCATGTTCTCCCCGTGTCCGCGTGGGTTTCCTCCGGGTACTCCGGTTTCTTCCCACAGTCCAAAGACATGCACGTTAGCCTAATTGGAGAGTCTAAATTGCCCGTAGGTATGAGTGTGTGAGTGAATGGTGTGTGTGCCCTGCGATGGATTGGCGACCTGTCCAGGGTGTATTCCTGCCTCTCGCCCGGAACGCATGCTGGGATAGGCTCCAGCCCCCCGCGACCCTGACCAGGAATAAGCGGCTTAGATAATGGATGGATGGATGGATGTTTGCTGCCATACCATATCACAGTAGTGGTGAAGTAAAAAATAAAGTCTTCAAATTGGCTCCAGAGGCATCCAGGATTTTCTGAGGCACACCAAAAATGTGTGAATGCCTTGATCCTTCATGTCTTAGTATACATGTGGTATAGCTGTGAGAATGTGGAGTACTTCTCTATAAGGAAAACTTACCCATGTCAATAGATGTAGATCTACAGCTATAAAGGTATACTAAGCGATTTTCCATCATCACTCCATGGCGGAGCAACTTCCTAGATGAATGCACTGGAACGCATACAAACTGCAATCCAACCATTAACCACATTGGCCTCCGGCACTAGTTGTTCCTGTCCACTATCTAGTTTATGTTAGAAGAAGAAAAAAATCATAAGCTAGCTACTAGCTAGCTACGGAACCTAAAAGCAAACAAAACCAAAACATTGATCACAAAAGGTACTTAAACAGATGTAGAAAATGTGTACTTGAACACATGTAGTAAATGTGTAAACATTGGAGAGGTTTTTTCGAGATAGTAAGAGCTGAAAGTGGCTTAGTATATTAGCACCAATTCTGAGATAACGTCTTTCTTCCTTGACAGGTGAGCAAGGCTGGTTAGCATTTGCTAGGATAGCTATCACCTGTAACAAGCCTACCTCAACACATTTCTGCAGTTGCAATGGCTATGACCAAGCAGTGGCTGATGGGCACACTTGCCATGGCTTATCAGGTCTAGCCTTAGTAGGCTGAATTCAAATATGCTGGCATAGATCACCATTCTTCCACAAGAAATTCCATCATTTGGTGTTTTGTTGATGGTGGTGGAAAACGCTATATTAGGCATGGTTCAGTCCAGAACCAATAAGGACATTTTTATTGGTTAATTGCCTGAGTGGATTGGAAAGTCCAGACCTGGACAGCCCTGCCAGTAGCAGAGCCTTTTATTGAGGTTTTAGTCTTATCCTGGTTAGTCCCGTATCTGCTGTTTCAGCATCAAATACACAAATACATGCATTCTCTTTACATTTTACAGGTTCCTATCACATTTGAATGCTGGGGGGGAAAGGACCATATGAGGAAACCATTATTTTTAATCATAAATTCACATTACTCTAACAAATAAAATAATGAGATCATTATGAAATACTGCTTCTAGAATAATGCTGATTCAGAATTTCAGAATGTTAAAAAAGGTTATTGACCACATCGTGACATCACTGCACCAAAGCAAAATCTGTATGTATGGATTGATCAATGGTGCTCACTTTATAAAAGTAAACAGATGAGTAAACCATGTGGCACTCTACTCTAATCAGTCCCTCCATGTATGACTTGAAATCATTATTACAAATGTAATAAAAAATGGTGATCCTTCAGGTTTTAGTGCATTTAATTGTAGTGTGTTCTTTGTTCACTGGGGAGTAATTAAAGCAGTAGTCAAAGACAGTGGGGTTTGACGTAAGTCCTCTAGCTATGCTAATACCTTTGCATGCAATTCATTGGACACCACACACTGCGCCCTCTGTTTATGTCAAAGCCACTCATCCCAGACAGGGTGGATAGGAAGATTAATTAAATACTCGTCATTCAAGAAGTCTATTGTTTAGGGTCAGGCATGAAGTCTGTTATATACTACAGTCATTCATGTAGTTCACTATCCAAGACTATTCATGTAGTTTGTTGTTTACGGTCATTCGTGAAGTTTGTTGTTCACGGTAATGGTGAAGTTTGGTTGTATATGGTCATTCATGGCGATTGTTTTATGGTGATACATGAAGTTTGTTAAATACAGTCAATGTGGTTTGTTGTTTATGGTCATTCATTAAGCTTGTTGTTTACGGTTTTATATATGGTCGTTCACGTTTGTTTCGCTTGTTCTCGTCTCCAGTGATGCTGTGCGGTGGGGCCAGGAGGATCCAAAGAGTATTTAGGGACGGCGGTTTGGGGTGGGACAACAGAGAAATGGCGGCATGCTCTGCTCCTCCTCACCGCTGGTTTTGTTCACCACTCCCGAAAGGCTCCATGTGCAATTGTGCACCTAATGGAGTGTGAAGTGGCCAGCACACTCTTAGCTGGGACTCTGTCACCCATGGAGAAAAAAAACAAGGCAGGCCGACAAACAAGAGGACCTCTGGGAGATACAGTTCTAGACTCTAGTGATTTAATACATACAGTAGATGTTCAGGTCACTTACACCCAATCCATCACCAGTTCCTCGGTCGAAAAATGTTTAGAGCTTGTTTTCCTGTTTTCATTCCAGACATTTTTTTATAGTAATGAGCAAATCCACCTTTCTTCAGTTTGACACACTGCATTGCTCTTTTAGGAAAATGCATTATGAAACAGACGGCATCTTATTCACACTCACATTGTTACTGGGCCAGTGTTAATGATATGTAAATTTATACGTATTCAGAAAGGCAGTAAAATTTGGTCCTCTGAATATGCATGAATCCATCTGGCAAGTAATTATGTTATAGTATAAATGCACTAATGTGCAGCTATTCAGTTTTTATTATTTTCTTATCGAGAATTATTGATCAATAAAATTTATAAATATGAATTATGTAAAGTTTTACAATGTATTTTCCTCATTTAAAAAAAGTTAAATAATGAAATGTTCCACTTCAGCTAGGGAAATCCAGCTTACTTGTTGGTAACAATAGCAATAGCTATTTTTTATTCAGAATAATTAACAAATAATTCATAAATATGTGACTGCTCAGATATGCGATTACCTATCTTTGCCCAGCAGCGACCTCAACAAACCAGTGAGAGCTTGTTTGAAACCTTAGACCCCGACCATGGCTTCCATGTACAACCAATAGCAATTCAGATGATAAACTCCAGAGCCCGTGTTCGGTGGCTGGATACAGGCGCATGGGTCAGTCAGTGTCAAGCGTCAGTCAAAATCTCATGAAATATACAGACTATGGGGAAAAGTTCTAGAAGCAAAACAACCTTCGCTGAGCGAAATGAGTTGATGCACGCATCTCTGCCATGAGGAGCCTCAAACACACAGTGAGGAAGTGAACTGAACGTAAACACGGTGAGAAGGTATGACAAAACCAAATGCTATCAATTATTGTATGCATTCCTGAGACATTTGAACACAATTTTCTTTAAACTGAAATGGAACGTGACACTCTGCCAGCATACAAAACAAATTTGAAGGAATAATTAAGAGATGAAGAGTAATTCACAGACGACAGACAGTATTATGTGCCCATTTTCTCTCGACAGCCCAAAATCTGCTCATTTTGTCAGGAGTCCCTCCTGGAATGATCCAGCAGAAGGGACGACACGAATGAGCGCGTGACGCGGACAGCGGCGGGAGGCCTCACCGGAACACATGGAGAGTGACGGCCCAAAGGAGTACTGGAGCTGGAGCCAAGACTCACAGACCAGACCAGACTTTGCAGGGCAACTGGCAGCTCGGATCATTGTTGGCCAGGCAACCCCCCCATTCAGAGACAAATGATGGGTTACGTGTTAAGGCCGAAACTTCAAAGGTCCGCCGCTATACCAGTCTCACTCTGTCACTGCGATGGCCAATCGATGATTATGCAGGTGGGGGTGTGTCCCATGTTAATATATATAATATATGCCATTTAGCAGACGTTTTTATCCAAAGCGACTTACAGTAGTGAATGCATACATTTTTTCAGTATATGTGGCCCCAGTGGGGATGTTCGATGCTTCCTTCCTGCGAATGGTGATGCCGGAGAGAGGTTCCGTAGTCGACTTCAATTTGTTGGATGCAGCTGGCAATGGTGCCCTTCAGAGGCGGGGCCGCGGTGGTGCACCCTCGCAGAGTGGCTATTGTTCCTCGCCGGGTCTGCCATGTTCTTTATGGCACCTCCCCTGGATCGTCTCCTGGTAGTCCTGTTGGGGGGGGAGGCTATCGTGGCAGCCATTTATAGTTGGTCTCCTGCTGGGCTTTCTTAGACATCAATTGTCTAAAGACAACGTGTCTCGAATCCAGATACCCATGCGAGATACATGAGATTCCCTTCAAGACTGCACGCACTGTTGATACTTCCTCTGCTTTCAACAGTTATATGAAACAAACAAGATTTCTGAAACATTTGTAGTATTTTCATGAACAATGTATGCATTAACTGATTTATAGCCAAAAGGAGTGTCAGAAAATATAGGCCATTTTTTGAGGTAAGGAAAAACCATATCAAATTATATAAATCTGGGAGTGTTACCTTTTAAGTGTTGCTTACACAACTTACACAAGGACTGGTCACTGGGATGAACTAAAAATGTTGTGGAGGGAAAAACTCAACATTTTATATTCCTTATAATATGACACTTGGACAAACCAAAAACTGGTTCGATTGAATGTGTGCCCTCATCTGTACCACCGACCAGAAGCGTGATATTTGCAATAAAGGCATTGCAATAATGTATCCAGTTTTCATTAACATTGATTTAAACCCTTTTCAGAAAGATGCACATTAAAAACGGGACAATAATTAAATAAAGTGGCAGACTCTTGAAACGAACGGCACTCATTTCCTCTCTGTCGCTTGAAGCCGTGGGCCAAAGGTTTGGGCACGTGGCACTCCGCCAGCATACAAAATACAACAAAAATGAGAAGGAATAATCAATAGATGAAGAGTAATGCACAGATGACAGCCAGTATAGTGTACCCATTTTCTCTTGACAGCCCAAAATCTGCTAATTTTGTTGGGAGCATAGCTGCTGCCAAGATCTGGGGAGGGTTTGTGAACTCAAGGCACATCTTGCTGCAAGTCTTGTGGACATCCCTGTCAGTCACTGGCCCACTTCTCCCCTCTGTACCATAGGGACAGTGGGTGGAGTCACCTGTGTTTGTGCACCTGTTATGAATGTCAATTCTGGCTCTGGGATGGGGTGCACAACACAAGGTGTAAATTTAGTTGCATTCATAACAGGGTCATCATTTTTACCTACTAGATGATGGAGTAACAGTAAAATTGGGAGAAAATCTGAAACGACATTTAAAAAAATGACCTATTTCCTGATTTTTTAAAAGATTGAATACATAAATGATTTGTTTATTGATTAAGTGACTAACTGAATGATGAAATAGCTGACTAACTGAAGATCAAAGCATTCTGGGTAGGCAGAGTTGCAAAGTGAGACTGAGAAGGGCCCTTTCTTATGTCTTGTCTCCATGGTAATCTCTCAAAAATAGACTTCAGCAAAGAGAATAGAATAATAACAAGAGGTTCCCCTACCCAGGAATGTATGTCATGCTGCTAGTCTCCCTCAATGCCACAAATCTGTGTACTGTTTCTCAACAGTGCAGATTGTTTTATTGTACAGGCTTAGCTACCAGATGTTAAAGAAACTCAGCCATTAACTGTAATACCGGGAAAGAACCAGGCATTTTTGTACAGGATCACAAGCCCTGCAATTTCTGGAATAAAAATAAAAATATGAGAAACAACAGAAGTCAAATTGACTTTTGATTTGTTACTCAAAGTTAAGGACAAAGTTAAACAAATTGCTGTTAGATTGAATTGAGTCCCAAGCACTGAGTGGGATAACAAATTTAAATAATGCAAACCCTCAGCTAATGATGTTTTAGAAAACACTCAGCAACATTTGAATAAAATCCCATCTGGAGGTGCACATTGTGTTATTTATTTCGCGGAAGTATTTTTTTCTCCAAAATGCACCAAGAGCCCAGTGTCAGAACACCATCATGCACACATCTGTGCACTGGATAAACAGCTCAGGGGCCAATTCTAACACTGTTAGAATTGTCACAGATGTAGGGGCCCCCTGGGTGGCGTAACGGTAAAGGCACTTGCCCTGGAGTGCAAGCTGCCCACGGCGGCTGGAGTTCGGATGGGGTTCAATTCAGGGGTGACGATTGGCTGTCCGCCCCAGAGGGAGGGGAGCTTGCCACATGCAATGTGGCTCTGAGTGTATAGGAGTTGCGGTCGACAGCTTGGCGAGTTAAGTCTCGGAGGAGGCGGTTTGGCGCCTTTGTCAATGCCGGTCCCAGGGTTGCAGCGGCGAACCCGTGGTAAAAGGGAAGGGATAGTTGAACTAGAAATAGGGTATGAAATTGTCTATGGAAATGAAAAAAAATCTGAAATAAATGTAACAAGAAAAGAATTGTCACAGACCTGCCAGCTCTACTTCAAATGGAATTGCCCATCTGCTCTAAGGCTCTAAAGATACAAAGAGAGAGTATCCATCTGGGAATAAACAGTGTGAGCCTATGTTCGTTTTTCACACTGTTTATTCCCAGGTAATCTTTATGAGGAATTGGAACTAGCACACTTCACTTTTTATGACTAACAGAAGGGTACTTAATCAAATTCCTCATGAAGATCTTCTGTGAATAAAGAGTGTGACAATCTATCATAAAGCATGCTAATAGAAATTCAATGATTCATGGACTGCAATACACCTGTTTTGCAATGAATTATTATGCAGGTATACTGGTTTATATTGTAATTATAAAGTGCAAATGACTTCTAGATTATAACTTTGACTTTAGATATTTTGGTGTGAGTACAATTGTTTTAATCGCATGTGTATGTTTCCTTGTTACCATGGCAATTAGTATGGATTTTGCAATCAATACAGAAGCTACAACCTGGAGATGCTTATTTTTGAAAACTAACTTTCACTTAATGTAATATTAAATACAATGACTTTCACTGATGGACAATGTTTTTGCATCTCAACTTTGAATCTATATATTCATAAATAATGTATATTTCACATTTATTAATGTATTAATTGATTGCTTGGTATTTAGCTCAATATACAACCTGTTTGTATCCATTTAACTATTTAACTCATTGGTTTGATGATTCACCAATAAAGTAAAAGGAAATACATCTGTTTGTAACCATTTCAAAAGACTTATGGCATTATGGCATGACTGCCAAAATGTTTGTCTTTGATTCTCCTGTTCTATGCCATGAAAGAGAAAAAAAGAAAAACACCTTTGAAAAATTGAACCAAGCTTTTTGTTTTTTGAGCGTGACCCAATGTGTGCCATGTATCCTTACAGCCAATGCACAGAGAACAGTGGTATGGAACAATCTAGATTTTCACACTCCACCAAATTAAAGACAATCCTCATTATAGTCTAAATTCTATTTTAAAATGTATATAATTGCAGATTTTTTCACTGCATTTTCCCTGGTATATACATACTTGTGAATAAAACCTTTTCAAATGAATAACTGGCACCACTATGGTGGAATGAACTCCCCACGGACATCAGAACAGCCAAATTGCTGCCCATCTTCCGCAAAACTCACCTCTTTAGACTGCACCTCAGACCTTAACCCTATATATTTTTAAAAATTCTGTTGCACTTATTGTTAATTTCCTTGTAATTAGCACTTGCGTTGTTTATGTGGCGTACTTGACGAATGATGTGCTTAGACATTATACCATCGAGTGGTTGTTCATTTGATTGTATTGCACTGTATTGTATTGGATGTGGTACTGCATTTCCTGATTTGTTAAGGACAAACATGGATAGACCTCCATGATGTATGCTGTAGAATTTTCTTTGCTTTACTTACAGTTTTTCTCAATTGCTAAAACACATTTCACAAAACTTTCCTCCATTTTCCCAAAACTCTAAACACAACACACTTTTCTAAAGCTACATAAACAAAACCACACCTTCTCTCTTCAAAACTCAAACTTTCACACCAAAACAGCTGCTCAAAACCTGCAAAAATTTAAACACTATACGCATCATTACAGACTACAACAAAACAACTGAAAACACAATGTTCAGTGTGTGAGAATGTTCTTTTTTTGCTGCCAAAGCACATTTTTAGAAACCTTACAGTATCTGTTCTCAGAATATATCACTGTAGAGTATTGGGCATTCATAGATTTGTGTGTTTCATATGAACAGTATGTAAATCTACAGAAAATACAGTATGTACACTATTGTACTGTATCACAACTCAATGCAAACACTACAGAGGATCCATTACACACAACAATACTCATTGAAAACAATGTTCAGGGTGTGATGTTTTTTATTTATTTATGGAACTATGTACACACACACACACACACACACACACACACACACACACACAATCATTGTGCGGCATCACGTAGTCGAGTTGGGTCGGGCCACAGGACCTCATCTACATCGCAGGCAATATTGTCCCTTGCCAGGCAACGTGGGAAGAACGCCCTGGCATGGCGGATCCAGCCTTGGAAGGCCTCCACAGGCACGTTGTCACAGGCCAGGTCCATAGCCCTGAGAAGGTTCTCTCTTGGGTAAGGTTGGCGGTCATACACCTTCCACCTCCATGACGAGAAAAACTCCTCTATGGGGTTGAGGAAAGGTGAGTAGGGTGGCAGACAGACATTGAGGAATTGTTGGTTGATGTTAAACCACTCTCTAATCTGGTTCGTTCGATGGAAACGAACATTGTCCCAAATGATAACATAAATGGGATGATGTGCAGGCCCAGGATTCTGTTGCTGGCGGTCCAGGAGGATGTCTCGTAGCTCTGCCAGGAAGGTGAGGAGACGTTGGGTGTTGTATGAGCCAAGGACAGCATGTCGGTGGACAAGCCCCTCTGAACTCATGGCAGCACAAAGAGTGATGTTACCCCCGCGTTGGCCAGGAACCTCAACGATAGCTCTTTGGCCAATGATGTTACGGCCTCTTCGCCTTCGTTTCATGAGGTTGAACCCAGCCTCATCCAGGAAGATGTACTCATGAGGTCTGGCCATCGAGTCCAACCGGAATATCCTCTGTGAAAATGTGAAAGTGTTCAGGTGTTCAGAACAGTCAATACAGTAGCACAGTATTGTACAGTAGTACTGTAGGCCACTGAGCAACACAGTATGTGCACCCACTGTATTGTGAACATGGATGTATACTTACTTGGACATACTCGTAACGCAGGTCTTTGATTCGATCAGAGTTGCGCTCAAAGGGTACCCTATAGGCCTGCTTCATGCGCACCCTTTGGCGCCGGAGAACTCTGTCTATTGTGGCCAAGCTGACATTGTCAATGTTCTCAAAGTTGACATTGTCAGCAATGACTCTGTCCCTGATTTCTCGGAGTCTGATGGTGTTGTTCTCCCGTACCATATCCACAATGAGGGTTTCTTGTGCTGGTGTAAATATGGCAACCCTCCCACCTCCATGTGGCATTCTTTCAACTCTAGAGAAACAAACATGGATTACAGTACTGACTTGTATGTACTCTACTGTAAAAAACATGCATTCAGTAGAAGCATCAATGGACATGTTTTGCAATATAGCAACTGAGATGAAACCAATTGTACTCCACTATACTGTAAAAATCTACTGTAGTGACCAACACAGCAATACAGTACAATGCCTGTTGTGTTCTCTGAATGCCCGGATAATGGTGGCCACTGAGAACCTACTCAAGTTTGGACGGACTCTTAGTCCTGCTTCAGCCATTGTCATGCCATGGACAATGACATGGTCAATGACTGTTGCTCGCATCTCGTCTGTAATGATGGTGCGAGTTTGTCTTGCTCTCCCTCCTGGCCCTGCTCCTCTCCCTCCTGGGCCTGCTCCTCTTCCTCCTTGGCGTGCTCCTCTCCCTCCATGGCCTGCTCCTCTCCCTCCATGGCCTGCTCCTCTCCCTCCTCTGACTCGAACTCCTCTTCCTCTGACTCTGCCTCCGTCCATTGTGTTCGTTTGGAACCTTCAGCAAACTGTGCACTCTGAACTGGCTTTTATAGGTGTGGTCACATCATTTGCAACAAGTGTCTTCAATTTTGAGTCGTTATGTTTAATGAATGAAGCCAGGTGTGTTCATTGTGTTCAAATTTTGCTGACTGTGGCAAGCATTTTGCATCACATGAGCTTTAATTTGAGAATTTGAGCAGAGTTTTTTGCAACTTGTGTTTTAGCAAGACAAAATGTGTTTAGATTTATGAGAAAAGGAGGATTGTGTTTTGTGAATTGTGTCTTCATGTGAAATGTGTTTATGGTTTTGGCAAATGGGGGCTAGTTTTATTAAATGTGTTTAGAGAACTGGTCATTTGGTTTAGAGAATTGGCTTTTGTGTTTTAGCAATTGGGAAAAACTGTAATGGTTTATTGGTAATTTATTTAATAGCTTAGTGGAGGGCGACATCGTGTGGATTCAATGAGAATTGCAACGTTAAAGCTTCTCTCCATTCCAATATCAATAAAATGTTTCCATTTAAATAGAGACACCATATTACAGTAAATGTTTCTTCAAAGTACAAACAGGCAGATTAGATGGAAAATATGTATGGGTATGGGTTAGCTCAGTAGTAACTCTACCCTTCCATCTCTAGTGGTGAGTGAAATATTTGTACAACATTTGTGGTCCTGTGTGGCTCAGTAGGTAGAGTATGGTGCTGAGAATACTTAGGTTGTGTGTTCGATTCCCATTAGGGTCACATATACTGAAAAATGTATGTATTTGTTACTCTAAGTCGCTTTGGATAAAAGCATCTGCTAAATGGTACACATATATTAGTTGAATCAGGTGTTTGAGTGCTGAGCTAACAAAAGCCTACACCCGCACTGGCTGTTTTTGGATAAGATTACAACCCTATATTAAGTTCTTGTTAATTAACACTTTATTAAGCCTTGCAATGTCTGCCCTAAATGCAACATTATTCCGCTCATTATAGTTTAGTCAGGACAGGGACTGAAAAACAAGTAATCAACTGCTTAATCATTGATAACTGATATTCTATGAGCATTCATGAGACATTTATAAGGGGTTAATAATGTTTAATTAGTGAATCAATATAATCTCAAAATAAAATGTTGTTCATATTTCGTTTCATTCAATAACATATACTTTGTAATGAGAGAAGACCGATGGCTATCTGGCTTTGTGCGTCCCTCGGCAAGGCTTTGAAATAATGACTCATTCCTGATTCCACCTCCTCAACCTCAGTCAATCAGAGTGAGGGAAAGGAACTATTAGGAATTCCAAGACGTGCTTGTGCTCTGTGTTCCTCTAGCAAATTATCAGGGAGATCATGGCAGACCATTCCGTAACCTATAATAACGGTTCAGTTTCTTTGATATGTTACCATGGAAATAATACAGCAATGCAGTACAGTAGCAAACTACTGACCATAACAGGTCAAAATGATACATCTGAAGGTTACTGCAACTAGAAATTGCATACGTTCATTGGCAATGTCCTCCCACACATTAAAGGTTAACCAGTTGACAACGTACTATAACACTAGTAGGCCAGCTAGCTAGCCAACTATGTAACTAGCAACAGCACAGGTGGCACATACGTAGTTAGCTAGAATGAGTGACTACTAGCTAACAAGATAATTTTCATCAATAAACTGCACATTTACTGATATTAGCCAATATACTGTATTAGACTGTTGGCTTGTGTCCGTACAGTCATAATTAAAACTTTAAATGGCAAGTAAATCGGAATCATCTATCATTTCTGAGGGGATAACTCGATTGCAAGTTGATTGCACAGCTAATGCCATTGACTGCTAGCTTGTTTCACTTAAGTTAACACAAATGGTTAGCACTAAACCGTTAGCACTTGAGCGACGACTGCGAACGTCAAGAGTTGTTATTGTGTATGATGTCATCATGTTATGTGCATGGGGGCAGGGTCGCATTTTCTGTTCACTCAGCACTAGTAACATTTGTGCTCTTACTCACAGTAAGAGGATGTGGTTAACTGGAAGCTCTGTTTCTGTTTGCTGTGAGTTGCAGTAAGATTATCTGGAAGGTTCACTTCTGTCTCTATGTTCTGTTCAAAGTATCCAGTTGAAGAGAATGGTGTCACCTGTACCAAGTTGTATCTCAATGGAAGAGTGATAACTCAATGTTACAACCAATATTGTCTTCAAAGGAAAGTTGACAGGTGGATCCAAGGTCACAAGTCTTGAGATCTTTTCAAATTGGTTAATTTCTTGCGGGTGGCATTCCCACAATTTAACATGAGTCACTGCAAACTATAATTACCTTTGGTCATCTCAAAGTATACTACAATCTGTTACGCAACTATAAACTATCATGCTGTGAGTTTACTAAGAGGATGATATTAACAAGCAGTTTTTCACAGGGCCCATTGCTCAGCATCCAGCTGTCTCTTAGAAAAGAAAGACCAAACCACGTAACCCTCAAAGTAATGCTATGATTATCTGTCACATATTATATAATCATTGTTCTGTTTGTGTTTTGCTTGTAGACCATATTTACTATGGAGACTATCCATATCAAACAATCAATATATATTTTAAATGAAATCTTTGTTTATTTGTTTCTGTGCTCTGAATTTCTCTGTGGCATCATATGGTGTATAATATTTTAAGACAGAAAGGAAAAAAAGCAATAACCGAATAAGATAAATTACATTACCATGACAGAATGATAACACCCGTTCCCTGGTAGCCGGATTTGGATAACTTGCAATTTTGGAGCAAGCTCCTTTTCTTTGCAGGTTGTTAGGCTGTCAAATTACAGAGAAAGGCTGTGGTTCCCTGGCTTCAGTTCTGCGTTAAAAACCCTCCTACCTGAGAGAGCTGGGTCTGAGCTACAGTCACCCAGGTGACTCGAGAGTAGGATCTCTTTCTCTCCAAATGGAAGTTTGTGTATTAATATCACTTTACTCCTTTATTAGTAGACATTAGCTGCACCCCTCTCGTCTTGTGCCTTTATAACAGCAGACCGAAGCTGGACAAAAGTACTTTCATACAGGTCGTTAGGAAGAAAGATTGCCAGTCAGTGCCTCTCTTTTATTTCCTCTAAATGGATTACTATATGGAATGTTTCTCTTTGCCAGCTAAGGTATGTTCATAGGCCTGCTTTGAGAAAACATCATTGCATTTGTTATTGAGACTTCCCCATTGTCACAAATTCTTGTGCTGCTGGCTTATGGACTAAAAAAAGCAAAGATAGCCACAGTTCAAAGAGAATGGGGACATTTAGTAATTGATTTGGTGAAGAGTAAGTCGTGCCTGTTTGGACAATTAGCTGCAATGAACCGATGTTGCTATTGGCTGAAGTAGATCAGGTTTAGGTTGTGTAGATAGGAACGGCCAATAGGGAGAAGTAATAGTTGGGTGTATGAGAGAATTTGTGATACAGTGTGCAGAAAAACACGAGAAGGAGAACAATACAAATAAAAAGATAATAAGAAAGAAAATTTTAAATGGCTCAAGATTTCATATTTATTGTGTAGCCAAAAAACGAACTCTGTGCTGTATATGTATTGGGCATGCCCCACCTAATATAGCCTACCATTTCCTTTGTTTAGTTTGGTTTCATTACATTTATTTGACATTTTACTTTAAAAAAAGACAATACATGGTTACATCCCGATGTACATGCCGGTGCCGCTGCCGCTGTCTTCTCAAGATATACATCAAAACAGTGGAGGACACTGTCTCCATGTTTATTGTTAAGTTGTTGTGCCGAATTGGAAGTAGTTGTCAACGTATGCCGGCCAGAGACAACTTTGTTTTGGCTCTGACCTGCCCCCTAGTGGATGCAGCTTTTAAACATCCAGACAGACAAAAAGTGCAGTGGAGTGTGTGAACAATGCTTCTGGCGTGGCATACGCGCACGTGTACGCGTGACTAATTGCAATATATTTAAGCCCTTAGGATGCAGTAAAATTCAGATGAAGCGATGCGTGAAAACACAGCTGAAAGGCCCTGAAGATTAATCGCATTTCGCATCTCGACGCAAGAGCAGATGTCCGTCCTCTGGAAGAGGGGCATCTAGCCTATACCCATCCAAAACACGTGCCACCCTTGTACACCGTTTTTCCGATTTTTTTTTACTGTACAATTGTTTGACTTTTTTTCTGACTATAATGGGGAAACATGTGAGGTAGCTACAGGTCTGGATTAAAACATTCGAAAACCAGTGGAACACTCTCCTGGCCGTAATTGGCAAATCATTTTGCTACCACAACCAGAATCGTACGCCCTGCTACTATCGGCAACGAGTCTACAACCACAGTGTTGAGATAATCAACTACATTTCCCAGTGTGCCTTAACAGAGGGAAGCAGACGAGTGAATTTACGAGAAAAACAAATTATTACAGTTCGTCAAAAAAGTTTAAGTATGTAAACCTTGATTTTGTATCTCTATCGCTCATTGATAGAGATACAAAACTGACATAAAATCTATGGAGGTTTTTATTTACACGACTGCAACCTTTAACCTCAATATGGCTGCCTCCTTCGGCTGTCATGCTGCCCTACTTCAAATTCTAGGACAGTGATTTCGAGCTAAAATAGTAGCTAACCATTTGATGTGTGATATAATTTTTTCGCAGCTGAAAGTTTGATCTGTGCGTTTAATCACACGAATGAAGCCAAATTAAATGGCGTGTTTTATAGTTATATTATTTTCCAGTACATTGTACTCGTTAGCTTAGCTAGCTAGTAGCACCACCAAACTGCAGTAATGTACTGCAAGTAATAATAATAATTGTTAGCTAGCAAAAACTGGTGTATCGAATATGCTGTTGTCCCTTATATGTGCTCGGGGTTATGTGGTACCTTTTGCAAGACGTCTTCTTGATTTTAGAATAAGCAAGATAATACGAAAGAAACATCGATACATCACGGCTTGCACTGTGATCAGACATCGATGGATGAGAAATGCGCCAACCATATACGCTTACAGCTCACGAGTGTGCAGCTCTCAAAGCGATAAGGTAACTAATACTGTAGCCAATTAGTTGTAGCTAACGTATTTGCAAAACATTTCAGTTTTGGTTGTCGTTATTAGGAGCGTTCAAGTATTCTCTTGTGTATTTCAAATCGTTATGGGGAATACTTGGGGTAACGGTGCAGGTAAGAATAAAGGTGAAGGGAAAGACATCATAAAGGAGGGTGGTGTCAGTGAAAAGTCAGTATAAGGTTGACAACCTCTGTAGTCTATTCAATCAGCTGCACAGGTGCTGGTATGTACTATTTATTTAATACATTATTTTTCTCTGCTTTCCAGAATATTGATATGTCCAAGTTTCCCGTGGAAAACATCAGGAACTTTAGCATCATTGCCCACATCGACCATGGCAAAAGCACCTTAGCAGACAGACTACTGGAAATAACTGGTACATTGTGAGCCCGTATTGCACCATTACCTGGAGAAAAGCTTCTAAATAGTTATGTGATGCACAGACGGACTCTTTAGGTCAGATTCAATCTAATCATGCACTTTGTCCTTTACTTCAGAGGGAAGCACTTAAAGATGTTTCATTTGATAAAAGATGCACTTACAGTATCATGAGCTTGCTGGCCTGCTGAGATTTACAAAGAATATTGCGTATGAGTATGAACATAAGAATACATGATGACGAGAACAAGCCATTTGGCCCATCTAGGCTCTTTATTTACCTACACTCTAGAGAATATCCAGCACGGCATCAAGCCTGGACCTGAATGCTTCCAAGTGTCTCTGCCTCTACTACATGACCTGCCATGTAGTAGAGGCAGAGAAATAGAATTTAGAAAATGCTTATGTTTTACTTGTTTTGACACTTATGTTTGACCCTCAAAGTTCACTGTGGCTAGAATGACGTTTCACTGTTCTGTCAGTTCTTAACGAAGACCATCCTGTCCTACAGTGAACAATTTTCACCGTTTAGACTTTTTTTTTTTTTTTTTTTTGACATGGAACGGTTGACTCTCCCACTACTGCAGGAGCCATAGCTAAGACGGACCAGAACAAGCAGGTCCTGGACAAGTTGCAGGTGGAGCGAGAGAGGGGGATCACAGTGAAGGCCCAGACAGCCTCCCTTCTGTACACTCACCAAGGCAGCACATACCTACTCAACCTCATCGACACACCCGTAAGCAGCAGCAACGCCAGTCGGTGGTTGTGTGGATTGACAGTCTAGGCCAGGGCGTAGGTGCTCAACCCTCAGTCCTGAGGGCCGAGGTGGCTTTCCAGCCGAGCACTGAATACATGTGATGTCAGTGATGTCACTGATTAGTATAGCCCCTTAGTTGAAGAGGTGACTGAATTGATATCAGGTAGTTAGTTGATTTCAAATATGTAAAAAAAAAAAAAAAAAAAATTGTTTGTTCATTGTGTTTTTCTTTTTTTTCTTCCATTGTTTTCGTTTTGTTATAATGGCTGTTAAGGCTACAGGACTGTATTGGTTTTGTTTTGCATATTTGAAATAAAATGGTTAGAGCAAATGCCTGCAGCCACTGCAGCCCGTTGGGACGAGAGTTAACTCTATTGGATCTAAGGAATGGGGCTTGTAACCAGAGGGTTGCAGTCTAGTGTTTAGTGATCTCTCATCATCAGGACTGTACTGTATGATAAATATTTAGCCATATATCAGAAAAGGGTGTCTTATAAGAAAGCTGGGGTGGCAGTGTGGCATGGTGTTTAGGGAACCGATGTGTAATCATAAGGTTGGAGGTTTTTAATTGCTAGTGGGGTGTAGTTCCTATGAGCATCGATAAATGTCCATCTGTATTAGTTGATAATATGTCAAACGTTAACCGTGTCATTTGGTCAACGCAAGGGTGTCTGCTTAGAAAATAAATAGTAATAAGCAAAGTTATGCATATTAGCCATGCAGGAAAGTGAATGTCCAAAAATGCACGTGAAAAGCCTACGTGCTTGGGGTACGTGTGTCCTTCACAGCTCTGTTACTCTAAATGCATTCTCATTTTTTGCAATTTGATCTTTCAGCACAAGCAAGGGTTATTTTATACTGTTTTGAGACTTTCTTGGGAATATATTGTTTTTAGATATGTTTAGCTTTCATTTTTAGAGCTTGTGTTTTTCTGTTTGCAGGGACATGTTGACTTCAGCTACGAAGTGTCCAGATCAATTTCAGCGTGCCAAGGAGTTCTTCTCATTGTTGATGCAAACCAGGTTAGAGATGTTTTTAGTATTTTTTTTCTGGATGAATAACTATAATATGAATGAAGACAAAAAATGAACCTGCATTATGTCATCAGGTAAAACACCTGGGCATGGATTTTGACTGTTTTGTTTCTCTTTCTTTTCAAATGCTGTAATCTTTTGACATACATTTTGAACTAATGTGTAGCAATTTTTTCATTCATTGTATATAATAACATGCAATTTAATGTTGATGGCTGTAATTTCTCAAATATACAGTACCTATGTTATTGTCAATTATTAAGTTAAATTATTTCTCTTTGACACGAGTACATTTTTTAACCGGTAGTTAGGGAACCAGATGATAGGTTCTATACATTGCTATGATATCTTATAAATAGTGTTACAAAATCCTTGGGTATTCCTGTGTATGCTGTTCTTTTGGAACTCTTCTTTCTGAACTCTTCATGGGGCAGGTTTATTCATTGATTACTGATTTGGAATAAATAACAGATGACAAATCCAAAATCAATAAAGAAGTTGCTCAAACGAACGCAAGTGCACACACTGGGCAAGGTATGGGCAAGGTACTCCTGTACTTTGCCTAGCTTTATGAAACCTCCACGGCTGAAAATGGGGAATGTGATATATAGCTATGTAAGCTGCTCTGAGTACTTTAAGCAGACACTGTTATGTAATTCTGTGTTACATAAGATTGAATTGAGCGATTTCTGTGTTTGAAGGGAATCCAAGCTCAGACCGTTGCTAACTTCTATTTGGCATTTGAAGCTCAGCTGACAATCATACCAGTGATTAACAAGGTAAAAGTGATTTGGTAACCCTGGGTATGTAGTGTTGTGCTTGTGTGGCCCTTCAATATTTCAGACCTGCCAACATGTATGCATTTTACGTACCCCCATTTGTTTCAGATTTTATCCCAATTTAGTAGCCAATTACACCCTCTCTTTTTCAATCCCCCCCTCGTATTGTGAGTTTGCTGCCGTAGCCCTGTGACCGACAGTGACAAAGGTGAAGTATCGTGGTTCTGTGTGGCTCAGTAGGTAGAGCATGGTGTTGACAATGCTTAGGTTGTGGGTTCAATTCCCACTGGGGCCACATATACTGAAAAGTATATGCATTCACTACTGTAAGTCGCTTTGGATAAAAGCATCTGCTAAATGGCATACATACATCGTCTCCTCCGAGACGGCACTTGCCAAGCCGTCGACCATAACTCTGGTAGCCACTGCTATACGCAGCTAACTTATATCAGCTCAACTCCCCTCTCCCCTAGTGGCACTCCCGGCCAGGGCCAACTCTGGCGCGGCCGGTGGAATCGAACCCTGGTCGCAGTGGCCAGTGTCCAACATTGTAACCGCTAGACCACCCGGGAGGCCACCAGGCATTTTGAGGTCAAAGTACGGGGGCATCATCAGGATTTCTAAATGTTGGCAGGTCTGATATTCTGTAACAATGTTCTGTCTGAAGCAGAATATTTTTGAGTTTGTTTGCCAAAATTGTGTGGTTGATTTCTGGAATTCATTAGAATGCTACGGGTTTTAAAAATTATTTTTATTTCAGATTGATCTGAAAAATGCTGACCCAGAACGGGTTGAAAAACAGATAGAAAAGGTGTTTGATATCCCGAAAGAAGACTGCATCAGGGTGACTGAAAGCATTCTTTGACCTTATTCAATAACCACAACCTTCTGTGTTTGATTTCGATTTTTTAAATCAATTTTCTCACTCCTCAGATATCTGCCAAATTGGGCACAAATGTCAATCAGGTGCTCGAGGAAGTGGTCAAAAGAATTCCCCCGTAAGTCTGTTTGAATTCTCTGTTGAATCTTTTGTACACATCACATTTTGTGAAATAAAACTACAATTGTTAATCACAAAAACAATTCACGAATTGATCACAGAGGATTGTGGTAGTTCAGAATTAGTCAAAAGAAAAGTATACATGATATGAGGATCCAATGTAACACTTTATTCCAAACTTCATTTTACTGTAAAACTTTATTTTCAAAAAGGTTTTTTTCATTTATTTAATAATATTTATGAATATGAAAGATTATTCACATTTAACAGTCAAATCCTAACAGTATGTGTACAAGCCCCTAGAATATGTACTGTCACTACACAGTCTGTTCATCACAGAATTTGCCCCGTGTATTCCATTCTTAGGCCCACCGCCAACAAAGACCACCCATTCAAAGCGCTGGTGTTTGACTCCAACTTCGACCACTATCGCGGCGTGGTGGCCAACATTGCCGTGTTTGGGGGGCACGTGCGTAAGGGGGACCGAATTGTGTCGGCCTACCTGGGCAAGACCTACGAGGTGAACGAGCTGGGCATCCTGAGACCAGAGGAGCACCCCACAGACCGACTGTGAGCCCCACCCTACCTCCCTCTTCTTCCCCCTTCCTCTACTCTCTACCTCTTCTAACTGTGTGGCATGCATCTTCCGAGGAGAATTATACAAATGGACTCGAATAATATTATTTAATAGCTAAGTGAACACACTATGAATGGGCTTGCGCAGAACCGCCACGTTATGTTCCTTAAACCTGTTGTCTTATGTAAGCTCACTCCACACAAACACATATGCGCCTTACACGTATACATGCCCCGCACTCGCATATCCGCGGCCATAACATAACTGTTAAAGGAGCCAAGTAGTCACGTTATGTGAAGTGCTATCAAAAAACGGTTTGTTTGTACAGCAGTTACAACTTACTCACATTGCATTCAAAATAGTCTTCTTTGATATAGCTGAACATTTCTTTAAGCAATTAATGGCATTGCCCCACGTGGGTCATAGTCAGCGTAAGATTGCATAGTCGGTATTTCTGTGAACTCCTGAGCACACACCTGATGCTCTGTCCGTGTGCCAGGTACGCGGGGCAGGTGGGCTACCTGATTGCAGGGATGAAGGAGGTGAAGGAGGCACAGATCGGAGACACGCTCTTCCATCAAAAACATCCCGTGGAGGCGCTGCCGGGGTTCAAGCCTGCCAAAGCCATGGTTTTTGCTGGTATAGGATGAGGTCTTAAGACTCAAAACTTCTGCACTGCTCATCCCAGTTTGGCCCTTTGAGGAAAGAGCAGACAGTACATTTGAGCCTTTATGTTGATGTTTTTCCAATAAAAAACTGGTCAAATGCACCAGATGGATAATACTATTTGACCGTTAGTCTTCCATTAGTCCTAAGTATGTAAGAAGAGTCAATCTTAAGGAGCTGTTTTGGCTCACTCTGTCCTGATGTATCCAACTGTCCAAAGCCTTGTGCAAGAATCTGAGAGAGGCACCACAACAATGGCAATGTTGCAATGCAGTGTTGCTTTGATATGACTTGCCTTAGGAGTGTTAAGCAGTCCAGTAATGGTGTGGTCTTGCTGTTTGCAGGGATGTACCCAGTGGACCAGTCGGACTACACCTCCCTCCGCAGTGCGGTGGAGAAACTGACCCTGAATGACTCCAGTGTTACAGTGCAGAGGGACAGCAGCCCTGCTCTGGGGGCTGGTTGGAGGTGAGGCCTACTCAGTGGTCAGTCATCCCAAACTTGCTGAAATGGATGTTTTTCAGGGCCATGCTGATGTAGCCTGAGATGGCCTCACAGTGGTTCTCCTTCTCTCTCTCTGTCTCTCTCTCCCTTGATAGGCTGGGCTTCCTGGGCCTGCTCCACATGGAGGTGTTCAACCAGCGTTTGGAGCAGGAGCACAATGCCTCGGTCATCGTGACATCACCGACCGTGCCCTACAGGGCCATCCTCTCCTCCGCCAAACTCATCAAGGTACAATTTCTGCATACAGCTCTGGAACAGATATCAAACTCCTACACGTATGCACATATGTTCCACACACACGCACCCTACATGTATACACATACAACACTCCAGACACACACACACAAACACACATTTGCACCCTACATGTATACACATACAACACTCCACACAAACATCTGCACATCCCTCTGATACAGATGGAACACACCACACGCCTGGCTCTGCTATTTTTAAAACAACCAGGTTACTGTGAACGTCTGGAGAGGCACTTTATAACGAGCGTGTGCAGTTTGTTTCAGCTTTGATATCCTGCCTCTCTGTCCTTTAGGAGTACGGGGAGAAAGAGATCACCATTGTTAGCCCTTCCCACTTTCCTGATAAGTCCCAGGTGTCTGACTACCTGGAGCCAATGGTGATGGGCACTATCATCGCTCCTGATGACCACATCGGCAAGATCATTAATCTATGCCTGGTACGTGGTTTCCGTGGCTTACTGGGCACCAGGAGGTGTTTTCTGGTGGGAGTAGATCTAGGGAAAGCGTTTGGTTGGATGTACCAAGCATGTCTGGCTGCAACTGAGAAGCCCTATAAAAAGTAGAATCCCTCGCTTTTTTTCTTGTTTGCTTACCTCACTTCCTTCACTTGATTCCCTCTGAATACATCACAAGGAAACGAGGGAGGAAAAGAATGTGATTTTCCCTTTTTTTCTGCCATACAATATAGCTCATTACCTGTATTGTTTATTTTATACATCCTTCTTTTTGTTAATCTTCATGAAGGGTGTGAATAATTTTGGTGTTGACTATTTGTTCATGTTATCATTCATTTATGTACAGTGGGTATAAAAGTATTCACCCCCTTTTAAATAACCATTGATCTGACTTTTGAAGAGTGACGCTACTGTTTGCAGTTCCCGATAGGTTGAGCAGGTAAATTGAATGCGTTGCAATGAAAAAAAGGTCCACTTTACCTAATGTCTCCTTTACATGTTATGTGATTTTGCAGAACCGCAGGGCGGTCCAGAAGAACATGATCTACATTGACGAGCACAGGGTGATGATGAAATACCTCTTCCCCTTGAATGAAGTTGTGGTCGACTTCTACGACCGCCTGAAGTCACTGTCCTCTGGATATGCCAGGCAAGGGACCTACTCCTGTGTTTACAGTACAATTATACCATCCTTCTGCAGTCATTCTGCTCTTGTGAAATAGTGAATTTATTTCCAAATTCCTGATCGGGTGCAGAGCGTATCATTGGGCAGAGGTGCATGCGTATGTACGTGCGTGTGTGTGTGTGTGTGTGTGTGTGCGCGTGTGTGTGCGTGCGTGCGTGCGCGACATATACGATATTAGCTCCAATGTATGCGTAATTAGGTGCGTATGCGTAATCGACTTAAATATTTAGATAAATGACACGTATGTTGAAATGCATTAGCACACTGTATATAAGGGCACTTTATTTTTAAGGGGTGGATCACTAAAATGTCTCCGTGCATTGGCCCTCATTCATCAAGCAACATACGAACAAAATTTCTCATAATTCCTTTGTACCAACATTTACACATGAAAATTGGGATTTATCAAAGTTTCCGGGAGTCCGACTTCTTCAGACGTGCAAAGGAAATTTACGAAAACCTGAGACCACACACAGAGTGTGTGTAAACTCCGCATCTTTTAACATCTTTTAATCATTAAATAGTCTTTTTGTCACTTTTATGATGTTGATGATAAAGCTGGTCAAATACTATTTTAATTTAGTAAAACCCAAATGTTTGAAATGAGTAATAGCATTACAAAGAGTTACTATGATTTCATAATTGCAGTTTTGTTTTTTAAATAATTAATTGATGACAAATACTATTTAAAGGGCCAAAATGCTGTAGAGTCCAAGCTTGCAATGGCGGACCTTGCGCTATTAGAGGAATTGGCGAGAGCGCATCGGCGAGATCGCATTTTCAGGGACTGGTCTGACTTTTTTGCAGAGGATGACAAGTGGCTCATGAGTTCCGATTCCCTAGAACCCTTCTATTGTGGCTGTGCAACATCTTAGAGCCAGACTTAACGAGGCAAACAAGAAGATCTTATGCGATTTTCTTACGATTGAAACTAAGTGCCTCCAAAAGTTTGATAAATGCGGCGGCAGTTGTTAGTTCGTATAATTTTACGGGGAAACTTATGTGCATATTTAGGAAATTATTGAGGCCCATTGTGTGGGACAGGTGTTCGTAAAGTTTGCTGATCCCTGTCTAAACATTGATCTCATAAGATCTGGGTCAGGCACTTAAAATTAAGAGGCCCTCACCCTTTAAACATCCTCAGACAAGAAATCTTAATCTCAAAACTTAACATTTCACATCTGAATCCCCTCCATACCCAAGGGCTGGGTACTTTTTCTGGGTATCAAGTAGGGCTGGGTATTGGCAAGAACCTCACAATACGATTCGATTTTAATACTATGGGTCACAATACGATTATATTTTGATACGATTCAATACTTCAGATTATATCGATATTATGTACATTGTGACTGAAATTCACAAATAATACATATTATAGTTTTTGAGGCAATTGAGGAAGTGTTAAGGCAACAGGTTAGTATGTCATCTTTGAGTGAAGGTTAGAACATCTTTATACAACAATCAATGCTCTGCCAGATGAATGTACGCAGTTATAGTTTTATTGAAAGAAATGTCAGAAAAGCTGGTTTGTTATTAACACTTGCTTCATTTCCATTTTTGAAGCTTTTGGGTTGTATAATTAAAATAGTTGGTGTTTTTGCACCATAATTTCTCACATATTCAATGCATTTACTCTTGTTTTCTATTTTTTAGAGAACTTTCAATGTTTTTAAATGTTGCATTCTAGGTGGCCCTAGGGCACTTTCTAAATGACACCAACAATGAAAATGATGACTGCGATGATGATGGTGATGTGATGATGATGACGACGGTGTTGTTAATGATGACATTGGTGGACATCATAATTATGGTGGTCATGATGATGATGATGATGATGGTAGTAGTGGTGATGATGATCATGACACTCTCCCTACAGCTTTGACTACGAAGATGCGGGCTACCAAACAGCCGATCTGGTGAAGATGGACATCTTGTTGAATGGGAAGCCAGTGGAGGAGCTCACCGTTATCGTGCACAAGTGAGCTAGTGCTTTTACTCAATGATCCTCACGCATGTTATCATGCTCCCCTTATCCAGATGTACCCTGTTTCCTGTTGGAAAAGTGATGAAACCCTCATTACTGTGAATGTTTGAAAGCACACTGTATAGTGTGGCTTCATGGGAAGGGGTTCAATTAGGCCACATTTGTGTTCTCTGATTGGGGTTCAGTTCATGCAGGGGTGTGTGGTTCAATATAAATTCTGTGAAAATATAAAATTGGTTATTTTTGTATTTTATTTAATAAGCAGATTGTCTTATCCCAAGGAAAATAGCAAATAGTGAAATAAATGAATAAAGTTTAAATGTGCCGTTCTACATTTTAATCTCTTAAAAAACTGTTTGAGAAGCAATCTATTTTAGTAGTATCGAAATTAAAACAATAGAAAAAGTACTGTGGTATGGAATTTTAATTTTAATTCATGGGACAATTCCAGTTCAAGTCTCACGAAATGGGGAATCGAGCATGGATTGGAGTTAAAAGAATGGCATTGGAAGCAATGGGGTTTGAATTTGTAATTAGATATTTTGAGTTGGAATTGAGCCCAATGCTGTTTTTCAGGTGCAATGACCTTGAAAAGTTCATTTGAGTAAAAGAAACAAAAACCAAAAGAAAGTGTGCATGACTGCGTCTCTGTCTTTCGTGAACTTGAACCATGACATTACGAGATTCATCATCTCTGGATTCTGGATGTGCAGGTGCCTGTGTTCTGGGTTCTGAATGCCTTGTCTGTTCTGGGTGTGTTGCTGTTCCCAGGGACAAGGCCTACAGCTCGGGCAAAGCAATGTGTGAGCGGCTGAAAGACTCCATACCGAGGCAACTGTTTGAGATCGCTGTGCAGGCAGCTATCGGCAGCAAGGTCATCGCGAGAGAAACGTAAGGCATGAGAACACCACACACTCTGAAGGGAGTCTTGCTTATAAATGTTATGTCAGCTGCTAATATCCCATATCAATTGGGGGGGATGGGGGGTCTGGGGTGGGGTGGTGGTAATTATAAAGTAAAACAGCCTTCTGTTTTCTTAAAGCAGGGGTGGCCAATTTTACCCTGCTAGGGCGGGGGTGGATGTTCCAATCAGTACAGCAAGGCTTTCAGAATAGTCAAGATTAGAAATCAGGCTTTTGAACTAAGAGGGCTCGTAGACCTTCACAGATCGCCATCCCCTAGCAGAGTTCTCAAACTCGGTCTTGAGGACCCAATGTGTATGCTGATTTTTGTTCCAACTGTAATTGCAACCTCTAAATTGTAACAAGCTGTTAATTGTTCCTGATTAGTTACTTTTAAAGTTTAAGGATGATTTATCCTTAAATTGCCATATTATGTCAGAAATAGCTATGCATACTATGAAAAGTAAATGTCCCATATTCACATCCCAGGACTGTTAATCAGTTTTTTATCAAACTAATGCTTTAATTGTATGCAATTTGCTATATGGTAAATGATTCCTTTAGAAGAAAAAATTATAATTTTTTTTACATTGATTCAATTATAGACTTAAATGTGAAATCAGTGGTGTCCTAATTGTTGAAACTAAAACATTTGTGTAAAACGTAGTTTGAAGACAAAGCAAATGGCAACGACCTAACCCTGCATTTTGTTCAAATGGGTTATGGGAAAAATCCTGGAAGAACTTAAAACACATTTCCAACATTCAGCTTTGTTGATCGAAAGACTGGCTGTGACAAAAAACAGCACACACAGGGAGTCCCCAGGACTGAGTTTTTGAGCCTGTGCCCTAACAGAGTAAGTTTGGGTTAACCCCTCCACAGGATGGGCTTAGAGAGACACTGCGTTAAGGAGAATCAAGATCAAGTTCAGATGCATGCCGATCCACTCTGGAAACCTTCAAGAAGTTTGCTGGATCGCCCCTCACCCAGTCCTGATCGTTGTTCCATTTTCTTCTTTTCTGCATTTATAGGATAAAAGCTTACAGAAAAAATGTCCTGGCAAAATGTGTGAGTATTAAAACCCTTTCATCCTTTAGCTCTCTTGCACATCCTTTAAAAATTGAATGAAGTGTGTGGAATAACTCGGAAAACTTGGAAAGTGTTTTGTTGGATGTGCAAAGCATATTCCAGGCTGACTTATAAATTCTTGGTACATCCAACAAACACTTGGGTTTTTATGTCCAAGCCCAATTCCAACTGCCTTTTACAAAGAAAGACCAGCCATTTTAAGTCTGCTTTGAAATGAGAGAATAAGAGATATAAATATATAGTATAGTATAGACTTTTAAACATGCACTCTATATGTTGGGTACTGGCGTTGATGGTGAATGTTTATGGTGGGTATTGGCGTTGATGGTGAATATGTTTATGGTGGGTATTGGCGTTGATGGTGAATATGTTTATGGTGGGTATTGGCGTTGATGGTGAATATGTTTATGGTGGGTATTGGCGTTGATGGTGTATGTTTTTCAGTACGGAGGGGATGTAACTCGCAAAATGAAACTACTGAAGAAACAGGCAGAGGGCAAGAAGAAGATGCGGAGAGTGGGAAATGTGGAAATCCCCAAGGACACCTTCATCAACGTTTTGAAACGAAAGGAAAAATAGGAGGAGACAATCTTTTTTTATTATTATTTAATTGAAGTCCAAGTATTGGAATCTAAATACATTTTTGATTGTATAATTGTAAATAAAAAAATGCTATTTACTGTATCCATAACAGGAGTTATTTAGCTTTAAAGGCACTCAGGGAAAGTGATTGGTTGAATGCACAAATCATTATTGACAGGTCTATGTATGTGTATTGCTGGTTAGTCTTTTTGGCCTATTGCCATCTACTGTACAAGTAATGAACTCTTCAACTCTTCCTGAACCTCGGAAAATGATTAACTATATTTCTTGGCAGATTTACACATGCCAAAATATGATCATTTTTACTTTTTGCATTGATAACGGTTTGGATTTTTACTATTTTATTGTGGCACATAGCCGTAGTATAAGCGGAATAAACCACTCCAAACCGTGTGTTCCCTACATATACACTAATCACTATCCCAGTTGTATTTTTTACTACAAAACAAGATAATTTGCAGCTGTGTAACAGTAAAATGGTTGACGTGAACAGATAAATACTGTAGATGCACAATAAGTATCCTTTAACATCAATTTGTCTCAAGTGCATATTCCCTTCAACATAAGAATCGTTGAGCTCTTAATAGTACAAGACGAGTATAAATAAAGTGAGAAAGCTAAAGGCTACATTTATGGGTACAGTAGCAGGACCATGTCTAAGTCTATGGCATGGACGACAACCATCAAGTGGGAGCGCCAGAGATGGACTGTGTTGTCTTTCTCTTCCTACACATAGCATACTTGTTTCGATTGGTCCACAAGTTTCACACTGGGTATGTGGAGCAATCAGTAGAGAGAGTGGTCCATGGGCATGTACAAAGTAACGTGACTCCTTGCTTCAGTTTGCTTGGTCCTGGATTCTAGAGTACAAGGTGGGTAATGTGCAAAGAATGCAGTAACAAGACATGGTTCATTTATCAGGCAGAACACCTTAAAGAGCATCCAGTTACTTTCTGAAAAACAAACCAAAGCACTATCTGGTTTGAACATGCTTGCCGCTTGACAATAGTCGGTGAGGGTCATCAACTTATATGTCCAACCTTGTTGACTGGGTTTCATTTTAAAATACATTTCCACTATAAGTTTTCAATAATTTTAACATTTTAATGTCAAGGGTTGAGTGTTTTCTTTTTTTACAGTCCTAGGTCCAATTATCCCCTCCCCCTCCCTCCCTATTGAAAGCTCACTGTGGTAGTCGGGAAACCGGCAGTGACAGGCAGCCTAGGTCCCTTTTAATGTTTGTATCCTGCCATTATATGGACATTTCATGTTAAAAATTCCCTCAAAAACAAAGTAAACAGAGTGACATGCCCTGTAAACCCACTGTATCACTAGACTCACAATTAAAAAACGGTACTGAACAGATGACCGTACAGAGCTCTGTAATGATACCAGCAAGCTGGCCGCTCGAGTCTTCCTGACCTGTGTTTGGTTCGTGACACGCTACACATTGACCTTGAGTGTCTAGAATCTGACACAATACGTCAGTCCTGAGATGAAAGGGAACAGGGTGAATAAAGGATTGGCCATTCCTCTACGCTCTCCACCTTACTGGTCTCAAACACGGAAGAGATATTCCCACTATAATAGTTTTATAGTGGAATATAAAACTTAAACAAACATTATTCAAAATATTTGCTGAATATCCAATCGAGATCACAATCAGCAATTGAAAAATAAAAAAACTGAAGAAAAATCCCAAGTTTGACACTTGTTCATTCTCATGAAGTAGAGCTTAAGCAGTAGGCAACATTTAAATAAGCTATCGCTAAACGGACATGATAAATCGGTAGCGATCAGAGAAAGAGCTTCCGTGAGAATAATTTGGTGCAACCAAAGTGATGGCAATACTTTCACACAGCAAATGATGAGTGATGTGTGCAGCTTTACTAATGCTTTCACCTGGCTGACTACAATACGTTTACTTTTTCCATCGTAAGGTTGCTCTTAACGTGGGCAGTGAAATACTTTCCACGTCTTGAAAGATTCTCGATTCTACTGCAAGTAGACGGCCAAGCGCAGCCTATGTTTTTGCGTTATCAAATTCTAGCAACATTACCAATGGACTTTGTTTTTAAGAACTCGACATGAAATAACATAATTCAATGGTATTAATTTTCATGCTTGAAAACTTGAGAGAAAAGTCCAACTTGGTAGCAAGTCATTATTTTCACAAAGAAATTAAGAGTTGTAGTGCTTTGGATGGGGGGGCGGCATTCATACTTGAAATGAAAAATTCAAACCATATATTAAACAGGATCCCTTCAACCAATTTGGGTAGATCTGCAGTACAGACAAAACAAAATAAAAATATGCTCCTGACCTTAATGAGTTTACTCGATACAGTTATTTTAACCAATTCACTGTGAATAAACCATTCTACAAAAACATCCTCCGGTTCCATCGCTTTGTTACCGCCAAGGTTAGTTCCAGTTCCTCTGTGCTTCTTGTTGTTTTGAACGCTTCTACTCCTTAATGGTGTGCAGGGGATCCACCAGTTTGTTGTGCACATGTATCAGCCCAAGAAGAACAACAGCATCCTGTACTAAGGTGTGTGCCTACAAGAGAAAGAACCAAATCCCCACACCTTAAATCAGGAAGGAAAAGGGTGCTTGAGCTTAGATCATGAAGTGTTTGGAACCCTCAAAATGCTGAATAAAGGCCTCCCGCGTGGTCCAGTGGTTACAATGTCCGACACTGGCCCCGGAGACCGGGGTTCAATTCCCCGTCTCGCCAAGTGTCGGCTCTGGCCGGGAGTGCTACCAGGGGGCGGCGATTGGCTTTTACTTGTGCAGCTGAATAACCTAGCGGAGTCCCAAGCCAATACAGAAAACACTGCTCCACTGCTCCGCTCGTTTGCCCTGCATTTTTATTTCATGTGACACAAACCTACAAAAACAAAAACATTCGTCTCAGAGGCGGAGCCTGCGAATATGAATGTCACTTTTCAGAACGCTCGATTTAAGACTAAATTGAATTAGCAATGGTTAGTTCCTTACGTAGACTAAACGTGGATTGTCTGATCATACTGATTCAATGCGTTATTTTACATTGATAGTGTGGTGGTATTTATTTTAAAGTTTTATATTATATCTTATATACGCCCAGAAAATGTATAGGATATCATTTGTATAAGTTTCATGATGCTATATAGCTGAACCCAATAACCGAGAGAATCATGCAAATTCTATTCGTTTTCCATTTTTTTAAAAACATAGTTCACAAGGCACACATTTTCAACATTTTTCTTGTACTGCAACCAGAGGGAGTGACCGGTATAAGACGTCTTACCTCACAGCCCATTGGTCATAAAAATGTCCCTGCACGCCTATAGTCATAGATCGAATGTTAATATTTTACACAGTGAGGAAGCCTTAGTACAGTGTGACGGAAATCGCTTCAAAGGGAGCTAAAGAAATGGAGTTATTAGTTATAGCAGCTTTCCTTTCTTTGGTGAACACAGCATACGCAGGTAAGGATTCGCAGTGTATCACGAGTTTAACAGTTACATCATTGTTTTGGTATGATTGGTTAGAATGAATTGTACTAACTATTCTTTAGGATATTGAAAATGGACCCACTGAAGATGAAGTTATGGAAGTAACTGTATTCATGAGAATTAGATATAAAATGATCAGAAATTAAGTTTTAACATGATGCCTACGGTTAATAATCACCTCCACATATGCTATGGCGTACATGGTGTGTTGTTGTGCATGTGAGAAGGTAGATTGACGGAGGTGATTACTGATAACTCAGCGATACAATAGTAACATAAAAATGTAAGTGTATAACCGAATTGAATATAAGTATGACTTTTATTTAGTGTCTTAATACATTACACATAGGTTGAAATAAACGTGGATCGAAACTGGAGGTTCTAACAACATTAAACTGGAACATTACACTTTAAGACATAACGGGTTAAAAGCAAGGAGGCATATAATTCTAAACTTCCTTGATACCAGTTACCCTCAATGTTTCTGCGACGATAGGGACTGACATTCATCTTCCGATTTATAGGTTCCATAAAAGTCACCTGGGCTTTTTATGTATGTTTTTATATGGCCTATTCAGGGCCGGCTCTACACATTTTGGTGCCCTAGGTGAGATTGGCATTTTGGTGTTCCCCAACAAACATCAATCAGATCATGGATTCAAGACAAAAATGATTTTTTTAAATTTTCTTTTTCAAATAAAATCACTTTCTCAAACAAATCACTTACCAAAGTCTCATTTAAACAGGGAGGATAAGAGAAAATGGTAAGAAACCTCACTTTTAGCACAATTGTTAACAGTCTGGGGGCTTTTGCCAAAATTTACTGAGTGTATCTGTACAGACAGGTACAGTTATCAGCCTATTACAAACAAAAGCAGCTGTAGGTCAAACAACTTAAATCGATTTTTATGGATAGCTAGCCACATTATTATCACTGATATAATATTGTAGCCTACTACTAATTTTGGTAGCCTAATAATAAAGCTTGAGACTCAAGGCAAGCATGAGGGTTTTGCAACTCTGCAATTCAGGTGTAGTAGCCTAGTTTTGGTAATAACTACAGGTGGGTACTAATAAGCTTCAAGCCAAAATGTGAGGGTAACTCAGCATCAGCATGCATTCATCCTTCAATCTGTATGAGTCTAGCAGTAGCTCTTAGCATCGCATTATCTAGCTAGCATTAGCTTGTTTATTACTTAGCTAGTTAGCTCCCTAGCCTCCTACAATAACACAGAAACACAACAAAACGGCATTTTGATGACATAGCCTACCTCTTAATTGGGCTCTATTTTCCTCCTCCTAAACCTAGTTTAGTTTCCTAAATGCTATCTAATTTTAGCCCCACATCTACAGTAGTTAATATTATGCATATTTAGATGTAGTTAGATAGCCGCACCTGAATTGACAGGATGTGCCAGCGCGGGAGAGCCGAGCCAAGGGTAACGGGGCTTTACATGACTTTCATATAGTTACCCAGATGGTGTACAGATCGCACAGGAATTAAATGGCATTGGATGAACGATCGGGCTAGGTGTAGGTTAACTTTCACATCCGAACCTAGTTGTATCCCATACCTGAATGTGTTTCTCTAAGAAAGAAAAGAAAGGAAAGTGAAGAAGGTAAAATAGGTAAAAGGAGATCCCTTCTGCCTTTACTGTAAGACATTATCAAAGAAAATGTCAAAGAATTTCAAACTTGTGGAACTTGATGGTCAAGGACCATCAACTTCTTGCCCAGACAAGACTGACTGGAAGCTCTGTATTATATGCCAAGAGCAAAAAGCAGAGGCATTGACATGTTCTTTGCAGTGCACGCGAACAGACAAGGGAGTGGATACAGTTCAATTGCAGAGCATTTGATCCAGTTCAAAGAACTTGGCCAGCTCCCTTCAACATTTACACTTGAAAGACTAGATGAGGGCCATGGTATTGAAGCAGCCATGGTTGCAAACAAAGCTCAATACCACAAAACATGTAAGCTCAAGTACAATGCAACCAAGCTCCAAAGAGCACAAAAGCGAGTACTGGGAACAGATAGTGAAAGTCCTGACCCACAGACAGACTGCAAGCGCACAAGGTCCCAATCATCAAGTACTTCTGAAATGAGACAAGACACCTGCTTCTTCTGCGGAGAGCCTGCTGGCCATGATGTCCTTCATGAAGCTGCAACATTTAAGTTGGACCCCTTAAGTGCAACCCTTCTTCAAGACACAGAACTACTACGGCGACTTAGTGCCAGGGACATGGTGGCCACTGAAGCAAAGTATCACACCAAATGCCTAGTACGTCTGTACAATCGTGAAAGAAAGGCTAACCTTGAAGGTATTAATGATAATGGTAAGGGACAGGCAGCATCAGCCTCCGACATTGTGTTTGCTGAACTGGTTCTTTACATAGATGAGACCAGGCAAGATGAGGAGACAGCATCAGTCTTCAAGCTAGCTGAACTTGCGCAGCTCTACAACTCACGAATGGAACAGCTTGGAGTAGAGGTTGATGGCAGAGTTCACACTACACGGCTGAAGGAGAGGCTTCTTGCTGAGTTCCCTGATATGCGATCATACAGCAAGGGAAGGGAGGTACTGATGGCCTTTGAAGTAGACGTCAGCACTGCTCTAGCCAAAGCATGTGAGCAGGACAGCAACAATGATGTTGTGCACATCGCACGTGCTGCACAGATTGTCCGCCGGCAGATATTTGGCGAGGCCAAACCATTTCACGGTTTCCCTGAAAGATGCCAAGAGGACTCTGTGCCACAACTGTTGCTTGCTCTAGTGAACATGATCCTAGAGGGACCCAGCATCAAAGACCAGATGGTAGAAACAACAACTCCTGCAGCACTTGCAATTGCTCAGTTGCTCAAATTCAACAGCGTCAAGCATAAGCGGGCACCAGGCACCGCAGCTTTTGTCAGACACAGTACTTCGCAGGAAACACCAGTTCCTTTATACATAGGACTGATGCTGCATGCCCACACACGTAAAAGGGAACTGGTAGAGAAAATGGCAGATCTGGGTTTGAGCATATCCTATGATCGTGTTCTTCAGCTCTCAACTCAGATGGGGAACAATGTCTGCCAGCAGTTTAAAAGAGATCAAGTGGTATGCCCTCCAAAATTACGCAGCCATGTGTTTACTACCGCTGCTGTTGACAAAACCACTGCAGATGATCATGCGATGAATACCTCCTGGGCTGCCTTCCATGCTAGCCGACAGCCACCAGGAATTCGTGTGACATCTTCCACTGCTCTCTTTCCACTGTTTCAGGAAAGCGCTCACACCGTGGCCATGATCAAGCATTCGTTTGATGTTGTCTCTAAAGCTGTGGAACATCTGAATCCTGGCCAGAGTCCTGTTGTCACATTTGACCAACCACTGTATGCCCTGGCAAAACAAATCCAGTTTAAGTGGCCAGAGAAATATGGTGAAGATAAGCTGGTGGTTATGTTTGGTGGTCTGCATATTGAGATGGCGGTGCTGAAGATGCTGGGAAACTGGTTGCAGGGAAGTGGTTGGGTCGAAGCACTGGTGCAAGCTGACATCTCATCTCCAGGGACAGCTGACTCCTTCCTCAAAGCAGCCCATGTATCTCGCACGAGGAGAGCCCATCAAATCACAGCAGCAGCTCTGAATGTCCTGCAGCACCGGGCTTATGACAACTACTGTCAAACACAAACAGATGGTGTTCCTCTAGTGTTTGAAGCTTGGTGCAGCCAGAGAGCAGAAAACATTCCGCAGTTTCAGTACTGGTCTATAGTACTTGAGCTAGAGTTGCTCATGTTGGTCTTTGTACGGTCATTGCGAGAGGCATCTTTCACTATGTACCTTGACACACTAACGGAACTAGCCAAATGGTTCCATGCAATGGACCATACTCACTATGCCAGATGGATCCCAGTTCACCTGCGAGATATGGCTGAACTCCCACGGGCACATCCTAGGATAGATCACGAGCTGTTTGGGCTGTCTTTCCTGAGCTGACACATGCCCTGCTGAAACTATCTTCTGCCCCGGACGACATACCACAAGAGGTAATGGCCACAATCGAGAGTTTTATTATCCTTCTTTATGACCGAACCAGCACATGCAAAGAAATAGACAAGGCACGGAGGAAGATGTTTGCGAAGAGGCACAATGTGCTGTCAATCCCTCCAACAAAGGCTGCCTTAGAGGAGCATGTGAAGAGAGCAGTGTATCAAGGAGGCCATGTGTGGGGTCAGGTGCTAGTGTCCACACCAAAACTACCTTCACCGTGTAGATGGGGATGGTCAAAGACATCTGAGGGGTACGAACCCTTCTGGACATGCCTACCAGATGCAGGCCATTCCAGCTATGAACTTGTCTCTTGCAAATGTAAGAAGGATTGTGTTAGGCAGTGCAAGTGCAAAAAAGCTGCATTAGACTGCACAGCCCTCTGTTGCTGTGAAGGGGAGTGCTAAATAGACTTTGATGTGATAGACCCTATATTTGGCAGGTCATTGTTATCACTTATTTTGAGTCTTAAATTGTAGCTTCTGAGCAATTCTGAATTTCCAAATTCAAGTTCTGAATCATAAATCCTGATGATGGTCAAGGACCAAAACGTTGTTCTCAGCATGTGTAATTTGTATTAAAGTTCAGCACTCAGCAAGTTTAGACGCTTTGTGGGTGTCCTTCCCTTTTCAAGTTCTGAATCATAAAACAGGTATGATTTGACACCAAGATCATCCATATCAGACGAATCTACACAACTTTATTGCAATCACTATTTTTTTTTTTTTTTTGTGGTGTCCCCAGGGGTTGGGCGACACTCACGGACCTTGCAGAGGGCGTAGGCAAGTTTAAGAACCAGGAGGAGGCAGTATTCAAAAACAAAATGATAATTTATTAAACAACAAACACAAAACAAAGGGTGGGGTCTTCAGGGGAATACAAACACAAAGTCCGCAATCCTTATCTCGTTTGTCAAAGTCCGTTCCAAGTCCAAAATCCAGTTCGTAGTCCGCAATCCAGTCCGTAGTCCAAAGTCCAAAACAATCCAATTTCCAAAGACACACAAAGACACACTCCAACACTCTCTTTACAAATCCTGGCTGGTCAACGACTTCCACAGGTTTCTCTCTCTCTCTCTACAAAACACACAGCACTCCTTCCCACTGACGTTCCTACTCCTCTCCCAGAACAAGGGGATTCAGCCCTTTAAATAGGCCTCCAAAATGGCTTTCAGCTGGTCGTTTGTCCCATCACTTTCACTTGGCTCAGGTGTGACTGTGGCCTGCTGGGAAATGTAGTGTTTCCTGGCTCCCATGTGTTGTAGGCCAGGCAGCCATTTCCTAGTGCAGCCCATCGGGCTGCCACAATTTATTTATTTATTTATTTATTTATTTATTTTATTTTATTTTATTATTATTTTATATATATATATTTTTTTTTTTTTTTTTTTTTTTTTTTTTCTTGACCTCATAACAAAAAAATAACAGAAAAATTATCAAATAATAATAAAAATAATATAAAAAAGAATCGGGGGAGACAAAGACAGCCTCTACATGGCCTCCCCTACGAGTAGCTTAAAGGCCCAAAAGCCTACAAAAGTGAAACTAATGTCTTTAACACATCTGCAGACCGCAAAAAGCCAAGCTGGTTTAGCGCTACTGCAGCTCAACATTGAAGGCCTTCACGCTGCTAAGGTCAATGTTATCAAACAGATTGCCGGACCTGGACAATGACACAGTAGCCTGGCTCACCTCAAACGAACAGCAGGTCTAAAAGACGTACGACAGAAGAAGAAAATTGATAAGAAAACAGTTGTCACTGGTGCCCACTGGCGGCCATTTTGAAAAAATGGTTGCATGGGTGACATATTGAAAATTCATGAAGACTCAACAACCAAATCTTTTTGGAATGTCTTTGGCTACATGTGTACCAAATTTGGTGCGTTTATCAGAAAATGCACAATCATTGTGGTTAACTGGCGGCCATTTTGGAAAAATGGTTGCCATGGGCGACATATTGAAAATTCATGATGACTCAATATCCAAATCTTTTTGGAATGTCTTTGGCTACATGTGTACCAAATTTGATGCTTTTATCAGAAAAAACACAATCGTTGTGGTCATCTGGTGGCCATTTTGAAAAAATGGTTGCCATGGGCGACACATTGAAAATTCATGATGGCTCCACATCCAAATCTTTTTGGAATGTCTTTGGCTACATGTGTACCAAATTTGATGCTTTTATCACAAAATGCACAATCGTTGTGGTTATCTGCCCCACTATTACTGATAACTCAGCGATACAATAGTAACATAAAAATGTAAGTGTGTAACCGAATTGAATATAAGTATGACTTTTATGTAGTGTCTTAATACATTACACATAGGTTGAAATAAACGTGGATCGAAACTGGAGGTTCTAACAACATTAAACGGGAACAAGACATAACGGGTTAAAAGCAAGGAGGCATATAATTCTAAACTTCCTTGATACCAGTTACCCTCAATTTTTCTGCGACTATAGAGCCTGACATTCATCTTCCGATTTATAGGTTCCATAAAAGTCACCTGGGCTTTTTATCTATGTTTTTATATAGGCCTATTGTATATTTATATTGTAGCGTCGTGACTGGGCCGAAAGGAAAGGCGGGAGACGGCGAGTAACTGAAGTAAATTTATTTATTCCCTATAATTCTTCAGGCTAGAACGGGCAAAAGGAGGTGTCCTAACTTACCAAAAAATAATAAACGCAACTCAGAACACACAACTCGGTACACACACACAGGGGCGTCGTAGCGGGGGGAAAGGGGGACTGACTACCCAGGGCCCCAAGCGGGGGAGGGCCCTTGAAAAGCCTGGAATGAAAAAAAAAATGTTGTCTGCAATTTAACATTTCTAAGTAATTAGTGTCATTACTAAATTATATTGTCTGAATAAATAGCTTGAGAGACTGAACTTTGTATCCATAAAAATATTGGAGGCTCACTGGGCCCCCTCCCGTCTTGAAAAGCGCAAATGGTTTAGTCCGCCCCCCTGCATTAAGTAGGTATGTTACAATTCCCGTGCGCAGCCACAGTCTAGGGTTGTGTTCGAAACCGCTCCCTATATAGTGTGTACGCCATTTTGTAGTGTGCGACGAATTCTAAACTGTTAATTTCGTTCACTATATCGTGAACGAGAAAATACCCACAATTCACCGTGATTTGTAGTGAACAGCGAATGTACCCTACAATTTCTCCCGTGTACCACAATGCAATGCGGTCGTGTCATACCGTCACACATACACCTCCGTTTACGCCTCAAGAAAAGTTCAGCCAACAGCAGTAACAACAGCAGCCACCGATAGCTACCGTTATTATCGCTATGGGAGTTGGTGCTAGTCGTGAGCTCGTGAGTTATCCTAACGTTATTTTCTCCACACGAGCTAGTTAGCTCCCGACTTCTATAACGGTAGCTATTGGTGGCCAAAGCAGTGGCTAGCAGACAGCACCACAGTTGACAAAACCACACTTGCACATCATTAGAATTTCAACAATTTATTTGGGATTTAACATTCAAAACTGAACATGCAAACCCGATACCACCTGAGTACATTTCAACAGCTGCCATGAGTGCTCGGTTTGTTTACGATACTGGGCGCGTCCGCTTGCGTCACCTGAATATCCGGCACTTTTTTTTTAACGCAAATGACTTTCAGTTGTAGTATCCGAAAACACTATTTTCGTTCGCTACATAGTACACTATATAGTATATACTATATAGGGAATAGGGAATAGTGAACGAGTGAGCGGTTTCGAACACAGCCTAGATGTGCCTGTGTCCCTGTGCGAGCGATTACGAGAGACTATGGCCGTACCCCAAAAATGCAGGCTTTTCAAGGGCTGTCGGCGTTTTTTTTCACCATATGTCTGCGATATAACATAGTTGAAAACTCGATCCTCCATCTTGTTTCCGAAATTTCATTAATCATTGCTCGGTTTGGTCATACGCTACACTTCAGAGATAGACTCGTGTTCAGTGCTTTCAAAATGACATATTGAAAGTTCAGGACTAAATAAAAGGTATCCAGGACATTAATTTAACATTTTATCTTGTTTCTGGTGAAATTTCATTGAAATCTGTCGATGCGAAATGTGATATTTTTGACCCGGAATGTGAGATATCTTTGCCCAAATGCTCACTGCCTGCCATGGTTTTTGCCGTGTCTCGGCGTGTGCGCAACATGTAATTATGTGATTACTTGATTATGTAATGTAATTTCAGATAATTCAAATTAAGATATATCTTTTTTAGAATTCTTCAATCTGTAATTACTGAAAACTCGCCATACCTTGGCTTCTAGCCACATTTTTAATTTTAACTCAATCTGAAATAGCCTACGTTTTGTCATTTTATGTAATTATATCCGCTCCATAAAGGTAACTCAATCCTCCCGGCTCCTCCTCACTTTTAGTACACCCCACCACCCAGCCTATAGATGGCGCTGTAGTAGAAGAGATAGAGGTTGCTGCTCTGGCTAGTAACGTTACAGTTCCTCAGAATAAACAAGCCACAGACTAACGTTAGCATTAAAACCTTGTCCGTTATTCTCATTCATTCAGGTGGGTTAAACAAACTGTATAAACGCCATAATACTGTTGATTCAAATGTAACATATTCATGAACAAGTCCATGTCATGTTGTGTCAATATGAACACGTTCTATATGTTATTTTTGTGAAAAACCGGACTTAACATCACCCGCGATTGTGAAGCTAACAAGCCAGCTAGCTAACGTGCCTTACCCTGATGAGGTCCTGTAGCGCTTATCACTACATTTCACTAAAAAAAGATTTGTATAACACTATATCATTATGATCCACTGGAATTAAAAAATAGGTTTACTAGTTACATACTGTAGTGGTCTCCTTTGTTTATTAATGTTACCTAAATATCATATAAGTAAATTGTACAGAAACAACTCACCAAAATGCACTATTGCACAACTGATTTGACAAAAAAAATCCACCAAGGAGGGGGGGTTACCCAACCCCTTCACCCCCCCCTTCACCCCGTCCCTTGCCATACCTTGGCTTTTGCTGAAATGACGCCACTGCTAAAGATTACCATAACTTCCTTAAAACTTAATATATGAGAGTGAATAAGGTATCAAATTCAGGCTAGATTTTACACTACCGTTCAAAAGTTTGGGGTCACCTGCTGGAAACTATTTTTATCTCATAATTGACAATGCTTTACACCGTATACATTTCTGTAAATACTTTAAAATGACAAAAAACACAATGAACAAAATGAACATCAAAGAAATGTTCAAGAAAATTATATTGAAAATTGAATCTTGGATTCCTCAAAATAGTCACCCTTTGGCGTGAGAATAGCCTCACAAACAGTGGCCATTCGGTTAATACGTTTTAGCAGGAAATCACCCGACAATCACCTGCAGCTATCCTGCAGCAATTCCCAGAGAAACTTGTGGGTTGCTTTGCTTTGACTCTTCCTTTCCAGTTTGTCCCATACAAGTTCTATGGGATGGAGGTCTGGACACTTGGTAGGCCAGGTCTTTAGTTTGAGTTGTTGTTCACATTCCTCCTTCACCAGATAGTTCTTGCACAACTTCAAGGTGTGTTTCAGGTCGTTATCTTGCTGAAGAATGAAGGAGTGCCCGATTAGCCATAGTCCAGATGGAAGGTGACCCCAAACTTTTGAACGGTAGTGTATAACATCTAAAAATTTTGTAACATACCTACAATAAGATTCGTCCCCAAACACGACTAATCACACTGACTGGTGCTGATGCTGGAGCCCGCAAGTTTCAGTCAATCATGTCTTTCCAGAAGAAAGTGAAGTCGGGGTATCAAAAAATGAAAGAGAAAAAAGGCAAACTGAGGGAAAACAGCTGCTCACTAATTTCTTTCAAAAGAAAGGTAAGCAACTTGCTAACACTGTTTAAGAGCGGTTTAAGCTAATATTGGTACATTGTTTTGATTGAACTAGGACTGTCAACGTTAACACATTAACGCATGCAATTCATTTCAAATGGATAACGCGTTCATTTTTTTAAAATCGCGATTAATCTCATTTCAGTTTCACTCTCGCTACTGGCTGAAAGCAATCGCAAATGCGGGCAAACATACTACTGGTGATGGTGAAATGCATTGAAACTTTGTTTTTGAAGACTCATTTGATCCAGTTCTATAACAAGACAAGCTAACGTAGCTAGCTACATTATGATAGTTAGCTGGTAAATTAAGCAGAATCTAGCCTGTAGCCTGTTTCATTGTATATTATAAGCAGGTTAAGAGGCTAATAGCAATCCTGTATGCTTCATGCTTGTAGAAGGGCCTGTCCTTGTAGCAGAGAGTGAGCAGGAAGAAGAGGCAGAGAGTAGCAGTAGGGCTAGTGAAGAGGATGATGGAGGTGAAGAGAGCAAGGAAAATGAAGGTTGCTCTGAGGGTAGTGAGAAGGATGAAGAGAAGACAGAGGAGGAAGTGGAAAAAAGTGAGGGGAATGCAGAAGGGTATTTGCCAGAGGACCCAGGACTATGGCCAGAGAATCTTACTAATCTTACTAATTATTTGTTTAAATGTGGTATAAGCAGTTAATTAGCGATTACCCTAATAACCACTACAGATTCATGTGTATAGTTGTTGATTCAATCAAAAAAAATTCTAAAGATGCGTGAGAGTCATGGATCAAGAGGGGAAGGGGGCCCACAAGACTGCATATGTATAGGGCCCAGAATTGTGTGCTACGCCCCTGCACACACCATAAGACAATTCCACACCAACTCTTGACGTGACTCTAGCTATTCGATTAAAACACCACTCTGCCTATATTAATGTCTGTCTTCTCCTTCCTTACCCCCTTAACCCCTCCCCATACAAAAAACAATGCCCTATCTAATTCCCTAATTATACCCACCCTGACACCTCCCCCCAATCAAATGTGACACAGAACATAAGAGTGACAGGTGACAGGACATACACAAGGGGAAGGGGAGGTGGTGACACAGACACACACACACACAGCGGGGGAATAGACACAGACAACTGCATGTAGGGGGGAAGGGGCCACGGTGCTACAATATACAAAATATGTATGTCCAATTTTGTTACAGTTTGAACCACCTCACTATTTGCATGCCATTATAAGGGGATTTATCAAATACAAACAGAAAGATCAAATGAACATGCGCTCCACCATGTTAAATGGCAGACGGGATATTACCATTCTTTTCTGAATCAATGTAAAAATGTGCGGGCTCACTTTTGTGCAGCTGAATTGAAGCATGGCAGGCAACAACTCATGTGACAATCTGACAGGTGATATTTACATGTGCAGGTTCCCATTCCCTTTGGTACTTCATCACGCTGACTGCAGGGCCGAGCCCTTTCCCGGAGATAATGATCATGGGCATGGTGGATGATGTCTTGATGGAGTACTACGACAGCGTGGACAGGGTGGTGGTGTCGCGGCGGCCCTGGCATCAAGACGGGAACGTGCCTGACTTAGAGCTCAAGCGCATGGCCATCGCGGACATCACTCCCAGCCTCAAAAATAAACAATATCGAATGATGAATCATTTTAATAATAGTGCAGGTAGGTGCACAATAGCGTGATCATGCAGGGGGAAGATCATTATATTAGGAGCACCAACATCATTATGAGGTTATAAACTCTTCTGAAATAATAAATACACCCTATAGACCGCCATCAGCCGGCTATCCATTATGGGGCCAAAGACGAGCAAGCTAGTGCATGCCAGTGGCAAGTGCTTTTCCACACCCACTTCTCGTCTGGGCTGTGTCTGGGTCTTCTCCAGGCCTCTAGACAGAGCTTTTGCCCCCCCAATTCCCTTGGTCCGCGTTGAGCCAAATAATTCTACTGTCAGTAAATCAGGGGACAGAAGAGGCTGTTATGAATCTGTCAGTATGAGTACATGGGCCTCCACACTCTGAGGGTAGAGACAAGCTGCCATTCTGATGACACTGATCAGCACACACAAAACACACCTGTTCATACTGTCCACTCAAAATCCAAATCCTATAATGTGATTACACATTACACGGGTCCAACAGTATGCACAACCATGCAAGACTTTTTAGATCTATATTCTGAAATGATGTTGATTGATTTGCACATTACACATATTGACCCTCTCGCATATGCTGGTATTTCAAAACTAGGCCTCCAACAATATAGATCATAACTGCCGTCATGTGCAGCTCTGTGCCTCCTTGCTTATTTTAGGACTCCACACATACCAAAGAATCACTGGGTGTGAGCTGGATGATGACGGAACCGAGAGATTCCAGGCAAAAGACGCTTACAATGGGAAGGATGTGCTGTTCTTCAACCCAAATTCTTACACCTGGAGCTGTCTCGTGCCAGAAATGGATAATGACGAACACTGGTTGACGCAGTTCTACAACGGGCCGTTTCATCTGCTGTACCAACCGATGTGCATAAGAGCATTGAAGAGCTACCTTCATCAGGACATGAACATACTGAAAAGAAGAGGTACGACACACAGGTCTTGCATCAGGCCTTTTGGTCTCTGTTTACTTACAGGAAGGAGGCCTTCATATGCGGTGGCCCAAAAGCACCATGAATCCACTTCGGGTGGTGTTTTATTCACCATTGTCTGACTGTTAAATGATTGTAGGCAACTTTTTAAATAATTCTTGCTTATTCTACTTCTTATTAAGAACAAAATAACAAACCCTGCTTTGAAGAATTGTGAAGTGGCTTTTTACACAATTGACTTTGAGCAGTACAACTAATGATGGCTTCAGCCCTCTGCCCATAAACTGAACCTTGACCCGTTGAGACCTGTCTATTAGCTGTATGATGTAGATTAGCGGTTGATCCTCTATAGTTTTATCAAATTGATGAGCAACTGTGATGTCATTCTGCCCAGTGCGTCCCAGGGTCAGAGTTTTGCAGAAACGAGTTGGGGGTGCTGGTGGGGCTGAGGTAACGTGCCTGGCCACGGGATTCTATCCGCGACACATCGAGCTGACCCTGCAGAGGGATGGCCGGCCAATCCCGGACCAGGAGATGACCATCGGTGATACTCTGCCCAATGGGGATGGGACGTATCAGCTGAGGCGCAGCCTGAGTGTCAGCGCCGAGGAGCTGAGCCAGAGACACAGCTACACCTGCACCGTCAGACACGTCAGCATGGACAACAAGCTGGACATCACCTGGGGTAGGACACTCTGGACACCGCAGAAAAAACATCATGATTTCACTTCAGAACTGCATAAATTAATTGCATGTGAAGAAATGTAATCTGTGTAAGTTGCTCTGGATAAGAGTGTCGGCTAAATGCCTGAAATCTAAATCTAAATGTAATGTTCTTCCTACAGAGTCTCAGCCGGGGCCGAACGTTGCACTCGTATTAGGAGCATCGCTCACACCTCTGATCGCTGTTCTGCTCATCGTCGTCGTTGGCGTCCTCATCTGGAGGCGACAGCAAATCCGCGAGCCAGGATGCAGCAGCGCTACGAAAAATGAAGAGGAGATGGAGAGGATCAATGCTGCTGCGGGGGCAGACAAAGATGGGGAAGGAAGTGTAGAGAGGGAGGGAATGGAGAGGGTGAGCGCAAGTTAGAACCATGACCTGCAAAGGCTTGCGTCAGGCGACATAAGGGCAACACCCACAGCGGGGCTTTACAGATTTATAAAGCGAAATAAATTTGGGCTAAATACTTTGGAAATAGGTAGATCGTCCTAAACATTCAAACCTAATCAAATCAAATTGTTCATTTCAACATGCTACTCTTTCAGACACTGCGATTTACTGAGCTCCACCTTGCCAGAAAAACATTATTTTAAGAACACATGCCTGGATTCAGTGTAAGAGAGGAATAATGTACGTGTGTGTGTGTTAACTCCACTGGCATTTCAAAGATTCATACATAATGTCATGGTTTGAGTGCCTGTTTAGCCCTGTGTGGGCGTACTCCGTTTCTATCCTCGTGAGTACGTTCCTGCTCATCTCCATACCTAATCAGCGGATTGTTTTCAGGTGTTCACTGCCTACTTCAGTTCGCTGCTTTCACTACTCCGTGCTTCAGTATCATTCTTAGAAAAAACATTTAGAAAAAAGCATTTAGGAAAAGCATTTAGGAAAAGCATTTAGGAAAAGCATTTAAGAAAAGCATTTAGAAAAAAGCATTCAGAAAAAGCATTTAGAAAAAAACATTTCACTTTAGCTTTCTCGCCACTTCTACGGAAGTCTAGCTTTTCTTATTTTGTTTGGTCTGTGTTTCGGGGTTACTTACCGACAGACCCAGGGCACTTATTTTAGTTTTCCTAAGCTGCGTCTTAGGCGTCTGGATTCTATTCCAGCTTCGTTTTCTTTTTGCTTGTGTTGCGACTCAAGTTATTTTATTTCCTGTTTCCTCTGCGTGTGGTGTTGGGCTACATGTCAGAGACTTCTGTTTGGTTTTACTATCGTTCAGTTCCGTTCACGGACCGCTTTTGTTTCGCCCTTTATAGGGGTAATCATTATTTCGTATTACGCGGGGAGTTCGTGTTTTATTTTCTGTAGCGATTCTCGCGGGTTAACGCCCCTTGCTCCCGAATGTGTTTTAGTTACATGAACAATCAGGAGTGTTCCTGATTCTTATTCCCCATTGGTCGCATTTGGGCCTCACCCCTACAAGCCCTCACACATAATTCTTATGACAATAATAATGAATGATATGTTTTACATCTAGACATACTCAAATGTGCTATAGGACTACATATGTACACTTCCGTTCAAAAGTTTGGGGTCACCTGCTGGAAACTATTTTTATCTCATAATTGACAATGCTTTACACCGTATACATTTCTGTAAATACTTTATAATGACAAAAAACACATGTAACAATGAACAAAATGAACATCAAAGAAATGTTCAAGAAAATTATATTGAAAATTGAATCTTGGATTCCTCAAAATAGTCACCCTTTGGCGTGAGAATAGCCTCACAAACAGTGGCCATTCGGTTAATAAGTTTTAGCAGGAAATCACCCGACATGTTTTCCCAGCTGTCCTGCAGCAATTCCCAGAGAAACTTGTGGGTTGCTTTGCTTTGACTCTTCCTTTCCAGTTTGTCCCATACAAGTTCTATGGGAAAAGTGTGATTCACCATTACAAACCGCACTTTACATTTACGAACTGCAATTTACAAATATTTTTGTGATTTCACTCCATTAATGTCTTTCAAATCGCTTAACCATATTGCATCACGCATGAATTACACTAAATCTAGAAGTTCACGTCCCCCGCAGCCTTATGGAGTGTTGTTTGTTATCCCATAGCTCTGTTAATGACACCGTGCCTGTATGTAATTGCACTAATTGGTTAGACGGTATGTGATTAACTGTACTGTCCAGTTAGGATGGGGTGTTTCAGTGTGCATATTTCAGCCTATAGAATTGGAAAAATGTGAAATTTATTAGTAACATCATTTTAAGTTATGTTTCATGACAGCGTAGGAATTGATTGTGTCTAGTGCCCAGTTATGCGTAGGGATATTGGGGGCTGTGATTAGGTGCTTAAGTGGGAGACCATGCGCATGGGTTCATTGTGTGATGCCAGGACTTGAGGGATGCCATGATTAGTATGTGTTTAATGCGTGCTTTGTGTAACATTTGTGTGCTTTGTGTTTAGTCATTGAATGTGTGCAGAGCTGGGTATGTTGAGGATTCGTGTATGTTTTGTTGTCAGCATTCCCAGGTTTCACAATCTATTCAATTTTTATTAAAAAAATACGAAAAACGAGTTGAATGGTGTCCGTATCCCTCAGTCTAGCCTTTCGGTCGGCGTCAGTAGACCGAACAATCGTGAAACCAACGGCCCGGGCATCAAAGAAATATCTTTGAAAAGATTCCCGAGGCGGTGGAGAAGTGAAAAGAAGCCACATTCCGAGAGGAGTTCTCCGCGGGACGAATACAAGCGTTCGAAAGAACTCAGAAAAGTGGCTGCAGTTAACCGAAGCTAGCTAGCCAGGTCTGCTGTCTGTGAAGCGTGTCTGGGAAAAGAAATTGTCGGCAGCACGAGACGGCGAGAGAGGACAGCAAGACCAGGAAAGCGGCCGGGTAAGCAATAGCACTGACGAGCGAACTAATTCAAACTGGGTGTAAATAGAGACATGCCTTGCTAGCCAGAGTAACGTGGGACTGACTGTGTCAGCTGAAGTGGCTAACCGGAGCGAACATATCCAAACTGTGAGAGGAGGTAATTCCCTAGTGCGTCACTGACGAGCACGAAAAGCTCACGAGAGAGAAAGTGAGAGCACTTGAAGTAACGGTGCGGAGATAACGTCCCGGTGGGCACTGCTGGCGCGCGAAGGTGTAGAAGACAAGATCAAACGTACACGGAAGATCCGGGATTTCAAAACAAGAGTCCCATTTATTCTGGCAGTAAATAAATGTCATTTTTGACTGTAAAACGTCACAATTGAACACCAAGTGAGCAGTTTGAAAGGACTTTAATCTGTTAAAGAAAATAACAGAAGAGTTCAAATAGAAATGTAAACATTGATAGCCTGTGAAAATAAAAAGGAAAATGGCTGAAGAGGAAAGGTCCGCAGCTCAACTGAAAAAAGAGAGAACATCGGCTAAATCCAGCTTTAGCAAAAAATCTGCCTTCATGCTCCGCGTCGCTCCCTCCATGGTCAAAAGCGAATTAAAGGTCCAGTGGCAGGCTTTCTCTAATGAAGCTGAGAAGCTCCTGGCAGCCAATGGTAACTATGAAGAGGGTCTGCTTGCAGAAGCGGAAGAGGATTCCACCGAACTATCGGAACAACAGACGGGAGACATCGAGAAGGTGAGCAAAGACTGCATGACTAAACTGTCAGAGGTTGGCGATCTCGTAAAATGCCATCTGTGGTCAAGACACGGTGAAAGGAGAGTGTCATTTGCGATCGGGGAGGCTGAGCGAGCAAAAGAAGAGACAGAAGGGGTCCCATTGGGCCAGCTAGACCATGACTGCCATGAGAGACAATTGCACCATTTGGAGGAGCTCGCAACAGGAGCGGAGAAAGAGCTCTCTGTCTGGAGAGACTGGGCCCTTGTCGCTGCTATAGAAGACGTGGAGAGGCGGCTGCATCGTTTGATGTCCTCAAAGAACAAGCTCAGGCGAGATAGAGATGCCGAGATAGGAAAAGCTTGAAAGGCAACTGAGGAAGAGGACCGCGCCCGCAGCACAACAGCTGAAAGAGAGCGCCAGAGGGCTAAAGAGGAAGAACGCGCCAGACGCGCCCAGCTTATCCTGGCTCAACAAGCGGAGATTGAGGCACGGGCAGAGCTTGTTAAAGCCCAGGGAAAAGCGTTGGAGGAGACTCAAACTACTGAGGGAGCAGGCGCACAGGGTGGAAATGCAGCTACAAGAGCCATTCCAAAAGTGAGGCTGAAGCCTACAAGTCTCCCAACGTTTAGCGGTAGCATGCGGGAATACTACCGCTGGAGGAAGGATTGGGAAAGCTTACAGGAACAAGGCGATCCCTCCGGATCTCCGGAAGTTAAGAAGTTCCAACTTCTGGAAAGTGTAGAAGAGACCATAGTGAAGGATCTCAGGCTCGCGAGCCACAATACTGCCGAAGATGTCTTCAGGGTGCTAGAGAATCGTTTCGGGAACAAGAACGCAATCACCATCCTGATCGTAGCAGAGCTGCAGAAGATCTCTCCAGTCAAAGAGCACCAATTCAGGAAGGTGATTGATCTGATCCGAATCACAGAAAAAGCTCTAGCAGACCTCAAAGATCTTGACAATGAAGCAGCCATCAAAAAGAGTGGCTTGCTTTCAAAGGAGACCACAAAAATGGTGTTCAGCCAGAGAGCTACTTTGACGCCCTCCTGGACTTCCTACAAAAGCAGGAAAGCATCCTCGAACAGTTGGAGCAGATGGAGATCACGGAGGTCCCAGAGAAGAAGACTGGGAAGAAGTTTGCTTCCACTAGAGCCACTGAGAGAGGCAGCACTGAAGACAATTGTGTTTTGTGCGAAAATAAGCACAGAAGTAGGCTGTTCACCTGTAAGAAGTTCAGAGGCCTCGACTTGGCAGCAAGAAAGGCCGCGGTGAAGAAGTCTAGAGCTTGCCGGCTGTGTCTTTCATCACATGGCGCTGACGGAGAGTGTAACCTTAAATTCCTCTGCACTAAGAAAGGCTGCAAAAAAGGAGTTGTCAGACCGCCATTACCTTCTCTGCCCTAGTAGAGACAGTAAGAAGGATGGTGGGGAAAAGAGAGAAAAAGTAGCAGCTGTGAACGTGTAAGGAGTTTGACCATTGAACAGGAAGAGGTCTTGTCCCAACTCGCTCCAGAGGTTGCGCAAAAAGTCAGGAGAGTCTTCACGAACAAGACAGCAGTTAAGAGCTGCACTGAAGCAAGTGCCGGGAAGCTCCTGGAAGAAAATGGAGTAGACGAGAATCCGGTAATAATGATGCTCCTGGAGGTCACTGCCAACGACGGGCAACAAATTGGTGCTCTGATAGACCTCGCATCAGATACGAATTACATTACCCACGTGGCTGCAAGTAGGCTTGGCCTGAAGAGCGAGAAAATCACGCTAGTGGTGCAGGGTGTCGGAGGGATGACTGTGACAGCCAACACCAAAAGGTACCTCCTGAAGGTGAGGTTCAGAACCCCGGATGGTGAAAGAGCCCACCAGTTGGTCTGCTACGGCTTAGATTAAATAGCCAAGGTGCACCATGCCATCGAACCACAGCAACTGAAAAGATTCTTCCCCGAGGTCAAGACCCGGGAGTTGGTCCGGCCAAGGAGTATTGAGCTCCTCATCAGCCAAAGAGAGGGGCGGCTTGTTCCCTGTCCCGTGAAGGTAGTAGGAGACCTGGTCCTGTGGGAAGGCCCACTTGGAAAAATCGTGAGTGGGACACATCCCAATCTGTTTGAAGATGTGGAGATGGTGACCTACGAGTCCAAGACACACTTCGCCTGATCAATGAGAACAGCAGCGGCCAAGTATGAGGAGATCGTCAAGTGTATCGGGTGCTGCGAAGAGACCAGGGAGAGTGGACTGAGACAGGAAAGCGACTCCAGAGTCCGGAGCTCAATGGCAACCAACAAAGAAGTACTGGAATGGTGGAAGTGGGAGAGTATCGGCGCAGCCTGTGAACCCAAATGTGGAGGATGTCGCTGTGGAGTGTGCCAGCCAGGTGGAAAAGAGATGACCCTGGTGGAGGAAAAGGAGCTGGAGAGGATAAAGGAGGGTCTGTCCTATGTCGCCAGCGATCACCACATCGATGCTCCACATTGGGATGCTAGTTACCCTTGGACAGAGGATCCAGCCAGTCTACCGAACAACAGAGAAGCTGTGATGGCAACATTCCTAAGAACGGAGAAACGCCTCCTGAAGCAGCCGGAGTGGCGAACCACCTACGGAGAGCAGGTTCACGAGATGGTAAGGAGGGGCGCAGCAGTGAGGCTCACACCAGAGGAGATCCAAGAGTGGAAGGGTCCGGTTTGGTATGTGAGCCACCTGGTTGCACCCAATCCCCATTCTGTGACGACACCGGTCCGGTTAGTGTGGAGCAGTAGCCAAGCATTCAAGGGTGTCAGCATGAACGACCTTCTGTTAAAGGGGCCAGACGTGTTGAACCCCATCACAGCTGTGCTCCTGCGGTTTCGGATTGGGGAGCATGCGGCCCTGGGCGACATCACCAAAATGTACAACTCTCTGTGGCTGAAGAACTGAGAGATACACCTGCACAGGTTCCTTTGGAGAGACGATCCCGAAGAGGACAGCGGGGAGTACGCCATCACGAGGGTGAACATTGGAGACCGTCCAGCTGGTTGCATTGCCCAACTGGCAATGAGGGAGACAGCAGGGCTACCTCAGTTCATCGAAAGGGAGGAAGAGCGTCGTGTCTTGGAGAAAGACAGCTACGTCGACGACATCCTGACTTCCCATGATGATCTGGAGATGCTCGACACCATCATGAGTGGAGTGGAGGAGATCTTGAGCGCTGGAGGGTTCTCTCTAAAGCCGTGGGTCCGGTCCGGCCAAGGTGGGAGGAGAAAGGACGACGCCAGAACCTGTGGAGGAGAGGCCTGAAGCGACACCCAAAACCCTGGTGCTACCGAATCAGCTGGAAGATGAGGATAATAAGGCCCTTGGTATTGGGTATCTCGTGGATTCCGACCAGCTCTACGTGATGACGTCAGTAAACTTCTCCAAGAGAAAAGGAAGGATGAGGACAGGCCTCAACCTCAAGATAGAAGAAGTCCGGGAGAACACACCCAAAGGCTTGTCGAGGAGGGAGCTGCTGAGCCAAGTGGCTGCTCTATATGATCAATCGGCCTGGTGTCCCCGGCCAAACAGAAAGGAAACATCCTTGTAAGGAGAGCCTTCCAAGAGGCAGGAGGCGGGGGCTCAGCCAAGGAAACGTGGGATGACCCAATCTCACCTGGTCTTCGTGAGGAAGCCATAAAGCTCTTTGGAGAGTACGTAAGGCTAGGTGAAATCAAGTTTCACAGGAGCCTCACGCCGTCCGGACAGAGAGGCAGACCGTGGGGAATCACTTTCTCGGATGGGAGCGATCACGCCTATGGAGCCGTGTTATATGTGAGATGGGAGCCGCGACAAGGGATTGAAGTCAGACTGGTGGAGTCTAAAGCGAAGCTGGCACCGCTCGACCAAAAAGGAGATCCGTGAGGGCTGAAGTATGCGGCGCAGTCTACGCCACCAGATTAAGGAAGTATGTTGAGCGACATAGCCGGTTGCAGATCGAGCACTGGATCCACCTGGTAGACAGCAGGACAGTGCTAGGGGCCATCCAGCGTGAGAGCTATGGCTACCAGTCATTTTTTGCAAACAGAATCAGCGAGATTCAGAAGGCAGGGTCACCAACCGAGTGGTGGTGGATCCCCGGTGAGTGCAATGTGGCCGACATCATCACAAGAGGAGCAGCTCCTGAAGAATTGAGCGAAGACTCTCCGTGGCAGAAAGGGCCGGGATTCCTGGAGAAGCCTTTTGAGGAGTGGCCCGTGAAATCAGCGGCAGAAGTGGCAGCTGATGCTCGAGAAAGTGTGAACAAGCTCAAATGGAGGGGCTTTTGACAACGTATATGCGGTTCACGGCCCTCCGGGGACATCCATCTCGACTGGTCTGACCCTGGGACCAACTTTGTCGGGGCAAGGCCAGCTCTGGAGGAATTGTACGGCTATCTTAGCAAAGTGGATAAAGTCAAGCTGGAAGAAGAGGCAGCCAGCCATGGGACAGAGTGGTCATGGAAGTTTCATCCTGCGGACTCCCCCCACAGAAATGGGGCTGCAGAGGCTGCCGTTAAGGTAGTGAAGAGAGCTTTGAGAGCTATCGACAAGAAGGGGCCCTTCACCTTGGTGGAGCTCCAAACTCTCCTGTACCTGGCAGCCAATCTCGCGAATGAGAGGCCTATCGAAGCAAGAATCCAGGCCCAAGAAGACGATGTCATCGAGTACCTGAGTCCCAACTCCCTACTGCTAGGGCGGACCGGCCCAAAGGGGGACTCAGGAGGTTTCAAGTGGGACTACCCTTTTCAGCGGTTTCAAGCCGTCCAGGGGGCAGTGAGTGAATTCTGGAGGAGGTGGTCTCAACTGGCAGGGCCAAACCTGTTCACTCGCCCTAAGTGGCATACCAGGGAGAGGAACGTTGCCGTGGGCGACCTAGTTTGGCTAGCCGACCAAAATGCGCTAAGATGTCAGTACAGACTTGGTCGGGTCGTTCAAGTGGTAGCAGATTCAGCAGGTGTTGTTAGGGACGTCCGGGTCAGGACGGTTCCTGCCTGCCCTGCTTCTCCAGGAGGAGCCAAAACAAGAGAAAAGAAAGGCTCTGGCAAGCTGCCCGGGGTCGTCCTCCACCGGGATGTCAGGAGGATAGTTGTTGTCCTCCCCATTGAGGAACAAGGGACATTTGTGGCCTCCCTAGACAAGTAGCTAGATCGGCCAGGTGGGAGGTGTACTGTCCAGTTAGGATGGGGTGTTTCAGTGTGCATATTTCAGCCTATAGAATTGGAAAAATGTGAAATTTATTAGTAACATCATTTTGAGTTATGTTTCATGACAGCGTAGGAATTGATTACGTCTAGTGCCCAGTTATGCGTAGGGATATTGGGGGCTGTGATTAGGTGTTTAAGTGGGAGACCATGCGCATGGGTTCATTGTGTGATGCCAGGACTTCAGTATGTGTTATGTGACAGGAGGGATGCCACGGTTAGTATGTGTTTAATGCGTGCTTTGTGTAACATTTGTGTGCTTTGTGTTTAGTCATTGAATGTGTGCAGAGCTGGGTTTGTTGAGGATTCATGTATGTTTTGTTGTCTGCATTCCCAGGTTTCACAATCTATTCAATTTTCATTAAAAAATACAAAAAACGAGTTGAATGGTGTCCGTATCCCTCAGTCTAGCCTTTCGGTCGGCGTCAGTAGACCGAACATTAACCGAGAGCTTTTCCTGGATGACCTTTGACACCCTATTGTTCTCTACCTTTTGTAATTACACATCTTGTTGTAAATCTGAACTTTTACGTGGATTTGAGCGTACACACGTTCTAAGATCAAATCTGTGCGTAAATACGTTTTCTAAACGAGAGCTTTTCCTGGATGACCTTTGACACCCTATTGTTCTCTACCTCTTTTTTAATATAATTCACTCACTTCTGGGCCTCAGATTGTTGGATAATAAGGACAAATCTTTGGAGTTAATTACGCCACCTTCAAAATATTATGGGAAATCAGTTTGAAACAGTTTGCAACATTAGCAATTAAACATGGAAACCTATTTAGCACTGCATCATAAACCAAAAAATGTTTGTTTTTCTTCAGGCAAGTGAGTGGAAGTGTTTTTGGCCACTGCAAACCAAATTAATAAACTTGCGCCGACCAAGCTACACTCATTTAATCTTTCCGGATTCGTGCAGCCAAAGTTTGCATCTGTGCAGTGAAACACTTTTTCTTAAACTGGTTAACATTATATTTGTTTGTACACTTTTGAGCAGACGAGTGTTATGCCTCATGAAACCAGCATATGGGAGTATTGTAAGCAAAACCAAATGAAATGAATTGAGCGCAGTGATTTAACTTAATTGACCGTGACAGCATCCTGTACCGTTTGGTTCTGATACAGACTACTTTCTACACGTTTGCATACACATCCAATACGTCCTATAGAGTAGGGGAGAGCGGGGTAAGTTGTCACACGGGTAAGTTGTCACACTGTTCATACCTCCAACCACAGGGGCGCTATCTCAAAAATCAAATAGCTACTTTGTTGCAACTAGGGCCAGATTCAAATTCCTTTTCACAGGTGGTCAAAGGCCTCTTTAATTACATGTGAGCACAAGTTTTGTGTTTGTCTCCTTCGAAAGTAAGTAAATGGCATCTTACATTTTATGTAATAAAACTGTGTTAGGTATAAATGTTCTAAATTATATTTGCGTACCGAATAAAGGAAACACAATAAGGTGTTTCTTGATATGTTAGCTGCAGTACTATGTTGAACTAGCCGTGAGATTTAACAAACATTTGCCCACATGCCCATTTGGGGCAAGTTGTCTCAATGGCTTTGAGGCAAGTTGTCACATGAGGCTAATTAAATTTGTTTTTGAAGGAAAGAAGCATTGAGGGAAGGAAGAAAGGAACGAACAAACGAAGGAACAAAATAAAGTGAGATGATGGTGAGAAATGATAAAAGAAAGACAGAGAATGGCAGCACCACACCTGATATAATGTTGAAGGCAGTCAGACCGGTGAAGCTGGAGAACAAATCAATCAGAAGCACAGCAAACGATTTTAATATAAATTACCGTACTCTGACTCGGTATTGTGAAAAGGTTACCAGCAAAGAAATTGTCAGTCAGGCAGCCATGCCAATAACAGTGGTTGGCTATAGAAAGCCATGGCAGGTATTTCCACCTGATTTGGAGATGCAGCTTGTTCATTATATTGCTAGGTCAGCTGACATTTATTTTGGTCTGTCGCCAAGTGAGATCAAAAGACTTGCCTACCAGTTTGCTGTGGCACACAAGCTGAAGTTCACACTAATGTGGGCAGAAACAGAAAAGGCCAGCTCGGAGTGGTTTACAGCCTTCTTAAAAAGGCACCCAATGCTGTCGATAAGAAAGCCTGAGGCAACTAGCCTTGCCAGAGCTAGTAGCTTCAACCGAGAAAATGTCAATGCCTTCTTCGACAATTTAGCAAATGTGCTAGACAGACATCAATTTGGACCAGGGGACATATGGAATGTCGACGAAACTGGGGTGACCACGGTCCATAAACCTGACAAAGTAGTGGCCAGACGCGGATTCAAACAAGTAGGGTCGCTGACCTCCGCTGAAAGGGGACGTTTGTCACACTGGCCTGTGCTGTGTCAGCCACAGGAAATAGTATACCTCCATATTTCATATTTCCCCATGTCAACTTTCACGACCATTTTTTTAAACAGCGGACCACCTGGCAGCAGGGGAGCGGCAAATCCCTTGGGGTGGATGAAAGATGTGCACTTTTGACTTCCTGAAACATTTCACTATGCATACAAAATGCTCAAAGGAGAAACCATGTTTACTCCTTTTGGACAACCACATATCTCATATGTCCATTGATGGACTCAATTATGCCAAAGAAAACGGCATAATTATGGTGTCATTCCCACCCCACTGCTCTCATCGGCTTCAACGCTTAGACAGGTCTGTCTACGGGCGCTAAAGGCACATCAACACAGCGTGTGATGCATGGATGAGGAACAATCCTGGGAAAACAATGTCAATTTATGACATTCCTGGGATTGTGGCAATCGATTATCCTGTGGCGGCAACCCCCTTGAACATTCAGGCTGGCTTTAGGGTAGCTGGGGTACAGCCTTACAACAGGGATGTATTTTTGGAAACTGAGTTTGCGCCATCCTATATTACGGATCGCCCTGCCCCGCCAGGCCCCAGTACCAACCCTGCCCTGCCAGGCACAAGCACAGACACAGACCCATTCAGTTCCCATGCCAGCTCACCCTTACCCAGCAATGCCAGTGCTGGCAGCAGACTACCAACTCCAGAGGACCTCCGGCCATTTCCAAAAGCAGGTCCCCGAAAACAAACTAATAATGGAAGAAAGCGGCGCAGAACTGCAATTCTAACAGACACACCCGTGAAGCAAGCACTACAAATGGAAAAATCACAATCTAAAAACAGGCTGTTTCTGGAGCAATGTGCAAAAGGGAACAAAAAGGCAAGAGTAAAATGAAAAATAGACGAGATGAAGATGAAGAGGAGTGCTTCTGCCTAGTCTGCATGGAGCCATTTTCTAACAGCCGCCCAAAAGAGACTTGGGTGCAGTGTGTGAGATGCAAGAAGTGGGCCCATGATGCTTGCACCCCAGGCCAGACAATTTATTTGTGCCAGAACTGTGACTCTGAAGATGAGTCTGATTAGAAGTGTTTCGTTGTGCATTTTGCTCTTTAATGAATGAGTTCTGTAATTAAATGTACTTGGTTTTGAATTTGAAAGTAAAAAATGTTTTATTCACAATTATTTTGTTGTATTCTTATTTGTTGATAATCCAATGTGACAACTTACCCCACATACTATGACATAGTGTGACAACTTACCCCCTGATGGGGTAAGTTGTCACAAGTGCACACCCTCTATTTAACTGTCTACAACTCCATACTGAAATAATATACAGTACCGTTCAAAAGTTTGGGATCACCGAGACAATTTTGTGTTTTCCATGAAAACTCACACTTTTATTTATCAAATGAGTTGCAAAATGAATAGAAAATATAGTCAATATAGTCAATATAATGATTTTTATTTGAAATAATAATTTTGTCCTTCAAACTTTGCTTTCATCAAAGAATGCTCCCTTTGCAGCAATTACAGCATTGCAGACCTTTGGCATTCTAGCTGTTAATTTGTTGAGGGAATCTGAAGACATGTCACCCCACGCTTCCTGAAGCACCTCCCACAAGTTGGATTGGCTTGATGGGCACTTCTTGCGTACCATACGGTCAAGCTGCTCCCACAACAGCTCAATGGGGTTGAGATCTGGTGACTGCGCTGGCCACTCCATTACAGACAGAATACCAGCTGCCTGCTTCTTCCCTAAATAGTTCTTGCATAATTTGGAGGTGTGCTTTGGGTCATTGTCCTGTTGTAGGAGGAAATTGGCTCCAATCAAGCGCTGTCCACAGGGTATGGCATGGCATTGCAAAATTGAGTGATAGCCTTCCTTATTCAAAATCCCAAGGTGTTTCTAATCATCCATTAGCTTTCTAACGCGATTAGCAAACACAATGTACCATTAGAACACTGGAGTGATGGTTGCTGGAAATGGGCCTCTATACACCTATGTAGATATTCCATTAAAAACCAGACGTTTGCAGCTAGAATAGTCATTTACCACATTAACAATGTATAGAGTGTATTTCTGATTAATTTAATGTTATCTTCATTGAAAAAAACAGTGCTTTTCTTTAAAAAATAAGGAAATTTCTAAGTGACCCCAAACTTTTGAACGGTAGTGTATGAATATGTAATTAATACAAAATATGTGCCCAAGACTTCCACCTTTCATTTGGTATGACATTTATACCATTGTGATGTATTGCGCCCAGTACAGGTAAGACAGAGTGAAAAGTGTGACAACATACCCCGCTCTCCCCTACAGTGTGACGGAAATCGCTTCGAAGGGAGCTAAAGAAATTGAGTTATTAGTTATAGCAATTTTTTTTTCTTTGGTGAAGACAGCATACGCAGGCAAGAGTGTATCACAAGTTTAAACGTTACATAATTGTTTTGGTCTGACTGGTTAGAATGAATTGTATTAACTATTCTTTAGGATATTGAAAATGGACCCACTAAAGATGTAGTTATGGAAGTAACTGTATTAATGAGAATTCGATATAAAATGATCAGAAATTAAGTTTTAACATGATGCCTACGGTTAATAATCACCTCCACGTATGCTATGGCGTACATAGTGTGTTGTTGTGCATATGAGAAGGTAGATCGACGGAGGTGATTATGGGAGAGCGGGGTAAGTTGTCACACGGGCAAGTTGTCACACTGTTCATACCTCCAATCACAGGGGTACTATCTCAAAAATCAAATAGCTACTTTGTGGCAACTAGGGTCAAATTCAAATTGATTTTCGCAGGTGGTCAAATATCACTTTAATTACATGTGAGCACAAGTTTCGTGTTTGTCTCCTTCAAAAGTAGCCCACATGCCCGTTTGGGGCAAGTTGTCTCAATGGCTTTGAGGCAAGTTGTCACATGAGACGACTTGCCCCAGTCCCTGGACTACACAAGACAGGCTCTGGTATGTGTGCATGCAGCCTAATTCCAATGAGGCTAATTGAAATGTGTTTTTGAAGGAAAGAAGCATTGAAGGAAGGAAGAAAGGAACGAATGAACAAAGGAACCAAAGAAAGTGAGATGATGGTGAGAAATTATAAAAGAAAGACAGAATGGCAGCACACCTCCTGACATAATGTTGAAGGCAGTCAGGCAGGTGAAGCTGGAGAACAAATCAATCAGAAGCACAGCAGGCACTTAAAATTAAGAGGCCCTCACCCTTTAAACATCCTCAGACGAGATCTTAATCTCAAAACTTAACATTTCACATCTGAATCCCCTCCATACCCAAGGGCTGGGTACTTTTTCTGGGTATCAAGTAGGGCTGGGTATTGGCAAGAACCTCACAATACGATTCGATTTCAATACTATGGGTCACAATACGATTATATTTTGATATGATTCAATACTTCAGATTATATCGATATTATGTACATTGTGACTGAAATTCACAAATAATGAATGCATATTATAGTTTTTGAGGCAATTGAGGAAGTGTTAAGGCAACAGGTTAGTATGTCATCTTTTAGTGAAGGTTAGAACATCTTTATACAACAATCAATGCTCTGCCAGATGAATGTATGCAGTTATAGTTTTATTGAAAGAAATGTCAGAAAAGCTGGTTTGTTATTAACACTTGCTTCATTTCCATTTTGAAGCTTTTGGGTTGTATAATTAAAATAGTTGGTGTTTTTGCACCATAATTTCTCACATATTCAATGCATTTACTCTTGTTTTCTATTTTTTTAGAGAACTTTCAATGTTTTTAAATGTTGCATTCCAGGTGGCCCTAGGGCACTTTCTAAATGACACCAACAATGAAAATGATGACTGCGATGATGATGATGGTGATGATGATGATGATGACGGCGGTGTTGTTAATGATGACATTGGTGGACATCATAATTATGGTGGTCATGATGATGATGATGGTAGTAGTGGTGATGATGATCATGACACTCTCCCTACAGCTTTGACTACGAAGATGCGGGCTACCAAACAGCCGATCTGGTGAAGGTGGACATCTTGTTGAATGGGAAGCCAGTGGAGGAGCTCACCGTTATTGTGCACAAGTGACCTAGCGCTTTTACTCAATGATCCTCACGCATGTTATCATGCTCCCCTTATCCAGATCTACCCTCTTTCCTGTTGGAAAAGTGATGAAACCCTCATTACTGTGAATGTTTGAAAGCACACTGTATAGTGTGGCTTCATGGGAAGGGGTTCAATTAGGCCACATTTGTGTTCTCTGATTGGGGTTCAGTTCACGCATGGGTGTGTGTGGTTCAACGTGAATTCTGTGAAAATAGAGAATATATCAAATTAATTTTTTTATTTTATTTAATAAGCAGATGGTCTTATCCCAAGGAAAATAGCAAATAGTGAAATAAATGAATAAAGTTTAAATGTGCCGTTCTACATTTTAATCTCTTAAAAAACAGTTTGAGAAGCAATCTATTTTAGTATTATCGAAATTAAAACAATAGAAAAAGTACTGTGGTATGGAATTTTAATTTTAATTCATGGAACAAGTCTCATGACATGGGGAATTGAGAAGCAATGGGATTTGAATTTGTAATTAGATATTTGGAATTGGAATTGAGCCCAATGCTGTTTTTCAGGTGCAATGACCTTGAAACGTTAATTTGAGTACAAGAAACAAAAACCAAAAGAAAGTGTGCATGTCTTTCGTGAACTTGAACCATGACATTACGAGATTCATCATCTCTGGATTCTGTATGTGCAGGTGCCTGTGTTCTGGGTTCTGAATGCCTTGTCTGTTCTGGGTGTGTTGCTGTTCCCAGGGACAAGGCCTACAGCTCGGGCAAAGCAATGTGTGAGCGGCTGAAAGACTCCATACCGAGGCAACTGTTTGAGATCGCTGTGCAGGCAGCTATCGGCAGCAAGGTCATCGCGAGAGAAACGTAAGGCATGAGAACACCACGCACTCTGAAGGGAGTCTTGCTTATAAATGTTATGTCAGCTGTTAATATCAAATATCGATGGGGGGTGTGGGGTGGGGTGGGGTGGGGTGGTGGTAATTATAAAGTAAAACAGCCTTCTGTTTTCTTAAAGCAGGGGTGGCCAATTTTACCCTGCTATGACGTGGGTGGATGTTCCGATCAGTACAGCAAGGCTTTCAGAATAGTCAAGATTAGAAATCAGACTTTTGAACTAAGATCACAGATCGCCATCCCCTAGCAGAATTCTCAAACTCGGTCTTGAGGACCCAATGTGTATGCTGATTTTTGTTCCAACTGTAATTGCAACTTCTAAATTGTAACAAGCTGTTAATTGTTCCTGATTAGTTACTTTTAAAGTTTAAGGATGATTTATCCTTAAATTGCCATATTATGTCAGAAATAGCTATGCATACTTGAAAAGTAAATGTCCCATATTCACATCCCAGGACTGTTCATCAGTTTTTTATCAAACTAATGCTTTAATTGTATGCAATTTGCTATATGGTAAATGATTCCTTTAGAAGAAGAAAAAAAAAAATTGTACATTGATTCAATTATAGACTTAAATGTGAAATCAGTGGTGTCCTAATTGTTGAAACTAAAACATTTGTGTAAAACGTAGTTTGAAGACAAAGCAAATGGCAATGACCTAACCCTGCATTTTGTTCAAATGGGTTATGGGAAAAATCCTGGAAGAACTGAAAACACATTTCCAACATTCAGCTTTGTTGATCGAAAGATTGGCTGTGACAAAAAACAGCATACACAGGGAGTCCCCAGGACTGAGTTTTTGAGCCTGTGCCCTAACAGAGTAAGTTTGGGTTAACCTCTCCACAGGATGTGTTTAGAGACACTGCGTTAAGGAGAATCAAGATCAAGTTCAGACGCATGCCGATCCACTCTGGAAACCTTCAAGAAGTTTGCTGGATCGCCCCTCACCCAGTCCTGATCGTTGTTCCATTTTCTTTTTTTCTGCATTTATAGGATAAAAGCTTACAGAAAAAATGTCCTGGCAAAATGTGTGAGTATTAAAACCCTTTCATCCTTTAGCTCTCTTGCACATCCTTTAAAAATTGAATGAAGTGTGTGGAATAACTCGGAAAACTTGGAAAGTGTTTTGTTGGACGTGCAAAGCATATTCCAGGCTGACTTATAAATTCTTGGTACATCCAACAAACACTTGGGTTTTTATGTCCAAGCCCAATTCCAACTGCCTTTTACAAAGAAAGATATATAGATATATAAATATATAGTATAGTATAGTATATAGACTTTTAAACATGCACTCTATATGTTGGGTACTGTCGTTGATGGTGAATATGTTTATGGTGGGTATTGGCGTTGATGGTGAATATGTTTATGGTGGGTATTGGCGTTGATGGTGAATATGTTTATGGTGGGTATTGGCGTTGATGGTGTATGTTTTTCAGTACGGAGGGGATGTAACTCGCAAAATGAAACTACTGAAGAAACAGGCCGAGGGCAAGAAGAAGATGCGGAGAGTGGGAAATGTGGAAATCCCCAAGGACACCTTCATCAACGTTTTGAAACGAAAGGAAAAATAGGAGGAGACAATCTTTTTTTATTATTATTTAATTGAAGTCCAAGTATTGGAATCTAAATACATTTTTGATTGTATAATTGTAAATAAAAAAATGCTATTTACTGTGTCCATAACAGGAGTTATTTAGCTTTAAAGGCACTCAGGGAAAGTGATTGGTTGAATGCACAAATCATTATTGACAGGTCTATGTATGTGTATTGCTGGTTAGTCTTTTTGGCCTATTGCCATCTACTGTACAAGTAATGAACTCTTCAACTCTTCCTGAACCTCGGAAAATGATTAACTATATTTCTTGGCAGATTTACACATGCCAAAATATGATCATTTTTACTTTTGCATTGATAACGGTTTGGATTTTTACTATTTTATTGTGGCACATAGCCGTAGTATAAGCGGAATAAACCACTCCAAACCGTGTGTTCCCTACATATACACTAATCACTATCCCAGTTGTATTTTTTACTACAAAACAAGATAATTTGCAGCTGTGTAACAGTAAAATGGTTGACGTGAACAGATAAATACTGTAGATGCACAATAAGTATCCTTTAACATCAATTTGTCTCAAGTGCATATTCCCTTCAACATAAGAATCGTTGAGCTCTTAATAGTACAAGACGAGTATGTCACGGTTGTTCCCCAGATTCACCACCAGATGGCGGTGTGCGCCTTTTTCCTTAAGGCGCTCAGCTGGCTTGAATGACCAATTATCTCTTCCCTATAAATACCCGCACCTAACTTCATTCGGGGCGAAATCGTAAGCCATCTTTACGATTTTTAGCCGTAAGGTAAGAATGTCTTTTCAAGACGTTCTCAAAGACTACACAAGACTTTTCTTTAGAAACGACTATCTCCATTTCTATCCCTTTCAAAAACGCAAGAACTTAGTTAGTTGTACCTTTTAAGGAAACCTTTCTCTCTATATGGGGGTTTTCGGTTGGTTTCCGTTCGTCAGTCTGTTCGACTGCTTTGGGGTTCTAACTTGTTCTTTTGGCTCTTCTAGCCGTTTACGTTTTGGGGAGTACTCTGGTCCTAACGAAAGAACTCATTTTAGTTTCCTGCTTTAAGAAACCTTGTTCGCTAAAATGCGCTTTTCTTTGGGTTTCGTTTTATCCAGCCGGGTCGACTGGTTCGTGGGTTACTACTGGTTCTTTTGGCTAACTGCCTTTCACGTTTTGGACATAAAGAGTTTTGAGTTAAGGTCGGTTCATTAACCATTTAATTGTACCCACATTTGAAACTTCTCTCGTGTAAATTGTACCCGCATTTGAAACTTCGCTCGTGTAGGAGCGATTGGTTAAGTTTCTTTGTTGGGTCGCTGAGGTTGTTTTTGGGTTTTCAATTTTGTCCTGGCGGCTTTGCTAGCCTCCTGCGTTTTCTTACGCTCTGTTCCATTTAATAACCATTAGTTCCTACATTTGAAACTCACTCGTGGTTAGGAGTGTTCCTCTAGTTTCATTTGTTCAGTCGTCTAGGCTGTTTATGCGTTCTAATTCATAACCTTTAGTGCCTACATTTGAAACTCACTCGTGGTTAGGAGTGTTCCTCTAGTTTCATTTGTTCAGTCGTCTAGGCTGTTTATGGGTTCTATTTCCTAACCTTATTTCTTACATTTGAAACTCACTGTGGTTAGGAGTGTTTCACAGTTTCATTTGTTCAGTCTGATAGGCTGTTTACGGGTTACTTATTGTTCTGGCGGTTCTCCTAGCCCCCTGCGTTTACATACGCTCAGAACTTTTGATAACCAAATTCTTTGTCACTTACGTATTAGAAACCTTGTTCGCTAAAAATGCGCTTTTATTTTGGTTTCATTCTTGTTCAGCAGATCTCCTGGTATAGGTTTTACTCTGTGGTTCTGTCGGTCCCCCTAACCGTTTCGAGTTTTGGCGGACGTCAGATGTGGGTCTTGTTGTTCCTGCTGTCTGTCATCCCCCTAACTGTCTCTTAGGCTCTGGCGTTTCCATACGCTCAGACCTTTTCGCCACCATTTAATTGTACCCACTATTGTACTTCTCTCGTGTGTAAATTGTACCCTCCTGGTCGCTGAGGCTGTCTTCGGGTTTCAATGTTGTTTTGGTGGCTTTGCAGTTTTTTATGGATGCCAGATAGCAGGTCAACTTGTGGGCCCTGCTGTCTGTCGAGGATGTCGGATTTGGGTCCAGTCGTCCTGCTGTTCTGCCGTCCCCTAACCGTTTCTAGTTTTCGGACGCTCAGAACTAGTGGGTCAGGTTTTACCATGTGATCTTGTGGGCTCTCCTAGCTCTTCCGCGTTCCGGACGCTCAGTACTTTTGGTTATGTCCAGTCATAATAATTCATTTACTTGTTTCTTTCTAAAAAACCCTTTGCTCGCTATTAAGCGTTTTCATTTTGTTTTCGTGGGTTCAGTCGTCTAGACTGTTTTCAGGTGATAACCTGGTTCTGTTGGCTTCCCCTAGCCTTTCACATTGTGGGATGTTCAGTATTATTGGTTCGGTATTTACATAATACTTATTTAAATTGTACCCTTATTAGAAACCTTGCTCATTTGTTATGGGCTTTCTGTTGGGTTTCGCTTTGTTCAGTCACTGGACTGTTTCGGGTTGCAATGTGGTTCTGTGGCTCTCCTGGCTTTTTTTCGTTTTCGGACGCTCGAACTTTTAGGTATTATGCAAACTGTGTAACATGTTTATTGTACCCAATGTAAAAACCCTGCTCGCTATTAAGCGCTTTTTAGTTCGGGTTCTGGTTGTTCAGCCTGTTGGGCTGTTTCTGGGTTTCAACCATGTTCTCTCGGCTCTCCTAGCCTTTATTTTGGGATACTCGTGTCTTTATTTTACGAACTTTGAGTTGTAACTATTATAAAGAACCTTGCCCGCTAGGCGGGGCTTTGAGTCAGGTTACTAACTTGTTCGTTTGGCTATCAGTGCCTTTTCGTTTTCAGACACTTGGAGTTACCACCCGGTGGGTGTGGTTTACGTTCATCCCTAATTATCTTCCCTATTCTCTGTTTTACAGAGCTAGTGGTTAGACGGGTTCCGTCTAACTTTTTGATCCCCTAGGGTTCTGCGAGTGGCGCCTATCACCACCAACCATTACAGAGTATAAATAAAGTGAGAAAGCTAAAGGCTACATTTATGGGTACAGTAGCAGGACCATGTCTAAGTCTATGGCATGGACGACAGCCATCAAGTGGGAGCGCCAGAGATGGACTGTGTTGTCTTTCTCTTCCTACACATAGCATACTTGTTTCGATTGGTCCACAAGTTTCACACTGGGTATGTGGAGCAATCAGTAGAGAGAGTGGTTCATGGCCATGTACAAAGTACCGTGACTCCTTGCTTCAGTTTGCTTGGTCCTGGATTCTACAGTACAAGGTGGGTAATGTGCAAAGAATGCAGTAACAAGACATGGTTCATTTATCAGGCCTCACCAGGAATACAACAAGCAGAACACCTTAAAGAGCATCCAGTTACTTTCTGAAAAACAAACCAAAGCACTACGTCTGGTTTGAACATGCTTGCCGCTTGACAATAGTCGGTGAGGGTCATCAACTTATATGTCCAACCTTGTTGACTGGGTTTCATTTTAAAATAAATTTCCACTATAATAGTTTCAATTATAGTAAACATTTCAATAATTTTAACATTTTAATGTCAAGGGTTGAGTGTTTTCTTTTTTTACAGTCCTAGGTCCAATTATCCCCTCCCCCTCCCTCCCTATTGAAAGCTCACTGTGGTAGTCGGGAAACCGGCAGTGACAGGCAGCCTAGGTCCCTTTTAATGTTTGTATCCTGCCATTATATGGGCATTTCATGTTAAAAATTCCCTCAAAAACAAAGTAAACAGAGTGACATGCCCTGTAAACCCACTGTATCACTAGACTCACAATAAAAAAAACGGTACTGAACAGATGACGTACAGAGCTCTGTAATGATACCAGCAAGCTGGCCGCTCGAGTCTTCCTGACCTGTGTTTGGTTCGTGACACGCTACACATTGACCTTGAGTGTCTCTAGAATCTGACACAATACGTCAGTCCTGAGATGAAAGGGAACAGGGTGAATAAAGGATTGGCCATTCCTCTACGCTCTCCACCTTACTGGTCTCAAACACGGAAGAGATATTCCCACTATAATAGTTTTATAGTGGAATATAAAACTTAAACAGAACCTTAAACAAACATTTCACAACGGGAAAGCCTATCTGATTATTCAAAATATTTGCTGAATATTCAATCGAGATCACAATCAGCAATTGAAAAATTAAAAAACTGAAGAAAAATCCCAAGTTTGACACTTGTTAATTCTCATGAAGTAGAGCTTAAGCAGTAGGCAACATTTAATTAAGCTATCGCTAAACGGACACAATAAATCGGTAGCGATCAGAGAAAGAGCTTCCGTGAGAATAATTTGGTGCAACCAAAGTGATGGCAATACTTTCACACAGCAAATGATGAGTGATGTGTGCAGCTTTACTCATGCTTTCACCTGGCTGACTACAATACATTTACTTTTTCCATCGTAAGGTTGCTCTTAACGTGGGCAGTGAAATACTTTCCACGTCTTGAAAGATTCTGCTATCTCGATTCTACTGCAAGTAGACGGCCAAGCGCAGCCTATGTTTTTGCGTTATCAAATTCTAGCAACATTACCAATGGACTTTGTTTTTAAGAACTCAACATGAAATAACATAATTCAATGGTATTCATTTTCATGCTTGAAAAGGAGAGAAAGTCCAACTTGGTAGCAAGTCATTATTTTCACAAAGAAATTAAGAGTTGTAGTGCTTTGGATGGGGGGGGCGGCATTCATACTTGAAATGAAAAATTCAAACCATATATTAAACAGGATCCCTTCAACCAATTTGGGTAGATCTGCAGTACAGACAAAACAAAATAAAAATATGCTCCTGACCTTAATGAGTTTACTCGATACAGTTATTTTAACCAATTCACCGTTAATCTTTCAGAGTGTGAATAAACCATTCTACAAAAACATCCTCCGGTTCCATCGCTTTGTTACCGCCAAGGTTAGTTCCAGTTCCTCTGTGCTTCTTGTTGTTTTGAACGCTTCTACTCCTTAATGGTGTGCAGGGGATCCACCAGTTTGTTGTGCACATGCATCAGCCCTAGAAGAACAACAGCATCCTGTGACTAAGGTGTGTGACTACAAGAGAAAGAACCAAATCTCCACACCTTAAATCAGGAAGGAAAAGGGTGCTTGAGCTTAGATCATGAAGTGTTTGGAACCCTCAAAATGCTGAATAAGGGCATCCCGCGTGGTCCAGTGGTTACAACGTCCGACACTGGCCACGGAGGTTCAATTCCCCGTCTCGCCAAGTGTCGGCTCTGGCCGGGAGTGCCACCAGGGGGCGGCGATTGGCTGTCCGCCCCAGGGAGGGGGGAGGGAAGCCGACGTGACGTTCGCTGCGTATAAGAGTGGCCCTGTAGTACCGGGTTACTGTCGACGGCTTGGCGAGTGACGTCTCGGAAGAGGCGTCACTTCGCATTCGTCACTACCGGTCGCAGGACTACGGCAGCGAACTCACATTACTAGGGGGGGATTGACGTAAAATAGCGGGTCTAATTGGCTACCAAATTGGGAGAAAACGTGATAAAATCAGAAACAAATTTATAAAAAAAATTGTTACAAAAAATGCTGAATAAAACACTGGATAAGAGCTTCAGACTAAGGCCACTGTTCTGTCTGGCTACAGTGCATTTTGAGCGTTGCATTCAATCATTCTGGGCTCTTCTGTTCTACACTGTACACAGTGTTTTTGTTGTATTTAGGTGACCTCTGCATTCACAATGGGTGAAAAACAAATAGAAGAAACAATGCCTGCACATAGGTGCTGCTTGATGTTAAGGTTCAGCCCCACGACTAGCATTGCAAGGTTGAGGATTAGCATTTACCTGGAATAGGCGCTTAACAAGCAAGTGCGTTTTAAACTTGAAATGCAGACTACGTGGACAACGCTTGCACGGTCCGAGGACAACCTCCGACAGCTGCCTCACCTTTGAAGTACTTGACGGTCTTCACTCGGAGTTCCAGGGTGGCGTCCTCGTCACACACGAAGATGGTGTGGGGGTGCTGCTGGAACGCAGAGACGGTCCACATGTGGTTGACCCCTTCCTCAATGGCCTTGTAGAGGGCAAAGGCTTTGTGTGCTCCCGTGATTAAGATCATAACCTAAACAAGAGACCATGACACAGCTGACCAACCTGGTCAAAGCAACTTACAGTTAAGGGACAGCCCCTCTTTTCAGACAGGGGCCTGCAGTCTACAGGAGCCCCTCAATACTGACCACCGGGAGGGCCTGCAAGTTTTAAATCGTTAATAGACCAAAACTCAGATCTTGGATAATTAAACTGGCTCATTTAAGACTTAAGGCCAGACCCTAATAGGCTCCCCCCCCCCCCCTTTACTCCTATCATAATGAAACTTAACATATTGAAAGTATACATGAATATAAATTTTTTTTTGTATTACAAGTTTCTTTTAAAAACAATTTAATATATGCAAATGAGGCAAATACTCATTAAATATGCGCTAATTTGCATATCATGAGAATCCATTTTTTTACAAATTGATTGCAATCAAAATGATTTATTTTATTTTATTGTGATAAACACATTTATCAGACTTTGACATACCGTTTTATCAAAATATTGTTATTTAATGGAAAACATTTTTTTAAACTTCACATGTATGACAAACGCATATTTTGCATATATTTACAGCTAAAATGTCACTTAAAATCTAAAAAATCACAAAAGCCTCCTTTGAAGGCTGAGAAAAATGATTTGGCGCATGGGAAACAGGTCATTTTGAGAAAGCAGACAATAAACATAGATTAATGCAATTAAAATGTACTTTTCATCAATGTGACTGTTTATGTCACATTAAATAATTTCGTATTCATATATAATCTCTAAATGTACAGATAACACATAAAAAATACACAAAAATACACATACAATGCACGCCTACGCTTGGCACACTCTTTTGACTCAGCATCAGCTCTTACAAGACGCCTCTTATCCTCCTCTCTGATTGCTTCCAGTGGCACCAATGTGCTGTCAAGCCACAATCGATCCATCACATTCGACATAGCAGTGGCACCCTCGTTGAATGTGGCTACTGCCATACTGGCTGCTGAATCAATGCGGCTTTTGCCCACAAAAACAGTTTTGGGGCATCTCGACCAGAATACAGAGTTCAGACACTCATTGGCATTCTGGGTTCTGCATGCGTGCTGCATTCGTTCGTCATCCTATGGTACACAGGGACCAATTTTTGTGCAACCTCCCGATTCAGAAATGTGTGGCCAGCATGTGTTTTATGACTAGGTGGATCCTCACATTTTTCTAGGGCTCGCTGGTACCAGCACCAAGATGAAAAGCACCTGTTATGATTTGGGGTTTTGTCTGTGGACATTGAATGGAGAAGACCAGCCCAGATTGCTGTTTTAATTCCCTCCACATTACCCTGGTTGTCCAGAATTGCACCCCTGTAATAATTCTGCAGGCTCTTACATTTATGTGCAGTCAGTTTGCCTACACCTTTCCCCCCAAGGTGTTTCTCTGCACTAAGTTTACGGAGGGCAGTTCCCATTCTCTTGTGTGCATGGTTAATACACTCCAGTTTCCCAATCTCAATGCCTGGGTAGGGATCTAATGTAACTTCTGCTATATATGCAGTACTGATAACATCTCTGGCCCACATCCGTTTTGCTGCTTCCTGCTCAAGCTTTTATTTGCTTGAACAACAAATCACTTTGAATTTCACTTTCACTTTCACTTTATTCACTTTGAATCATTTTAAATTGCTGGAGCTTATTCATATACAGCATATCTGTCACCATTTTCAGAACGCTAAATTTAAGACTAATTTGAATTAGCAATGGTTAGTTCATTACGTAGGCTAAACGTGGATTGTCTGATCATACTGATTCAATGCGTTAATTTACATTGATAGTGTGGTGGTATTTATTTTAAAGTTTTATATTAAAATCTTATATACGCCCAGAAAATGTATAGGATATCATTTGTATTCGTACTGGGATAGAAATAGAAGAAGTTTAATGATGCTATATAGCTGAACCCAATAACCGAGAGAATCATGCAAATTCTATTCGTTTTCCATTTTTTTTAAAACATAGTTCACAAGGCACACATTTTCAACATCTTTCTTGTACTGCAACCAGAGGGAGCGACCGGTATAAGACGTCTTACCTCACAGCATTGCCCATTGGTCATAACCCCCCTGTAGGCCTATTGTCATAGATCGGTGGTTAACATTTACACTGTGAGGAAGCCTTAGTACATTGTGACGGAAATCGCTTCGAAGGGAGAGCAGAAATGGAGTTATTAGTTATAGCAACTTTTCTTTCTTTGGTGAACACAGCATACGCAGGTAAGGATACGCAGTGTATCACGAGTTTAAAAGTTACATCATTGTTTTGGTCTGATTGGTTAGAATTAATTGTATTAACTATTCTTTAGAATATTGAAAATGGACCCACTGAAGATGAAGTTATGGAAGTAACTGTATTAATGAGAATTAGATATAAAATGATCAGAATTTTTTTGACATAATGCCTACGGTTAATAATCACCTCCACGTATGCTATGGTGCACATGGTGTGTTGTTGTGCATATGAGAAGGTAGATTGACGGAGGTGATTACTGATAACTCAGCGATACAATAGTAACATAAAAATGTAAGTGTGTACCGAATTGAATATAAGTATGATTTTAATGTAGTGTCTTAATACATTACACATAGGTTGAAATAAACGTGGAACGAAACTGGAGGTTCTAACAATATTAAACTGGAACATTACACTTTAAGACATAACGGGTTAAAAGCAAGGAGGCATATAATTCTAAACTTCCTTGATACCAGTTACCCTCAATGTTTCCGCGAAAGGAGAGGTACATTAAGTGAATTGATTTATTCCCCATAATTCTTCAGGCTGGAACGGGCAAAAGGAGTTGTCTTAACTTGCTAAAAAAGAATGACGTCACTCTAGCTATTCGATTAAAACACCACTCTGCCTTATAGGTAATAATAATAATAATAATAGCTTTATTTGTATAGCACCTTTCATACAAACAGTAGCTCAAAGTGCTTTACAGGGAAAGTAAGGCATAAAAATATATATACATATATATATACACACATATACATATATACACGCATATATATACATATACACATATAAATACATACATACATACATACATACATAGGCATAAGACAGAAAGTAAAAAAGAATAATAAAAATAAAAATCAAGAAAATACACATAACAATCATAAATTAATTAAAAGCCAAATTAAAAAGAAAGGTTTTTAGCTGCTTTTTAAAATTGTCAACTGAGTCTGCTGTTTTAATGTTTTGTGGGAGAGTATTCCAGAGTTTTGGTGCAACATAACAGAAGGCACTTTCACCACTTTTTCGTTTGGCCACAGGTACAGTGAGTAAGTCCGCTGTGGATGATCTAAGTGCTCGAGTTGGTACATATGGTGATAACATATCTTTAATATAAAAAGGTGCTAGGCCATTTAAAGCCTTATAAACAAGTAGTAGGACTTTAAAATCAATTCTAAAAGAGACTGGGAGCCAGTGCAAAGCAGCAAGGACTGGTGTAATGTGTTCCCTTTTTGGTTTTCGTTAGGACTCTGGCAGCAGCATTCTGAATAATTTGGAGTCTATTAATAGACTTCTTAGGCAGGCCAGTAAAAGTGCATTACAGTAGTCTAAGCGGCTAAAAATAAAAGCATGTACCAATCTTTCAGCATCTTGGAGAGTTAAAAAGGGTTTTACTTTGGCAATGTTTCTAAGGTGAAAGAATGCCGTCTTGGTCACCTTATCTATATGGGATTTAAAATTGAGGTCAGCATCAAAGATGATTCCCAAGTTTCTGACCTCAGATTTTGTCTGTTTGGCCAGGCTTCCTAGCTTTGTAAGCAGCCGGTCTCTTTTGACTTAGGGCCCACTAATAGTACCTCTGTCTTTTCTTCATTTAGTTTCAGCAAGTTCTTGCCCATCCATTTATTTATATCGTCTAGGCAGGCTGTAAGAACGCTCATAGCATTTGGGTCATCTGGCTCAACGGAGACATACAGCTGTGTATCGTCAGCATAACAGTGGAAATTTACATTGTGACTCTGGATGACCTTGCCTAAGGGAAGCATGTATAATAAAAATAAAAGTGGTCCTAAAATACTCCCCTGCGCTATGCCACAGCTAGCATCTCTATGCTTAGAAACATTGTCACCAAGTTGCACAAAAACTTTCTTTCTGTTACATAGGTACGGAACCAGTTTAGTACAGTACCAGAGAGACCGACCCACTTCTCAAGGCGGTGAATTAAAATATTATGGTCTATGGTGTCGAAGGCTGCACTGAAATCAAGTAAAATAAGAACTGAAATGTTGTTTCTATCGGCACTTAGCCGTAAATCATTTGCTACTTTAAGTAATGCTGTTTCAGTGCTATGATTGGCGCGGAACCCTGACTGGAAGTTTTCCAGGATATTGTTTTGAACAAGATATGAGTTTATTTGTTGAAAAACTACTTTTTCTATAATTTTGCTTAAAAATGGCAGGTTGGATATGGGTCTGTAATTGTTTAGACTGGAAGTATCTAAATTTGATTTCTTGAGTAGAGGTTTTACTAGGGCGGTCTTAAAGACATCTGGGAAAATACCCATCGTTAACGATGAATTAACAATATTAAAAGTCTCTAAACTTAGACAATCGAAAGCATCTTTGAATAATTTAGTTGGAATGGGATCTAAAGAGCATGTGGATGGTTTCATTTTTGAGACAATGTCCCGGAGTGTCGTTTCACTTATCTCAGTGAAAGTGCTCAGACATGCAGTGGGAGAGTCAATCGGAAGGTCCAGTGTGGGATTTCCACTAAGATTCACTATACCATCGCGTATTTTTATGATCTTGTCTAAAAAGAAGGATGCAAATTCTTCACATTTTTGGAGGAGTCTTGGCTAGTGATACCGGCAGTGGGTGCAGGATTCAGCAAGGTATCGATGGTTGCGAACAGTACTCTAGGATTGTTAGTATTATTAGAGATTATTTGAGAGAAGTGGGCTTGTCTCTCTTTCCGCATAGCTTTGTTGTACCCAGCAACACGCTCCTTATAAATATCGTGGTGAACCTGGAGTTTAGTTTTGCGCCATAGTCGTTCAGCTTGACGACAGTTTCTTTTCAGCTGAGAGGTAGTGCTGTTTTTCCACGGTAGAATTTGGTTACAAGAGAGTTTTTTTACTTTAATTCTAGCTACCGAATCTATGGCCTTTCTTAGTTTTTCATTAAAGTTTTTAGCAAGATCACAAACAGATGAGTTAGAAGTAGTTACAGCTAAAGAACCCATCAGAGTGTAGAAACGTGCAGTTATTGTGTCATCGATGTAGCGCTTCTTTACGAAGCGAGCTGGCACTTCCTTGGCGGTGGCCTCTAAACTGATACTGAAAAAGAATGCAACAGTGATCCGAGACAATTACATTTAAAATAGAAGAAATATCAACATCCAGACCCTTTGAGATAACTAGGTCCAGAGTATGGCCACGGTTATGTGTGGGACTAGAGACATGCTGAACCAGATTTAGGCTATTTAAGAGATTAATAAAATCAGCGGCCCTGGAGTCAGTGACATTGTCTATGTGTAAATTAAAATCACCAGTTAAGAGAACACGGTCATAGTTAATCAGAATAATGGACATGAATTCAGCAAATTCAGGTAGGAAGCTGGGGCAATGTCTAGGAGGGCGATAGAGAGTAATAACAAGGGTGGGTGATTTTGATCTGAGAGATATAGCTAGATATTCAAAGCTTTGGAAATTGCCGAAGGAGACTGCTGTACAGTTAAAACCATCCGAAAAAATTGAGGCAATACCACCACCCCTCTTTCCTTCCCTAACAGCCTGCAGGAAGTTATAGTTGGGAGGGGAGGCTTCAATGAGCTCAGCTGAACCAGCTGACAGCCAGGTTTCTGTCATTAAGATGAAGTCTAGTTTATGTTCAAGGATAAAATCATTAATGTAAAATGTCTTCTTATCTGTCAGCGACCTGATGTTTAGAAGAGCCATATTAAGTTTAACATTTTTACACATGGAGGTCGGCGCCACCGTCTTAATGGCAATTAAGTTACTCTTAACTGAACTCTTCATAGCATTATTTACAGTAGAAGACCTTATACAAGCATTCTTTGCTGAAGGAATGGAAGCTAAATTTGACCTACTAGCCGTTAGAAAACATGATGAGTAGTGATTACTTAGCCTAGTAGTAATCAAAACAGGAATTGCCTGGTCCACTAATGAAACAGCTACACGATCACGTTGTTGTGCACAGGGGGACGTGTCCTTGGTGGTACTTTTGGACGTGTCTTTGGTGGTACTTTCCGTACATGCCGAGGAGGGGGCTGTGGTGGTGACTGTTTCAGCTGGTTGGATCTTGATAGGACCGGGAGCATGGGAATGATTTGGGCGTTGCTTTTATACCAGCTTTCACCAATTCATTCATTCTGGGAGTAAAAGGGGTGGGGATAGTAGGAGCGGAGAGGAGGAAAAGCAGAAGGAGGGAAATGAAGCTTCATCTGGTTGCGGTTCAGGCCAGTCGAAGTCCGCTACACCACGGACATGGTCTGACGGGGGGGTGGAGGATGGTGCTGGCCGGACGTGGCACACCGAGTCGTCTGGCTGCCGTTCCGGCCAGGGGGTTGGGGGGGGGGTGGAGGATGGTGATGGCCGGACGTGGCACACCGAGTCCCTCTCATCTGAAGGTTGTGTTGGAGGAGCTGCCAGGCTGGCTGAGGGGGAGGCGGAGGGTGATGATGACTGGATGTCTGGTGGTGAGCACATTGTGTGCTTCTCTTGCGATATAGGAGCTGATGTCTGTATATCAGGGTTCTGCACGTCATCTGGGCTCGCAGCAAGGTCAGGAGGCAGATAGGCTTTATCTTCCACGGCCTCTGTGAGGGGTGGCATTGCAAAGGGTGACGATGTCACCCTTGAATGACTCAGCACAGTGGAGTGGCAGATGGAATATAGGACATGCGAGGTGAAAAGATTTCCCCCAGATGAATTCAGAGTAAATCCATTTTCCATGAAAAGATCTCCTCGTTCCCAGAACAGGTCAAAATTGTCAATAAAGTTCACTTTATGTGTGTGACAGGCAGCTGACAGCCATCTATTTAAACACAGTAGTCTACTGAACCTGTTTACTCCTTTTCTGAATGAGGGGAGGGGCCCACTAATGTAGGCTTCAATGTCCTGGGAGTTTAGCATGTTAAGTAACCCAGTAAAGTCCTGTTTCAGTGTTTCTGTCTGTTCTTTTGAGATATCATTTCCCCCAGTATGAATGACAATCTTTTTCACTGAATTGTGGACAGTCAGAATATCTGGGATTTTTTTTGTCATGCCATTGACCATCTCCTTAGGGAGGCAGAGTATTTTAATGTTTTTCTTACCATAGGCGTGGATAGAATTGATGGTAACATCACCAGTGATGAGGATCGCTGGCTCAGTGGCCTGCTGGTTGCTGCCTGTGGCCTGCAGCTTGCTGCTGCGGTGACGCGGTCGCTGTGGGTGCGGTCGCGGCCCTGTGTGTTGTTGTCCTCCGCGGCGTCTCGTTCTGTCCGAGCGGCGCGGTGCTGATTGAGGTGTAGCGCCAGCTGCGTCGTCTGGCTCGGTTTCCGGCTCGTGTAACAGCGGCAGGAATCTGTTTTCAAGCTGGATGGCCAACAGTGGCTGAGGGGTACTCACCACTCGCCCTCTGCTCGGCACATCAGGCAGCGCTCGCTGTTATCTGTCGAGTCCGGGCTGCAGCCACGTCCGCGGTAACATTAGCTCCTTGTTGCGCTAGCAGTTCGCTCTCTGCTGCGAGGGATGAGGTGGCCAGGAGGGCCAGCCAGTCACGGTGTTTATCTCCGGGCGTTCAGTTACTTCTCCGTGTATCACGAGTTTTCGGGGATGTTTTTCTTTTTCTTTAGTAGCTTAACTGGGGTTAGTCCGGTAGCATCAGTTGCAGCTAGCGTTAGCTTCGCTGGGGCTGGACCAGTAGCATCGCTTGCTAGCGTTAGTTTAGTTTCATCGTGAGTCCGAAAGACACACGATGAGACAGGTATTTTAACCTGCGGAGTCCACGGGATGGTGGTGTCATTGTCCTCTGAGACGAATAACTTGGTCTGCAGTAATGCGATCATTTTTAAGTGTCCAGTGCAGTCTTTGCAGGGGGCATATCCTTGGGTACTTAGCTTCCTAGCTCGGATAAGCTGGAAGCTAGGTAGCTGATTCTAAAGTTAGTGCTCCGGCCGGAGGAAAAAGAAAGGATAATTAAAGGTCCTAGGATAGGAACTAAAAACCATTAAAAACGAGATCAAATTAAAGCTAAAATGAGCAATAAAACAGCATAAAAGCAGAGTTTGCACAGAGCAGAAGAAAAAGCAGCCGCCACTGTCAATGTCAAAGATTAGGTATGTTACAATTCGGGTGCGCAGCGGCGCTCTAGATGTGCCGGTGTCTCTGCGCGAGCGATTACGAGAGATTATGCGCGTCCCCCAAAACTGCAGGCTTTTCATTGGCTGTCGTTTTTTTTCACCATATGTCTGCGATATAACGTAGTTAAAAACTCGATCCTTCGTCTTGTTTCCGAAATTTGATTAAACATTGCTCGGTTTGGTCATACGCTACGCTTCAAAGTCAGACTCGTGTTTAGTGCTTTCAAAGTTATAGATCGCAAGTTCAGGACTAAATAAAAGGTATCCAGGACGGTAATTTAACATTTTATCTTGTTTCTGGTGAAATTTCATTGAAATCTGTCAATGCGAAATGCAATATTTTTGACCCGGAATGTGAGATATCTTTGCCCAAATGCTCACTGCCTGCCGTGGTTTTTGCCGTGTGGCGGCGGGTGCGCAACATGTAATTATGTGATTCATTGATTATGTAATGTAATTTCAGATCATTCAAATTAAGATATATATCATATCTTTTTTAGAATTCTTCAATCTGTAATTACTGAAAATGTCATGCAATTATCTTTATTTTTAAGAAAGTTATGGCCATTTCTGTTATTGGATCACAGCTTTTGTTTCAAGCCCATTGAAAAGCAATGACCATAACTTCCTTAAAACTTAACATATGAGAGAGAATAATGTTAGGTTCACGAAATTCAGAAGACCTTCAAAGTGAATAGAGAACACATGCACCAAATGAGAAAACAGAACATACAACCAATTTTCAACAGAGTTTATTCAACCAAATGCATTCGGGGTTCACCGCCTCTCTGCCAGGCAAATGAACAAATCATTTCCGGAGAGAACACTTCTTATACACAATAATTAGTTTATCCTTGCTTTAGCCTCGCCACACACCAGTATTTTCCATCTCTGGGAGAACCTCGTATCTTTTGGCAAGGCACACTGCTCTGACCTCGACTGTGGCGGTTTAGCTAGCTCTCTGCAAAAACAGTCCTAAGAAACAGTACAAGTATGTGAAGTTATTCAGAAACAATTTTTAAACACAGAATTTCTCTATCAAATAAGGTATCAAATTTCATGAATTTTCATGCTCTATCTGGTGGGATAAGTTTCAGGCTCTATTTATAACATTTCAAAATGTTGTAACATACCTACTATATAAATGTCTGTCTTCTCCTTACTTACCCCCTTATCCCCTCCCCATACAAAAAACAATGCCCCATCTAATTCCCTAATTATTCCCCCTCTGACACCTCCCCCCAATAAAATGTGACACAGAACATATGAGTGACAGGTGACAGGACACATACAAGGGGAAGGGGAGGTGGTGACACACACACATACACACAAGGGGGAATAGATACAGACAACTGCATGTAGGGGAAAGGGGCCACAGTGCTGCAATATAAATATATATATATGTCCAATTTTGTTACAGTTTGAACCACCTCACTATTTGCATGCCATTATAAGGGGATTCATAAAATACAAACAGAAAGATCTAACACTCGCTCCACCGTGGTAAAAGGCAGACGGGATATTACCGTTATTTTCTGATTCAATGTAAAAATGTGCGGGCTCACTTTTGTGCAGCTGAATTGAAGCATGGCAGGCAACAACTCATGTGACAATCTGACACATGATATTTACATGTGCAGGTTCCCATTCCTTTTGGTACTTCATCACGCTGACTGCCGGACCGAGCCCTTTCCCAGAGATAATGCTTCTGGGCATGGTGGATGATGTCTTGGTGGAGTACTACGACAGCGTGGACAGGGTGTTGGTGTCAAGGCGGCACTGGCATCAAGACGGGAACGTGCCTGAGGCAGAGCTCAAGCGCAGGGCCATCCCATACAACATTCACAGCTTCAGAAATAAACTATATCGAATGATGAGCCATTTTAATAACAGTGCAGGTAAGTGCACAACAGCGTGATCATGCAGGGGGAAGATCATTATATTAGGAGCACCAACATCATTATGAGGTTATGAACTCTTCTGAAACACCCCATAGACCGCTATTAGCCGGTTTCCCATTTTCGGGCCAAAGATGTGCGAGCTAGTGCATGCCAGTGCCAAGTGCTTTTCCACACCCACTTCTCGTCTGGGCTGTGTCTGGGTCTTCTCTAGGCCCCTGGATAGAGCTTTTGGCCCCCCGATCCACGTTGAGCCAAATAATTCTACTGTCAGTAAATCAAGGGACAGAAGAGGCTCTTATGAATCTGTCAGTATGAGTACATGGGCCTCCACACTCTGAGGGTAGACAAGCTGCCATTATGATGACACTGATCAGCACACACAAAACACACCTGTTCTTCTGTTCTTTACATACTGTCCACTCAAAATCCAAATCTTATAATGTGATTACACATTACACAGGCCTAACAGTATGCATAACCATGCAAGACATTTTAGATCTATATTCTGAAATTATGTTGATTGATTTGTACATTACACATATTGACCCTCTCACATATGCTGGTATTTCAAGACTAGGCCTCCAAAAATATAGATCAAAACTACCATCACATGCAGCTCTGTGCCTCCTTGCTTATTCTAGGACTCCAGACATACCAAAGAATTGCTGGGTGTGAGCTGGATGATGACGGAACCGAGAGATTCCACGCAAAAGACGCTTACAATGGGAAGGATGTGCTGCTCTTCCACCCAAATTCTTACACCTGGAGCTGTCTCGTGCCAGAAATGGATAATGACGAACACTGGCTGATGCAGTTCTCCAAGGGGGCATGGCATGAGCTGTACGGACCTGTGTGCATAAGCGGTTTGAAGACCTACCTTCATCAGGACATGAATGTACTGAAAAGAAGAGGTACGACACACAGGTCTTGCATCAGGCCTTCTGGTCTCTGTTTACTTACAGGAAGGAGGCCATCATATGCAGAGGCTCAAAAGCACCATGAATCCACTTCGGGTGGTGTTTTATTCACCATTGTCTGACTGTTAAACGAATGTATGCAATTTAAAAAAATAATTCTTGCCTTTATTATTAAGAACAAAATAACAAACCCTGCTTTGAAGAATTGTGAAGTGTCTTATTGCAGAATTGGCTTTGAGCAGTAAAACTCACAATGGCTTCAGGTCTCAGGGCATAAACTGAAGCTTGACCCGTTGAGACTTTTCCATTAGCATGATGTAGATTAGCGGTTGAACCTCTATAGTTTTCTCAAATTCATGAGCGACTGTGATGTCATTCCCCCCAGTGCGTCCCAGGCTCAGAGTTTTGCAGAAACTAGTTGGGGGTGCTGGTGGGGCTGAGGTGACGTGCCTGGCCACGGGATTCTACCCACGACACATCGAGCTGACCCTGCAGAGGGATGGCCGGCCAATCCCGGACCAGGACATGACCATCGGTGATACTCTGCCCAATGGGGATGGGACGTATCAGCTGAGGCGCAGCCTGAGTGTCAGCGCCGAGGAGCCGAGCCAGAGACACGTCTACACCTGCACCATCAGACACGTCAGCGTGGACAACAAGCTGGACATCACCTGGGGTAGGATACTCTGGACACTGCAGAAAAAACATCATGATTTTACTTCAGAACTTTCTCTTACTCTTTCGTAAGAGTATCTTCATGATAAGTATGTTAAATATTATTGTTCTCATAATAAGAAAGAAGCTTATGCAGTGTCCAATTTTTCAGATCAATCCATATATACCTTCATAACATTTACATTTACATGTAGGAACAATCATAGTTTGCGCACAAGATCAGTGCAGTAATACAGGGATAGACATCGATATAGGCAGCTGCATACCATACCTGTATCACTGGGGTGTCATGGTTTTACCTTGTTCAGCCGCTGGAGGGCGCTTGACCATGTGATAGTCTGTTCCCTTTGTTTTGTATGAGGAATCATTGTCATTGTCATTTCCCTTATATGGTCTTTTGTCGGGGTATTTCCCAGTCATGGCCAGCTGTGGATTATCAGTGTTTATTCCGCCTACTATTTAAGGGCTGCGTTTTCATATCACAAACGCTTCTGTGTAAACCATTGTTATGCTCTAGCCGGTACTAGAACTAAGGTATTAGTTTTCCACTTGGTGGTCTCTCAGTTAAAGAGAGAAGGTACTATTTAGGATCTCATTTAAAAGGGTTAGCGCAGGGGTCGGCAACCTGCGGCTCCGGAGCCGCATGCGGCTCTTTCATCCTTATGCTGCGGCTCCGCGTGGCTTGGGAAAAAAAATTATAAGTATCCAATTGAAGTGTATTTTATTTGTAGTTCTAAATTTCCTCGCGCATGAAAATCCGAGGAGCGCAAGTATTTTTCGTTGCACCCCCCGTCGACAGAAAATGGGGCGCCGTTTACGTTGCTCGCGGCTCCCAGTGTTTTCTTTTCTGTGGAAACCGGGTCCAAATGGCTCTTTGAGTGTTGCCGGTTGCCGACCCCTGGGTTAGCGTTACCACTCTGTGGTTGCCGTTCTAGGAGGATTATTTCCTTCCTAGCTTTGGTTATTGCTCGTCACTCCGGTGGCATTTCCTTTTCGAGATTCATTCTTTTGTTTTTGGGTTAAAAAACTCCCAGAGCTAAAGTCTCTAAAATCATTTAAGTTTCTTACATCTTCGTTGAAGAGTCTACAACCTTTGGGTTGTTTTGTTTTATTATTATTTTCCGTGGACTTTATGCCCGGAGTTTCTTTTCTTTGTCCATCCATTTTCCCCTGCTCCCTTATCTGTTCGCAGACTTAGTGGCTGACTACTTGTAGTTAGCTTTTAGATATTCGTGACATCTGGAAGTGGCTCTTCCATCCTCGACCCACACTACAGTACACAGAAGCCAACTATGACAGAGCCAGCAAAAACTACGAATATCGAGCTAACTGTGGCTACGCAACAAACATTGCTAGCTGGTCAAGCGGAGGCCATCCGGCAACTGTAAAAAAAATTAAGATAGAAGCGAAAGCCTACAGATCAGAGTAAAAGGGAACCACCGCATCACCGGGCGATTAAGACAGAGTACAACGACATTAAGTTACACTGTTCCTGTAAAGCTGGGTAGGTCTCTATTCACTATTACAATCATTAAAAAGCCAAAGCAGTAGGCCTATATAACGTTACATTCAGTAGTAAGTTAGCTAGCATTAGCTAACTAACGTAACATTAGTCGCCTATAGTGTGCTGTAACGACATTACTCTGTTTAACTTGCACCTTATCCTCTAGCTAGCTAGCCAACCAGATCTCTCATGAACTTACTAAATCAGCTTGCTTGCTAGCTCGCTGGTTAACTATTTTCGCAGCCCAACTACCTAACTAGCAAGCTATTTAGTGCTAGCTAGTAATGAGCCTAGCTCACTTGACAATGGCCTGATCTTAAACACGGTAGCTAGCTAGCTAGCCAACGTGAAGCAGATATCTCAAGTTTAGCGTACACGGTGATGTCACCGACATATAAATTCGCTATTGACCAGTATAACGTAATACTGTTTACTAACGCGATGTGGAAGTCGGTATTAACAAGGCATAGCTTGGCATCTGCCGCGGCGAGACTTCACAAAGCCTCAAACTTGCAGTAAAATATTTGCGCTGTCGTAATTATTATATATATAGGCTATGATTAAAAAAACAATTCGCTTGGACGAATGGAGATTCGCCAGGTGTTTCGGGCATTTCAGTTACGAAAGGATTGGAATTAGGCAAGTTTAGGACCGTTTCGTGTATACGCGAGCAATTCAGCTTACACTTTTCAGGGTTTTATTTAGGTTTTATAAAGGGAAAAAAACGTATATCTCCTTCAAACCTGTCTGGGTAACGAGTGTCACTGTTACACTTGCCCCAGGCACAACGTTTAACCATAATTTGCTAAAAATCCGCAAAACCAGCTCGAAAATGAAGAAAATGTCTAATTTTTGCGTGTAATTCAATGGAAGGCAGGAAAACAATGTCGGAGGAACTGTAGGAGTATGTAAAACACGCCGCTGTGATTGGCCAGTTTGTGTTTTGGGGCGTGGTTTAGCGAAGGGTCAATTGTACTGCATTTGATTTGCCCATTTCTGATCACAAGTTTGTATCTTTTAATATCAACCTAAAATAACCTCAAACAAATCTGTCACGTCCCATCTCATTTCGTAACATTAAGAATATTGATTTAACTGCTCTATCCAGTGGAATCGATAACCTCCCAAGCATAGAAAATGTATCCACTCCTGACGAACTGGTCTCATTCTACAATGATGAACTCCATAGTCTTTTAAATACCCATGCACCGTTAAAAACCCGCTCTGTCTCCTTTACCCATTCTGCACCGTGGTTTACACCTGAGCTACGCCAGTTTAAAGCTAAAGGTCGCCACCTGGAATGCCTCTATGCAAAAACTGGTCTTGTTGTTCACAAAGATATGTATAACAGTCACATACTGAACTACAAAGATGCTCTCTCCACTGCAAAATGTACATACTATGCTAACTTAATTAGGTCAGGTGAAGGGAACACAAGACCCCTGTTTTCCACGGTTAGGACTATCCTACGGCCCCCAGACACTCTTGCTCCTCATATGTATTCTGTTGCTCAGTGTAACAATTTTATGACCTTTTTTTAATGCCAAGATTGAAAATATCCATCAACAATTGACCTCTTCTATCAATACTACATACAGTTCACCCCTTCTGTCTTCTGATGTTTCTGTGTTTCCCTCCCTATCTAGTTTTGAACTTCCAACTGTGGGTGAAATATCTGGTCTCATCCGTAAATCTAAATCATCTACCTGTCAGCTAGACCCCCTCCCTGCTCACCTAGTAAAAGTCTGTCTATCTTCCCTGTCCACTCTAATCACTGATATCATACACTCCTCCCTTACCTCTGGTCTTGTTCCCTCATCTCTCAAAACAGCTGCAATAACTCCTATACTCAAGAAACCTGGTGCAGACCCCAACAATATGAATAATTTTCGTCCTATTTCAAATTTACCATTTCTCTCCAAGATACTTGAAAAAGCAGTTGCAGCCCAGGTACACGCCCACTTGACCAACAACAACCTGTTTGAGCAATTCCAGTCTGGTTTTCGCTCTTTTCACAGTACTGAGACAGCTATGGTGAAAATCACAAATGACCTATTAATGGCAGCTGATTCTGGGCTCTTAACCATACTTGTGCTTCTCGATCTGTCTGCAGCCTTTGATACCATCTCACGTAACATCCTCCTAGATAGATTCGATTCCATTGGAATCACTGGCACCCCCTATGACTGGTTTACATCATACCTCTCTGGCCGCACTCAGTTTGTCCAGCTCAAAAATCTAAGATCGCAGCCCACTCCAGTCACCACCGGTGTTCCACAGGGATCTGTTTTGGGCCCCCTCCTATTCATAATCTACCTCCTACCCCTTGGCAATATTTTCAGGAAATTTGGACTTCAATTTCACTGCTACGCGGATGACACCCAGCTCTACCTATCCATGTAGCCAAATTCTGCCCTCCCACCCACTTCCCTCTCCTACTGTTTGCTGGAAATCGAATCCTGGTTCTCCATCAACTTCCTAAAACTTAACAGTGATAAAACAGAGGTTCTCCTCGTTGGCACTAAATCCACCTTGGATAAACCTCACAGCTTATCCCTTACCAAGGCTTACAGTGTCCCTCCCAACCTACTCCGGGCCATAGGGACCATGTACACGGGAACAAGAGCCAAGGTAGTAACCCCAGATGGCAATAGCGAGGCAAGCGGGGGTGCTGCAAGGGGACACCCTCGCCCCCTTCCTCTTCATTATAGTCTTGGACTACGCACTTAGGCAAGCTATCAGTGGACGGGAGCAGGAACTCGGCTTCACTATTACACCTCAGAGGTCTAGACGAGTCCCTGCTGTAGTCCTAACGGACCTGGACTATGCAGATGACATCAGCCTGATATCTGACCGTGTGGAGCAGGCACAGGAGCTCTTGACCAGAGTGGAGACAGAGTGTGCCAAGGTTGGTCTTAGGCTAAATGCAAAGAAAACCAAGGTAATCACCTACAACATCCTCCCGGACCATCCACCTCTAATGACAACAGGGGGCACTGCTCCCAATGACTTCAAATACCTGGGCTCATGGGTCAACTCATCAGAGCAAGACCTTAAAGTGAGGAAGGCGCTTGCATGGAAGGCTCTGAACGGCATGGCCAGTGTATGGAACTCCAACCTCCCCCGAAACATCAAGCTAAGCTTCTTCTATGCGACCGTGGAGTCCGTTCTCCTATACGGCTGTGAGAGCTGGACCCTGAAGCCCACCCTACAGAAGTCTCTGGATGGGTGCTACACCAGAAAGCTGCGTGTAGTACTAAACATCAACCAGATGTGATGGCACGGCCGTGTCCAGACGCCGTCGTGGTAGCTCCGCGGAGATTGTGTGTTTTTTTTGTTTTTATGGTTGTTTTTAATATCTTTCTTTGCGCAAATACATCGGCACTAATAACATACGGACGCAGCACACTTTGGGACATAAACCTTTCCGCACAACAAAGGGTTTTGTCCACTTTTTCCTTCGATCCAGCGTGGCCGGCAGAGATTGTACGAGCGAGCCACAACAACAACAGTGGAGACGCATCTACGGGGAGACGAAGGAGAAAACATCGGGGGAAACGGAGCGGAATTCGGAACAGACTGAGAGTTCAAGCCCACCGTCCACCTCTGCCCAGCATTCTTCTTGCTAACGTCCAGTCTCTGGAAAATAAGTTGGATGATGTTAGGGCGAGGATTAGATTCCAACGGGACATGAGGGATTGTAACATCTTTTGTCTGACGGAAACATGGCTGACCCCGCTGGTGCCGGATCGAGCTATATGCCCAACCGAGTCCTTCTCTGTCTTCCGTGCGGATAGAACGGAAGAGTCCGGCAAATCTAAGGGTGGAGGGTTTGCTTCATGATCAACAACAAGTGGTGCAACCCCAAGGACATTAAGACTCTTTCTCGTTCCTGCTCGCCGAACCTGGAACATCTGACGATCTCATGCCGTCCATTCTACCTTCCCCGGGAGTTCAGCTCGGTCATCACCACAGCCGTCTACATACCACCACATGCGGACACAGACGTAGCACTATCGGACCTACAGGATGTGTTATGTCGGCATCAGAACAAGCATCCCGACGCGGCTATGGTGGTGGCTGGGGACTTTAATAGGGCGAACCTAAAGAAAGTCATGCCGAACTTTCACCAGCACATTACGTGTGCTACCAGAGGGGAAAGAACGTTGGACCACTGCTATACGCCGTTCAAGAGAGGCTACAAGGCTGTCTCTCTACCTCCGTTCGGCAAATCAGACCATGCCGCCATTTTCCTGCTGCCGGAGTATAAACAAAGGATAGCACGGGAAGAGGTAGTGACGAGGGACATAAAGCGGTGGTCTGACCATTCAGAGGCTGAGCTACAGGACGCTCTGTGTGACGTCGACTGGGACATGTTCCAATCCAGTTCCAGGGACGTCAGCGAGTTTACGGAAGTAGTAACGAGCTTCATAGCAACGCTAGTGGACACCATCGTCCCCACGGTAAAAGTTAGGTCTTTTCCCTACCAAAACCGTGGGTTGATAAATCCATCCGCGACGCTTTGAATGCCCGCCCTGCTGCCTATAACTCCGGTCTTGTATCCGGCAACATGGATGAGCACAAGGCAGCGTCCTATGGACTGAGAAGGGCGGTGAAGGAGGCCAAGAGGAGGTACAGAGACAGAGTGGAGTTGCAGATGGAGCAGCGCGACACCAGACGCCTATGGCAGGGGCTACGGACTATAACAGACTACCAGGGCAGACCCCCCGCAATGGTGAGTGCCGACGCATCCCTAGCGGACGACCTGAACTCATTTTATGCACGGTTTGAGGCTAGCAACAACAGCGCTAGCTCGCCGGCAAACAACAACACTGCTAGCATAGCCGAAGTGAGTTCTACCGCTGGGGACGTACACACGCTCTCGGTGACCGAGCACAGTGTGAGGAGGGCTCTAACGAGGGTGAACACCAGGAAAGCTGCTGGTCCAGATAGCATATCTGGGCGAGTACTGAAGACCTGTGCTAACCAGCTAGCTCCAGTGTTCACCACTATATTCAACATCTCCCTGGCTGAGTCTGTGGTCCCCGCCTGCTTCAAGAGATCCACTATTGTCCCTGTGCCCAAGAATGCTTCTCCAGCATGCCTGAATGACTATCGACCAGTGGCCCTCACCTCGGTGGTCATGAAATGCTTCGAGAGGCTGATTAAGGAATACATCTGCGCCTTCCTCCCTTGCTCCATGGACCCGCTGCAGTTTGCTTATCGTCCAAACAGATCCACGGATGATGCTGTCTCCCAGGTACTGCATACCACACTCATCTGGACAGCCGGAAGGGGGCTACGTGAGACTGCTGTTCATTGATTATAGTTCAGCTTTCAACACCATAGTCCCCACCAGACTGGCTGGCAAGTTGATTGAGCTGGGACTGAACACCCCCTGTGTGCCTGGATCCTGGACTTCCTGACCGCCAGGCCCCAGGTGGTCAGGGTGGGCAGACACACCTCCAACCCCTCACCCTGAACACAGGATCCCCCCAGGGTTGCGTCCTCAGCCCCTACTGTACTCCCTGTACACATGACTGTGTGGCCAGGTCCAGCTCCAACTCCATCATCAAGTTTGCGGATGACACAGTGGTGGTGGGCCTGATCTCCAACAACGACGAGAAGGCCTACCTGGAGGAAGTTGCTGATCTGTCACTCTGGTGCCAAGACAACAGCCTCCTCCTGAATATCACAAAAACTAAGGAGCTGATTGTGGACTTTAGGAGGACACAACAACAGAGGATGTACTCACCATTGGGGATTAATGGGACCACTGTGGAGAGGGTGAGCAGGTATAAATACCTGGGAGTCCACATCACAGAGGATCTCACATGGACAGCACACACTGACACTCTGGTGAGAAAGGCGAGGCAGCGCCTTTACCACCTCAGGCAGCAGAGGAAATTTAAAGTCTCCCGGAGGATCCTTCAGTCCTTCTACTCTGGAGCTGTAGAGACAAGGCCGAAACGACCATATATATTGGGGGGGACACATCCCCCCCAATATTCAGATATGCTCAAAATGTCCCCCCCAATATATAGCCTAGCTGATATAAAAAATATAAATAAATTGATTTGGTCCCCCCCAATGTTGACTCCATGGTTACGGCCTTGTGTAGAGAGCATCCTGACCGGAAGCATCACTGCCTGGTTTGGCAACAGCTCTGCTCAGGACAGGAAGGCTCTGCAGAGAGTAGTGCGTAGACCCTGCAGGACTTATACACCAGGAGGTGCAGAACCAGAGTCTGCAGGATCATGAAGGATCCTCACCACCCCAACAACGGACTGTTTCAGCTGCTGCGGTCAGGCAAGCGCCTCCGTAGTCACGCTGCCAAAACAGAGAGACTGAGACTGAGTTTCTTCCCTCAGGCCATCAGGACTGTGAACTCTGACCTCACCAGGGCCCCCACCAAGACACACACACTGCCCCTCTTATGCACACCCACACACACACACACTTAATGACTACACATAATTTATAGTAGGTTTCCCCTCCATTTCCAAGTGCTCTTACTGTATATATTGTGTTGTTTTTTATATAAGAGCTCTTGCTGTAATTATTGTAATAATTATATATATTGTGTTGCTGTAATTATTGTAATAATTCAATTCTATTGTCTTTTACTGTAAATACTGTGTACTGTTGCCCTTTTGCACTTTTTCGTTGAGCATTGCCACTTGTTACGTGTGTGTATGTGACAAATAAAAAATCTTGAATCTTGAATCTTGAATCAGAACGAGCACGTTACCAACAAGCATCTGTATGGGGGGCTACCAAGGCTGAGTGAGAAAGTAGCAGTCAGAAGAATGAGACTGGCCGGTCATTGCCAGAGACAAATAAAAAATCTTGAATCTTGAATCAGAACGAGCACGTTACCAACAAGCATCTGTATGGGGGGCTACCAAGGCTGAGTGAGAAAGTAGCAGTCAGAAGAATGAGACTGGCCGGTCATTGCCAGAGACAAATAAAAAATCTTGAATCTTGAATCTTGAATCAGAACGAGACGCTTCTCACCCCAACCATGGACTGTTCATCCCCCTACGTGGCACTCGCTTTGGGGCACGCTACCGCAGCCTCCCAGGCAGAACCAACAGGACTAAGAACAGCTTCTTCCCCTCAGCTGTCAGACTGCTGAACTCCACACCACCTCACAGGGCACAGTCCACATCCATAGCATAGTCTACCTGTAATATTGTATATTGTAATCATGTATATAACTCCCATATCTCATGTATCTACCTTATAGTGTATATAATCCACCTATAGTATCAGTAGTACTGTATCTCATGTATATGTATGTATATATGTATATATCTCATGCTCTCATGTGTATATTATGTACTACCCTATAGCACCTTTACCTATTTATTCCACTCATCCAACTCTGTATACCCTGCATAGTGTATATTAGAGTGTACTTACTATTGCACTTACTGTCTATACTGTATAGTTGTACATAACTGCTATTTGCACTTCTGGTTAGACCCTCCTTAATTTCGTTGTTTTGTGTTTGCACTGGCAATGACAATAAAGTGAATCTAATCTAATCTAATCTAATCTCTCTGAACTCCTTCTTACATACACTCCCTCCCGTAGCCTCAGATCCTCCTCTGCCAGACAACTTGTCACACCTTCTGCCCGCTTGACCACTATGGGATCTAGAGCCTTCAGCCGTTCTGCACCCTGCCTCTGGAACTCTCTGCCACCTAACATTCGAAATATTGGCACTCTCTCCACTTTCAAATCCAGTCTCAAAACACACCTCTTCACTTTGGCATATTTGGTTTGACCTGTTATATATTGTTGTTTATCTGTTACTCTGATTTTGCCTTGTTAATTTTATAATGTTTTGACATGTTGTTTTTACTATGTTTTGTAAGGTGTCCTTGAGAGCCTTGAAAGGCGCCCATAAATAAAATGTATTATTATTATTATTATTATTAGAGAGGGTTTTTTAAGGAGGGGGACGACATGGGCGCTTTTGAGGGAAGAGGGGACAGAGCCAGTGGAAAGAGAGGAGTTGATAACATTGGAGACAAAGGGGAGGATGTCCATAGCAATGGACTGGAAGACGGGGGAAGTAATGGGATCGAGAGGGCAGGTGGTGGGACAGTGGGAGTGAACAAGTTGATGGATGTCCGAGTCAGGGAGGGGCAAGAAGGAGGACAGAGGGGTAAGAGGTTTAGGTAGCGAGGTGGGTGAGGGAGGGTTGGATGAGGGAGAGGATGGGGGGAAGGAGTTGCGAATGTCATCGACCTTCTCACGAAAGAAGGATGCAAAGTCAACCGCGGTTAGAGAGGAGGGAGGTGGTGGAGGAGGAGGAGTGAGGAGAGAGGAGAACGTAGAGTAGAGTTTACGAGGATTAGAAGCAGAAGATTGAATCTTGGAAAGGAAAAATGCAGATTTAGCAGAGATTTAGCCCATTAATGCCCGGATTTTTCCCAGAGATTTCTTGCATATAATCATGTGTACATCCTTGCATATGAACATGTTCTGCAGTTTTTTTGCTATTTTAAATGGTATTTTTCAAGTAATGATGATTTGAATGTACGGCCACATACCTTGTAAGGACCCCTATGCAATGTTAGTGTATTTTGTTCAAGATTGATAGTGAAAATGAGAATCTTAGGCACATTGTGTCTTTGATGAATGACAACTTTGTTATAAAGTAACATATATATAATATGAAATCATATTTAAGAAGCCAACTGTAACTTTTCTCAAAAAAACATTGAAAATAACATGGATAAACTGAATTCCAGTCATAAAACGTCTAATTTTATGGAACATAACTCATATCAGAGGGCCGATCCTGTTAAAAATTAAATACCAATATTTTTAAACATTAGAAAACCATTTAAAAAATATGAAACATCCCTTAATTAATCTTTTTTGTTTTAAATATATCAAATACCTTTGTTCTAAAAACAGACAGAACACTGCCATTTTAATCAAACTGATCATATTCATGTTTTTCATATTTTTTCATGTATTCTAATCATGTGGTGTGCCAAAACAAAATCAGAAATGCATAAACTATTATAAAAAGCCAACAACTGGGCCATTAGATCAGCCATTTGAACATGTACATCGTTGTAACACATTCTGTCTAATTTCTTACATCCTCCTTTTAACAATTATTCAAATTCAGTACAAATGTCCTGTGTTAAGTGACTTTTTAAGAACTTTCTCAGTTCCCAGTGTGGAAACCCTTGAAACATTCAACGTGCAATGGAACATCGCATTTCTCGCATGCAATAGCAGTGCGCCCGTCACACCTTCGGCACCTCTGGTACTTTGTATAGTGTTTGCTGTTGTCGAATCTCACAGCATCAATGATCTGCAGTGCAAAACTTGACTTTCTGCCATGCCCACGTGGCTTTTGCCCATGGCGTTGCAGAAGACTTTGGGCAACTAGACTAATAATACCAACTGTTGACCATTGCACTGTTCATTGCTCAGCTGAAGATTGGCCACCACTACTTTTTTGATCGGATGCTGATCCTGTAACGTGCCACACCTTAGTAAATCAACACCTCCCATATGCATGTTATAGTGGCTAATACATGTTGGCTGGGGTGGGACTTCCATGGTATGTTTCTTTTTGTTCCATCTTTTAACACTGACCATTGACTCTGGTGTTTTTCCCATGTTTGTCACGACAGTAACCACACTGTTGTCATTCCATCTGACAAAAAATGTTCATTTTTCAACAAGGGATTCATATTCTCCTGCCTTCTTTGTCTTGAAACCCAGAGATGGTGTCAGCGGAGCACCAAAGAGATGGTTTTCACGGACTGTGCCACAGCTTCCCTAGCCCCTCTTGCACATCTCATCAATTAATGACAAACTTGTAAAGAGATTATCGTGGTAAAATTTGCATCCAGGTGGGACATTGGCTCTCTCAGCCAAGCTAAGAACAGCACTCGGTCCTTGACCCAGTCCAGTTCCAGTCAGCCATGTGTAGTCCCCTGCATATGGCTCCATCTGATAGACAAAGCCAGGTGATGATGCAAGACTCCATATCTTGTACCCAAAGCATATTGGCTTTCCCTTGATAAACTGCTTACATCCATGTCTGCCGAAGTACTCGATCATCATCTCATCCACAGACAGATGTTGCACAATTGGCACTTCTTTGTTGACTTTATTGAGCTCCTCAAAAATTGGACATACCTTGAAGAAAGGGTTATCTGTAATTAACAGAAGCCATGATGTCATCGAACCTGTTTCTGCGCATGGCTGCTTTTATTCTGGGATTGGAGAGATCTTCATCTTCTGACCAGAGAAACGCCGACGTGGATCAGGGTTGTAACCAGAGGTCAAAAGTATGCCATAGAATGTGAGCAGCTCATCTTCCCCCAGATTGAGTGAGCCTTTACCTTTCTGTGTGGAATACATATTTGACATTCCAACGTTAATATCACGCAGAGCTTTAGGGTAAAATGTGAGAAAAATCTCTGCAGGATCATTTGAGGTTACAATAGGGTTCATTGTTTTAGGTTTAAAGGGAGGAATGTGACAACCTCTAAACTTCTTCTTTGGTACTGTGAATTTCCGGTCTTTGTTTTTGGCTGCTTGTAATGTGCACTTTTTTTGGTTGGTGGACTGTATTCATCATTGTCTGCAGCGTGGACTATCTCTTCTGACTGTGTAACCACATTATCTTCAGTGGCATGAGAGTCTGCATCGGTATCTGGCTCTGTAGTATGTGCCTCATCAGTAGCTGGCTCTGTATGTACTTCATCAGTACCTGGAACTAAAGGCAATAAAACCTCAATGGCAGAGGTGGAACCTTGTCCCTTGAGCAACCTTGATGGTAGGCGTCTGTAATCACCAGTTGTTTCATTGTCAGAGTCATCACTGTCACAGTCTGTGTCAAGAGCATTTTTCTCAGAGTCTGGCACAACTGTGATAGTCTGTTGGGGATCATCATCGTAAAGGATTCTCAAAACATCTGCTAAAGTAAAAGTAAGTAATATATAATTAGTGAAAAATAATGTTTTTATTTCTACATTATTTACTTGTCTGCTCATATCTATACTATATAAACTAGCCATTATACTGTATAGGCCTACTACTTTCCTTGATACAGTATGCCTCATTAACACATTGACTATGTACTTACAAGGGATTTGCCCACCGGCCACTTTAGCTGCCGGGTGCATTTCAGAGTAAATATACAAAAAACGAATCTAATCTAATTTAGCTAAAATGTCTTTATGTTGGCTGTTACTAGAGATGTTGCTTAATAGGAAGCTACAAAAATATCAACAAAAAATACTTGTTAACTACTTACATTTTACCTTAGTTTTGGGAGCTTCACCTCTGCTATGCCTCACAGAAATTGCAGCAGGAAGTAAACACCACCACATAACAGGAAGGAACTTGATTAAAACTTTTCCTAAAGTTGTCTACTTGCATGCCAGTTGTTTTTAAAGCATGTATAGTCATCCAAAAAATATTCACAGATGGAAAAAGAGTGGTAGAGACTTCGGCAACTTTAGTTACCCGCGGGGATAAATGGGCTGTCATAAATGTTATCTAAGGATTTGGGGAAAATGTTGAAAGAGTTTCACTTGTTATTTTTCTTGTATTCGAAAATTTAGCGAAAGAAACCAATTTTGGCGATGGTTTTGTATTGAGAATCTTACCCAAGATGCAATATCAGATCTCTCCTCTATGAAAAGAACTCAGAGGTTGCTGGTTCAATTCCCAGGTGGAGCACTTATTATGGTTGAAGGAGAGAACTGGGACACCACGTTTGCATTTAGTAGCTTTTTGCTTTATTGCTTTATATAGCCATGACACCCACATGAGTTTATGGCTCCACCCCCTACCGCATGCGTAGCAACCACATGGTCCAGCCTTACCGTAGATGCTGCAGTAGACGGACATAACATTTCTCCCCCCTTCCGAGGAAAATAACTTGCACAGAGATACACTGCACAGAGAACAACCATGAGACATTGAACAGTGTGTACTGAAGCATGTGCAGAGAAAGTTTACCACTGAACAGTAATCAAGATACAACGGTAGGCTACACTAAGACATGCGAGCCAGTGATACCGTACATGAATCAACCAACACAATGAACAGTATTTTTTTTAAACATTCAAGAGTGAAACTCAGTGACAAATCCCTGAAACGGTCAGGCCGGGAGCGAACTCGCACCGGCCGTGAATGAGGCACTTCTGCAGGAGGCTGCATGTCAGGGGCTCCAACCCCTGTGGTGGGCGGCAGGGAAGCTGATGCATCCAGCCACTCTGCGGAGAAGGCTGGGGGGTTAGGCACCTTGCAGAGATGGCTTACGTGCCACCTGGAACCATCAGTAAGGCGGAACATGGCAGGCCCGATTGACTGTGGATCTGTATAGGTGATGACCAAAAGTAGCTGAGCTTGTGATCACGATGGAGTCGTCTAATTCTGACCCAGTCTGAGGTGGCAAAGTTGGGCGCTTTCACCCTCCTGTACGTGTCATAGCTCTGTTTCATCCGCCACTGGCGAGAGGAGACCGTGCTGTGAGCAGAAGCAGGGGAGGCAGGAGCTGTGTGAGGTCGGAGCCTGTCCAGGGGAAGCTGTAGCTCCTGGCCTAGCATGAGGGATGCTGGTGAGCAACCAGTGGGGGTGTGCTTTGTAGCCCTATAGTACAACAGCGTTTGAAGCACAGCAGTGGAGAACTGGCAGCCATCTGCAAGGTGAGCTCTGATTTAAGAACACATGCCTGGATTCAGTGTAAGAGAGGAATAATGTATATATGTGTGTGTGTTAACTCCACTGGCATTTCAAAGATTCATACATAATTCTTATGGCAATAATAATTAATGATATGTTTTACATCTAGACATACTCAAATGTGCTATATGACTACATATGTATATTTTGTTATGTTTTGCAACGTTTGTTTTTGTATTTTATTAATTTCTCATTATTACGTTTCATTCACGTCTGTTTCCCCGTCTGTCTGTGTTCCTTGTTTTTCGAGAATCCACTCCTCGTCTTTGTTATTGCACTATTCGGGTGATTTCCACTTTACAGGTTTTCTGCTTTATTTTCCTGTCTCGTTTACTTCCTTCTTTCTTTCTAACATTCTGTATATATTAGTTAGATGTATATAGTACTCATCTACTAACATTAGGGATTTAGATTAAGTTACTAACATTACTAATTACTAATTATCTCACGCTTCTATCTACTGCTATCATTCTCTCTCGTTATCCTATCCCTGTACGCTTCTCTCTTTTAGCTTTACCTGCATGCAGATCCTTTCCTTTGCTCTCCTCCCCTTCGAACTGTGCACGTGTCTACCTGCTATTCCAGGTCGTTTTATTTCTGTGTGTTTATGTGCTTCCCAGTCCGTGTCTTTTGTCTCCCCTCCTTATCGTATTAGTGATCCCTATCGTTCTCACTTGTGTTCTTGCCCTTCTTCCCTCCCAGTCACACCTGATTCCTATTGTGTTTCCCAGTTATGCAGTAGACGGACATAACTGCACTGCCATTGCACCCTTGAGCAAGGTCCTTAACCTGAATTGCTTCAGTAAAATATTCAGCTGTATAAATGAATTGCATGTAAAGAAATGTAATCTGTGTAAGTTGCTCTGGTTAAGAGCGTCTGCTAAATGGCTAAAATGTAAATCTAAATGGAATGTTCTTCCTACAGAGTCTCAGCCGGGGCCGAACGTTGCACTCATATTAGGAGCATCGCTCACACCTCTGATCGCTGTTCTGCTCATCGTCGTCATTGGCGTCCTCACCTGGAGGCGACGGCGAAGCCGCGAGCCAGGATGCCACAGCGCTACGAAAAACGAAGAGGAGATGGAGAGGATCAATGCTGCTGCGGGGGCAGACAGAGATGGGGAAGGAGGTGTAGAGAGGGAGGGAATGGAGAGGGTGAGCGCAAGTTAGAACCATGACCTGCAAACGCTCGCGTCAGGCGACGTCAGGGCAACACCCACAGCGGGTCTTTACAGATTTATAAGCGAAAGAAATTTGGGCTAAATACTTTGCAAATAGGTAGATCGTCCTAAACATTCAAACCTAATCAAATCAATTTTTTCATTTCAACATGCCACCCTTTCAGATTTACTGAGCTCCACCTTGCCAGAAAAACATTATTTTAAGAACACATGCCTGGATTCAGTGTAAGAGAGGAATAATGTATATATGTGTGTGTGTTAACTCCACTAAACATTTCAAAGATTCATACATAATTCTTATGGCAATAATAATTAATGATGTTTTACATCTAGACATACTCAAATGTGCTATGACTACATATGTATATTTTGTTGTGTTTTGCAACGTTTGTTTTTGTATTTTATTATTTTCTCATTATTACGTTTCATTCACGTCCCAGTCACACCTGATTCCTATTGTGTTTCCCTTCCCCGCTTGTATTTAAGTTTCGTGTCTGCTCTCAGTATTTGTCAGAACATTGATCATCATTAACTGTGCCGATTGTGTGTAAGCCAGAGTTTGTTCGTATTTTCCGAGACACCCCTTTTGTTTGACTTCGAGTTTGCCTTCTGATTTTGTTTGTTTGCCCTTCTGATTATTTGGTTTTTGATTTGTGGACTGCCTATTTGATTACTCTTTTGGATTTCGATTTTGTACCTTATCTGACTCTGACTATCGGCTTTTGAACCTTGCTTGATCATTAAACGTTCCTTTACTGCCTTATCCTGGTCTGCGCCTGGGTCCTTGTCCGGACATCACATATTTAGTGGCTAATAGAGCTCCAATTGTCAAACAGAAACCGTAGGATCATGGTTTGGCGGAAATGGTATGTACATAAAAATTGCTTTTTTCTTAAACTGGTTAAAATTATATTTGTTTGTACACTTTTGAGCAGACGAGTGTTATGCCTCATGAAACCAGCAGATGGGAGCATTGTAAGCAAAACAAAATGAAATGAATTGATCGCAGTGATTTAACTTAATTGACCGTGACCTGTGTGACCGTGACCTGAACGCATCCTGTACACCGCGTTTGGTTCTGATTCAGACTACTTTCTACACGTTTGCATACACATCCAATACGTCCCATAGAGTACACGTTATTACTGTGGTACACATCTGTTGATCAAATAATAATCAATTCAGCTTTCTTTCATTTTTACACGGCAAGAATAAAATGCAGTAAAGCATTACAATAAAGCTGTGATTCACAATGTAAACACATAGAAAGCCCTTCGTGATACCAGCATTTGTGTGTGTGTGTGTGTGTGTGTGTGTGTGTGTGTGTTTGCGCGCGCGCGCGAATACTACTCACCAGAGCCAGATTCACCCTCCACTACCCCCCCTAGGATTTAGCCTCAATAAATGAGCTGCCAACGCAACCGACTTTGCAATGTTATCCTTGGACAGTGAGTCCCGTAGTTTTGCGTCGCACTGGTAGCACAAATTCAAATGGCTGGAATACAGAATTTTGGACTTGGGGACACAGCAGAGGCATCGTGGTTATAGCGACTGGAAACACATTCAGCAGGCATGCAACAGGCACGAGAGCAGTAGGGTCTTGATCACCCCGCCAATGACAACCTGTAGCCTACTGTTGAGCGTCTTTTTTCAAGCGTCAACCGAATCAAGACCGCGAACAGAAGTTACATGCTCACTGCTCGCCTGAACTCTCTCAGCCTCTTAACCTTTGAGAGAGATCTAGATTATGATGAGGTGATAAACATTTTCAAAACCAAACCCCGGCGCCTCCTCCTATAGGACACATCTCATAGTCGATGAAATTCACAAATAGACCAACTTTAATCTGATAGTAAACTATGTGTGTCAGACAAAAAAACCTATTGATT